>WNGS01163201.1:0-52959 GCA_020271785.1 Procambarus virginalis | reverse complement strand
ACAGGCAACAAACCAGAGTACTTGAGAGCTGGGGGAGAGATGTGCAAGAAGCATGTTGATCATGAAGGCGTTCCTGGCATAATATCCTCATTCCCTGGCCGGGCGAGGTGTTAGGCCTAACAGAGCGTGCCACACCAGTGCCCTTACACTTTGTATATTCACACAGTTTTGTAATTAAAGTTTCTAACCACACTCAATCGTCACAGCATACTTCACATCAACAATGTAGAATTGGGAAAGTTAAGGCATGACTCAAAGTATCTCCACTGAACTGAGGCTGCATTGTTTCGTGGTCACTAACGTCTTCGATCGAAGAACAAAGCAAACACGGCTCAGCGGTAGTATGACGCAAGAGCTATTTTCGTGTACCTGATACACGTGTGGTTTAGGTCCAATAGTCGAGTGAGGAGGGGACGCCTAAGGCCTGATCAACAGCCTCCCCTCGCAGGTCAGCAAACAGCTACAAATGCCACTTGTAATTCACCAGTGCAGGTGATGACCAAGTTTCAGACACACCTGGTGTGTATGTGGTGGTCCCAGATTGGTTATTAGGCTTCGTAACTGTCGGAGGTACAATTACACCCCCGATAACGAGTGCAAACGCACGGGAGGACCCTCAAACGTCCGTCCCCTACGCTGCCTATGACACGACGCACTGAAACAGGAAGTTGAAAAATAACTCTTCAAAGTTCATTTTCACTTTTTATTGGGTCTGATGCCTAGTGATGCTTTTCGTGAGATCACTTGTCATATTTTCAAAGACAAATTCTACCTTGATTGATTGATAAAGATTAGGCCTCTCAAAAGGTGGCACTGGCATGAATAGCCCGTAAGTGGAGGCCCTTTGGAGCCATTACCAGTACAATAGCTGATACTGAAGATCTGTGGATGAATGGGAGCTTCATGGTCCCTCGCAGTTTATGGCTTCCAGGACGCTTGGTCGCCAAGATAGGAGTTGTTGATAAGTGGGTACCTGTAGTTATGTTCAGGGACACTGGAGCGTCGCTATCTTTCATTACTTCTCATAAGTTGTCTCAGGTCAAGATAATTGACCTGAAAGAGGTAATGCTTATACAGGGTATAGCAGGAGTAGTTCAACGTGTTCCACTTATGCAAGTGTTCATTAAGTCCTCCTATAGGTCTAGTTTGCGTACTGTAGGTGTGTGTAATACTTTGCCAATACCTGGAGTCGACATCATCCTAGGAAATGACATTGCTGGTAATGTGAGAAACAGTCATCTTCCCATAATGGTTGCAGATCCAAGTCGAGTTCTTTCAGAGTTGAGTGAGACTTCTCCCATAGTGTATCCCGCCAGTGTTGTCACCAGATCCCAAGATGGTAAGCCCAAGTTTGATGATTCCAAACCTACAACAAGAGGGATGGCTGGAAAACCTCCAACCATAGAACCGGAAATCGACTTAGCAGATACTTTTTTAGCCCACTTGGATGAGGTTAGAGCACTTGAGAAAGTGTTGCCATGTAATGAAGCTGTACCTCCTGTTACTATCTCTCCTCCTATTTCTAATGCTGAATCCCACAATTTGACCCAACTTCAAAGAATGACCCTAGTTTACATGTATGTTTTTCCGAAGCTGTTCCAGACGAAGATTCTTTGGTTGATGATGTTGGATACTTTCTCCGTGATCAGATGCTGATGAGATAATGGAGATCCAAGATATCTACCTCTTCAGAGGACTGAGAAGTGTTACCCAGCTGGTAACAGCTGGTCCCCGAAGCATACCGAGAGCAAGTCCTCGCAGCTGCTCATGACGAGCCTTTAAGTGGTCACCAAGGGATCAGTCATATGTTATTTCAGGTAACAAAGTACTTTTATTGGCCAAAACTTAAGAGAGATATTGGCAGATATTGTAGACAGTGTGTAACCTGTCAAGTGGTGGGGGAAACCCAGCCAAACTGTACCTTAAGCTTCCCTTCATCCAATTGTAGTTCCTTGTGAACCTTTCTCCCACATCTTAATTGATTGTGTAGGCCCTTTAAATCGGACCAAGTCAGGTCATGTTTATTTGCTAACCCTTAAATGTGCCACTACATGATTCCCGGAAGCGTATCCTGTACGTAATATCCGGGCTAAGACAGTCATTCATCACCTAATTTTTTTTTACCTTGTTTGGACTACCTCGTGTGATCCAGTCAGATAATGGTAGCAACTTTTTTCAGCTGAGTTACAACAATTTTGTCGAAGGAACAATATTAAACGCCAGTGTTCCAGTACGATCCACCCCCAGAGTCGAGATGTCCTGGAAAGATTTCACCAGACACTGAAGCAGATGTTGCGGACTGTTGGTGAAGACTGGACGAAACTGGTATGAGAACTTACCTTTGTATTATTTGCAGCTGGAAATGGTTTACAGCATTCTTTGGGGTGTTCTTCCTCTCAATTAATTTTCAGTCATCCAGTGAGAGGTCCAATCCAGTTGCTGCGTGAGAGACTGATGGGAAACGTTTCGCTCACTGAAGGTAGTCGTCTGCTGAGTGAGATCCAGTCCCAGTTGAAGAAATATCAAGACGTGGCGAGTGAACATCTCAAGGAGTCACAACTCAATATGACGCAATACCATGACAAGAAGTTCAGGGTGAAGTTGAGATGTTTCTAGCCAGGTGATCTTGTTCTTGTTTTAAAATCCAGATTGGAAACTGCCCTGGAACATCATTTTGAATCTCCATTCGAAGTCATGTCCAGCCGTTCTGAGTTGACTTATAAAGTTTGAAGTTTGAAGGACAAATCTTAAGACTTAAGTAGTGCACATAAACAGGTTAAAAGCTTTGCAGGGTTCCAGGCCAGTGACATGTGTTGTACAGGAGGCAGACACACCTGCGAATAGCCTAAATGTTGATGTATCTAATCCTACACTTTGTTGTTCTAGCTTTGTGGAGGTGTTGGGACACTTGGATGAAGAGAAAAAGTGAGAATTGAAAGCCTTACTAACTAAATATAGTTAGTAAGCTTGGGGAAGTGCCTACCCACACTAATATCATTAGCCATGATGTTCAGCTCACAGACACCACCTCTATTCGTATGCATCCATATAGAGTATCACCAGAGAAGACAGCTATTATCAGGAGGGAAGTGGAGTTCCTCCTTGAGCATGGTTTAATTAAGCCTAGTCAAAGTTCCTATTGCTCGCCTTGCTTACTAATTCCTAAACCGGATGGGAAGTGGCGCCTATGAACTGACTACAGGCGATTGAATAAGGTAACTGTTGTGGATACTTTTCCCTTACAATTGCTTTAATACTTTAATGAGCAATATACTGTACAATATTCTATTAGTTATATGTATATTTAAGGAGTTATAGCTTGTAAATCTCTTGGTCTGAGTTGGAGATATTTGAAAGAGTAGTGGCGGATAGTTTGCCGAGTTGGCTAAAGTGTCTCCCGGGGCTCTGCCGAACCGCCGGCACTATTAGGTTGACTTAGAGGACGATTGGCTGTGCTGCGTCGCACTCTGATTTTTGTGTCATTATTAGGGTCTATTGACCCTATAACATATAGTATGTACATGTATTGATGGGAACTGGATCAGTCTACCGATGTGCACCATATATGACATGTGGTAGGTGAACTGTGTACATTATGTGGGTGGACTCCTGAGAACATTAAGTGACTGGGTGATATGGCTTCCTCACCCCACTAGTGATATTTTGTGACGCCTCCATTTTGTATTGTTGTTTAACATACTAGAGCTAGTTTACCGCTGCACTAGGATAGCGCCTAGTGACAACTAGCTCAGAGAGGGTGTGCAGTATAGAGTATTATATGGATGATACCCAAGAGATTGAGCCAAGATGATTTTGGTGTGAAATAAAATCAGTGTAGAGAACTTAGTTGTGTTCTTTTGTGTATTTTTTACCGTGCCTTATTGAGATATCCCAGTAAACTGTATGTTTTTATTTGTTTGTATTTCCCCTAGACATAATTTGAAGGCCAGTTGGTCTCCGAGTTTTGAGCAAAACATGTCATTGTCTAGACAAATCATTGTATTGTACATGTCATTGTCTAGACACATCATTGTATTGTACAAGTCATTGTATAAACACATACATTGTATTGTACATGTCATTGTCTAGACACATCATTGTCTACACATCATAGTCTGCACATCATTGTATTACACATGTCATTGTCTAAACACATCATTGTATATCTATCCAGAGAATTGTTGTCATATTTTGTCATAGGGTGGAAGGACATGAGGTCATTAATCAACCAATGTCCATACAAGCTAAGCAACGTTCTAATATTTCCAAAGCAAAAATTGTAACTCATGAAAAGGTTCAACTAATGCACATTAAAAAATGCAATTTCAGGATAAAAAATTGAAAGTCAGCCATGATTTAAAAAAATTCCAAATTTCAACGTAAGAAATGGGTAGTGACGACTTGATTTCTCTATGAAAAAGTAAATAAACAAATACAAATTAGGAGATTAAAAAGTGTTTTGGCTACTCTGGGGCTCCATGCAGGACTTGATAACTGTTGAAGTAATCACTAATTGTAGACTTGCACTTTGCACAGACAAAGGCTGTGGCCAGTGTTCTTGAAGAAGGTTATGTAACGAGCCGTCATTCCAACTGAAATATTGACATGAATGTTAGACATTAGAGGTTAGGAACACAAGTTTGCTGCGCATGAAAGTTTATATAAATTAATTACAAATCTTTCTCTTCTCGATAAGTTAAGTGGATTATATAATAAATTAATGCAATGTATGTGAATTGTTGTTGTCGTTGATTTATGGGCGACGACGATCGAGGGATCGAATGCACCACAGCGTATTCTGAAAGGGTAAATTGCGAAGCCCAATGGTTAAACGTAGTCGCCTGTTGTCGACAAATGCGGCTTACAGCGAATGAATACATTGATGGGCAAATGATTGGGAAACCCAAGGAGTCCCATAGAGGGTCAAGCACCGGCCCTACTCCAATCAGAAAACTCTGGGTGGCAAAGCAAAAACACGACCCCCACCTAAAAAACAAAAAAAATATACAGTGGTCCCTGGCAGAGCAGAAGCCAGCGGCCCACCACATCTGAGGGTACACCGGGAGCCCACAAAGACTCGCCAACTCCCAGCTTTTCTTTGCCAAACTGGCGCCGCACTCCGTCACCCCACATAGCCACAAAATGAGGAAAAAATGTCCAGATGTTTGCTCATCGTCAAGTTTGCTCATCGTCATGTTTGCTCATCGTCAGGTGTCCATGTATATGAAGTGGTTCGCTCCCCCATACAACATGGCGGAGATCAGAAAAACGGCAGAAGGGCAGACGGAAACCAACCGACCATACAAGCTACGAGCGTGTAAATGCGGAGTCTTGCATGCCCACTTGTGCTCCCTCCTTGGATTTGTACGAATATAGAATATATATATATATATTGTAACCAGTGACTTTCCTTAGGCCTCATCTGGTGAATATGAGACACTAAATAATAACAAAACGAAACACAAAACATTTACTGACGATTTTCTTTGGTTTCACAAAGGTAACACTTTACCTATATATATATATTGTCGGGGTGTCTCTCTCTCTAGCCAGTCACCACCAAGTATTAGTAGTGATGGACGTTACTTTTGGTAGCCCTACCGGTCTTCACTCAATCCTCACGGTGCCACTGTTCACAAGGAGAGTCTCTCAGTCTGTCTCCGGCTGGCCGCGTAGCCTGAAAACAAGTGAGAACACGATCTCTTCACTTGATCATGTGCCCGCCCCGACAGAGGGCTCTACCGCTAACTAAAGGTCGCCAACTGGTGTTTTCCGTGTCCAGTAACACCTCAGTGGAATTGTAGTATTATAGTAGTAGTGGCTCAAGCGAATACTAATCAATTTGGTAACAGGCTAGTATATGTTTAAATCTCTCTTTCTCTTCGATAGTCTCAATAGCAACAAAGTAATGGAGGGATAACACAAACACGAAGGTGGTTTTGAAGTTTACTAAAAAGATTAAAGAATCATAACTCTGAATCAACAACATGGCGAAGGAATAAACGAGCTGCCTTCTCTCTGTCTCTTCATAATTCTGGATCACTCCGGAATGGCAACACTCCCAGCCGTCGCGCGTTCCCACGCTCCAAATGCAGTGTTATCGAACGTTTGGCAACTCGCGAGATGCCACGCCCACTCTGCTCACTGTACTCACTATTGGCGTGAGGCGCCTGTTATTCCTTCATGATCACAGTATATCACAAATACTGGCAATAAACCCAGTAAATCACTAGACATATGAATACACTATTCAATAACTCCAGCATATATAGTTCACTTTATCAACATTTATAATAACGAGGTAATACTAGGCACACAAACTTACACTACTAAATTGTACATATATATATATATCCTCTGGCACAAACTTATATTATAAATGACACATAAATATAAATGTCCTCGTCACAGTAATCTCTTCATCAAACCACAGGTGCAATCACACACCATATATATATATCTCGTGAGAGCTCTATAGCATCTCTCTTCACAACTGTGTCTTACTAGAAACATAGACATTGGTGAGCCCTGCTCACGACATAGAAGATACTCTGGCTAAATAGCTAACTAAAGGGTAATGGCAGGGAAAACTGAATTGCCTACTTCCACCATCAACGATGTGGACTCGTCCTCTGTTGAGGGTTGAATTGAAGCTCCTGGTCCTGGCTCACGACTTGCTGTAGGGAACACCCCACACACACTGATGCTCTTACCAGGAACTCAACCAACACCCAAAAACGCGTCTTCTCCATACTGCTTCTCTCTGCAGGCTCCGTGCTCCTCCACAACCTCTTGAAGGGTTGGAGTCGGTCTCCTGGCCGTCAACTTCTCCTCACAACTACGTCTGCAGTCCTTACTCTCGGCTGCAGTCGTTCGTATTCCCAGCTAGTTCGTTCTTCTCCTTCCTCACGGTGAACTGGCCCAGCCGCTACGTCATCACCCGACTGGTGAAACTGCACAGTCATCCCTGACGTCACTGCCCAGACTTCACTCTTGCTAAGTACCTGTCACTGGAGCACTTGTTGCTCGTTTCCTGTCAATTCCTTCTTCTGTCCGCCTCACGGATTTCAGGAAGACCTCACAGGATGCTTGCAGACCACTGGTGATGCGTATATCCACCGGAGAGGGGTGAAAACTGTTAGACTGACAGGACCCTCTATCGCACGTCCACCCTTGACGACGTGTCGTATCTAACTCCTTGGCGCCACGGGGCGCGCTGCCTGGACCCCCTTCCACTCGTGACGTCATACTTGCCAGGGGCGTTTCTCATTGGCTCCCTGTACCACGTCACCGTTCTTGACCAATCTGGTGCCACTGACGTCATAACGTCTTGGCGGGAAAACGTAGGTGCCGGCGCCATCTTGGCGTCCAAAAGGGCCTAAGCCACTGGCCAAAACACTCTTCTTTAGCTAATTTCTCGACAACACGAGAACACCTCATGCTCCCACATATGTCAAATTGTTCCCAGGAATGCAGAGAACGTTCGGGTAATGTAGATATGACTCTTACAGCTGGCGTGGGAGAAATATAAGGGGGGGAACACCGTCACATACCCCTCCCCTTAAAATAAGAGTCATATCGGTTTAGTGTACTTATGACAGGACAACGCTACCATGTTGTCCTTCCCTCTGATGTGCTTAATTTCTAACCAGTATTCCTGCAGTAGTAATGCCCACCTCGCCAGTCTCTGGTTGGAGTTTCTCATCTTGTACAAGAAGGTCAGAGGGTTGTGATCTGTAAAAACGAGAACAGGCCTCGCCCCTCCTCCCATGTACACGTCGAAGTGCTTCAGGGCCAGTACTAAAGCCAAAGCCTCCTTTTCGATGGTACTATAGGCACGCTGGTACTTCACGAATTTTTTGGAGTAAAATGCAACAGGCCTATGTACCTCACTCCTTTCCTGGGCCAACATGGCTTCTATCCCTACATCACTGGCATCTACATACAGAATGAACCTGGCTGTAAAATCTGGGGATATTAACACTGGGGCCTCTGTCAACAGGTTCTTCATCTTCTCGAAAGACTCCTGGCAGGCCTCTCCCCACTTCCATCGTGTATTCTTAGAGAGTATTTCTGTCAGAGGATGCGCTATCGTGGAAAAGTTATTACAGAAACCACAATAGTATCCAATCATCCCAAGATACCTCAGCAATTCCTTCCGCGTCCTGGGTATTGGGTACTCTCTAATAGCTGATACCTTGTGATCCACAGGGGTTACCTCTCCTTGACCGATGACGAAGTCTAGGTATTCTAGATGGGCCTTTCCAAACTCACTCTTGGTTAGCATCTTCCAGCCTCTTGAACAGCTACCTGAGTCGCTCTAGGTGTGTCTCCCAATCGTCAGAGTACACTACTATATCATCAATGTATACAGTGCAGCCTTCGGTTCCCCTCAGCAACTCGTTCATCATACTGTCACGGGGGATGGGCTGGGGCTCTGCTAGCACTCGGCTGCTAAGGGCTCAGAAGGCAGAATACTCAGCCCCTCTGACTCCCGGGATTCAGCGAAGTCTCTTTGGTCCCACAGGAGAGGACCAGCAATGCCCACCATCGCAGGTCTTTGCTCCCACCACTGAAGGGGGTGCCACTGATTCACCCTGGGAGCCCTTCAGTCAACCACAGGGAAACTGCTGTTAACAGTTCTGGCCTAGACCCATGGAGAAGTGAAGGAAGACTCAGGCTTACCTTATAACAATAAATTCCCCTGAGTCTTGACTGCCAGATAAAAAGGTTGCAGGAACTCTTTTCCCGCCTGCCTTCTCTATCTTCTTCTTAACAAGGTCGCCAGCTGGGTTAGTATATCTGCACCCCAGCGATGCAGTTCAGTGGGTGTATTCTATACTGTTTATTGCCAGAGTGTTGCTACTCCCATAGATCTCCCACTGGACTGTCAGCCCAGGGTACTCTCCCATAAAAGTCTGTGTGGCTTTACCTCTCTCCAGCCACTACGTTACTTGTTGCCACCATTCCGGCTCTGATACTGGTTGGATGGCTTAGGGTACACTTTTATATAAGTCTGTGCTGCTTTACCACTCTCCAGGCGATAAGAACTTCTATAGAGAACGTGATGTTCCCTAGGCAGTACTATGATAACCTTTGTGTATGCTCATAGAGAAATATTATAATGGAGGCACACTAAAACACAATAATAAAATGTGTGAATTTACTGGCACAAATTACATGATCACGCATACAATCACAAGCAATACATGAAAATAAAAAATAAGGATAATAAATCTGGAGATCGTCAATAACTCTTCTCTCACGACCTCCAACCACTCCTTCAACTGGGCAGATTAGACAGGAGTCACACACACTCTCTCACAGAAGGGCCTCTTCGCCACGTCGGCACCTCCTCTTCAACTGTCCTGCCGTCCACACACACTGTCCTCGTCCACACACACTGTCCTCGCACATATCCGTTGACCGTTCCCACGGTCACTCCCGGCGCCCATTGCTCTCTCAGCATGGATAGAGGACTCCGTTCCTCATGTCCATATACCAGCTGGAACGGTGAGAAAGCCAGCGACTCCACTACAGTGTTCCATATGGCAAACAATGCAGGGTACATTGCCTCATCCCACTCGGCTCCTTGTTCAGCACAGAACACTCTCAGAATGGTTTTCAGTGTGGAGTGAAACCTTTCGATCGCCCCTTGGGACTGCGGTCGGTAGGGCGACGACCGAATCTGAGTTACTCCCCAATTCAACACGGTCTGTCTAAACCACTTGAACTGGAATACACTCCCACAGTCCGTCTGGATTTCCCTGGGCAATCCCACCCAAGAGAAAAAACGCTGCAACTGCCCAGCTACACCTTTTGACGTCAAGCGTCGCATCGGAACTGTTTCTGGGAACCTTGTCGCCGCACACATGATGGTCATCAGGTAGGTATTTCCCTTTTTCGTCCGTGGCAATGGTCCTACCCCGTCGATTAACAGACGTTCAAACGTTGGCCCAAATGCAGGAACAGGAACTAACGGGGCCTTTGGTATCGCAGGTACCTTACTTACCTCTGGCAAGGTAAGCAAGTCATACAGTGACACCTCACATCGGCGTCCATACCCGGCCAGTAGAAATGGTCCTTGATCTTGCGTAAAGTCTTGGTCACTCCCAGGTGACCTGCAGAATCCACAGAGTGCGACAGATCCAGCACTGCTGCTCTGCACTGGGCCGGCAACACTACCTGGTGCCTCGTACCTAGTGATTCCTCTCTGGCTTCCATTCTCACAGGCCTCCATTGTCTCATCAGCATCCCATCTTGCAGATAAAAATGCGTGGCACTTTCAGGACCAGCACGTCCTTCTTTGGCCTCCAAAATCAACTCTGGAAACTCCACCTGCTGTAACTCCCCCAGACGGGCGCGGTCCACCCCAAGAGAACTGGCGAGGGTCATCTGTAGCTCACCATCCGAGTTGCCTTCGCCCTCCCCCTGCTCTCCGGGTTCCACGAAGAGGTGATCGACTCCCAGACTGTCAGACGTCTCTTCAGCCCCATCAGATTCACTCACTCCGTGCTCATTGCACCGCCTTGGGATCACAGCGCATACAGGGAACACCACCTCGGCGATTCCCTTCCCGTTCCCACAGGCGTCTAATACTCTGCCTTTCTCTCTGTAGTGCTCCAAGCACTCCTCGCCCTTCACGAGGTTAGGGAGGACACATCCTCCACAGGCGTCATTCCCAAGGATGACTTGCGCCTCCATCTTGGGCATTGATGCGCAGACCCCTACCACTAGGGTCTGGCAGCCATAATCAGAATCCAGTGTTACCTTGTGCAGGGGCATCTTCCACTGGGCCTCCCACAGTGGCCACGGCAGCACCACCTCCACACTGGTACTCTCATAACCCTTGGGGAACAGGGTTCTACTCACCAGGTAAAATAAGCCCCGGTGTTCCCAATATCTTCACAGGAGCGGGGTATGCCTCCCCCATCCTTATCATCCCCTCGCCCACAAACGGGTGAATTCTCTTCTCCACTCTTGGTACGGACCTCACCCCGCACGTTCTCGGTCATTTGGTCCTCCATCCGAACAAAAGCCACGTTCCACTGCTGCTTAGGCGTTGCAATCCGCGTGAAGTGTTCATATCCTCCACAGTTGTAGCAGTGACCCTTCTTGGCAGTGACCTTCCACCACCGCTTGCCCGGGCAACGCCTCCAGAGGACGTCGCTCCGTGGGTCTTCCTCACCGCCTTCCGTCCGTCTCCCTCGTAGCATCCCTCGGCACAATAATGAGACCGCCGCACTCTCAGCTAGGGGCTTCTTGACTGGTTCCACAAAACTTTTCAGTCCCATACCGTCTCCACTCGAGAGGTGGGACTTGGAAGAACTTGTTCCTGTCCTCCATCCGTCCNAATGTGCAACCCCTTATAAAGTCAATCACCCCTAATTAACTCTCACTGAATCCTTAAGTCGTTAACACAACTAAAGAAAACACAAAGTAACCTCAGATAGGTTACATCGGTCACACTCTCAGTGACATAACAAATAAATGTCACGGCCCCATATGCTTGCAGCAACCTGCAACACGTTAATTACTGTGCACCCACAGTAATGACACACATGGTTTGGCAACAATACAAATGTATAACCCTACATCACTGCCCTCTTCTCTTGCAACACCTGCAAAGAACTACTGTGTGGAATCGCTTGAATGCTAATTATCCTAATTAGCCAGAGTAAGTAATTAGCTTTCCCAGGGACAGATAATTACTTCAGCAATGCAACTACGTTAACTCAAACACCGTCGCTCCACCGACAGCTGGCATTAATTCTCCCAATTTGCCAGATTAACCAACCAATTGCTTGTTCCCTCATTAAACACTGTGAATCCCCTGATTAATTAAAAGACCCCTCCATTAACTCTTAAAAACCCTAAATTTGCGATTAAGATTTCCACCAGGCAACACAGCTCCCATGGCAGCAATATAACATATACATGTACATCAACACTGCCCAAACACACACACACCACATAGATGTCATCAGCATACCCATATGCTAATGACATCACTATGCAATCGGTTAGTAATCACAATTACTGACTCCCCACACAACACAATAATTTCAAACACCAGGGTGTCAACCGACCACGCATGACCTTAGTGTGACAAATTACTGGACCCACAATGAACATTCATGGATATTGAACATGCTTCAAGATAATAAAATCATGCACATTACCCCTCATGAATAAATCAAAATGTATCACTAGAAAAAATTACACAGGATTTACAGACCTCAGGGTGCCACATGACCAACTCTATAACCTTGGCCCTGCATCTGCTTTCCTCTGTAATATGACTACATGGCAACATGACATCATGACATGAATCTTGACTCTGAACGATATATATAGAAACGTCAGATCAACATAACATTTATATGGGAAAATCTTCATACTGATTGGTTAACATACTCGAGTTAGTCAACACACAATTTGTAATACTTATACATCTAAATTGTGTTACTGTGTATAACATACACACTCACGTCCCATACAGACAGTCTGTGCCCACCCACAGCTGCCTTGACATCAATACAGGTGCCCCTCACAGTTCGCTTCCCTCACCTAGGACAGGTGCTTGGGACAAACACAGCTGGTATCTGATTTAGCATCAGCCCTGAGACACTGTAAATACATAAATCTGAGTACTCACATTACCAGTCTCCACATACATACTGCTCATATGCGCCCACCCCAGGCTTGAAGCAGATCCCCCAACTTGCTCCCACGTGGTTTTGCCATAACCACGTGCCTCAACCCGGTGTGGCCAGGGTGTAATTACCTAAGTAATTACCCAAGTGTAGTTACAGGATGAGAGCTACGCTCGTGGTGTCCCGTCTTCCCAGCACTCTTTGTCATATAACGCTTTGAAACTACTGACGGTTTTGGCCTCCACCACCTTCTCACTTAACTTGTTCCAACCGTCTACCACTCTATTTGCGAAGGTGAATTTTCTTACGTTTCTTCGGCATCTGTGTTTAGCTAGTTTAAATCTATGACCTCTTGTTCTTGAAGTTCCAGGTCTCAGGAAATCTTCCCTGTCGATTTTATCAATTCCTGTTACTATTTTGTACGTAGTGATCATATCGCCTCTTTTTCTTCTATCTTCTAGTTTTTGCATATTTAATGCCTCTAACCTCTCCTCATAGCTCTTGTCCTTCATTTCTGGGAGCCACTTAGTGGCATGTCGTTGCACCTTTTCCAGTTTGTTGATGTGCTTCTTAAGATAAGGGCACCATACAACCGCTGCATATTCCAGCTTTGGTCTAATAAAAGTCGTGAACAATTTCTTTAGTATTTCTCCATCCATGTATTTAAAAGCAATTCTTAGGTTAGAAAGTGTAGCATAGGCTCCTCGCACAATGTTCTTGATGTGGTCCTCAGGTGACAGTTTTCTATCTAAAACCACCCCTAGATCCCTTTCTTTATCAGAATTCTTTAAAGATTTCTCACATAATTTATAGGTTGTGTGGGGTCTATGTTCACCAATTCCACATTCCATAACATGGCATTTATTCACATTAAATTCCATTTGCCAAGTGTTGCTCCAAATACTTATTTTGTCCAGGTCTTCTTGAAGGGCATGACAATCATCTAAATTTCTTATCCTTCCTATTATCTTAGCATCATCAGCAAACATGTTCATATAATTCTGTATACCAACTGGTAGATCATTTATGTAGACAATAAACATCACTGGTGCAAGAACTGAACCCTGTGGTACTCCACTTGTGACATTTCTCCAGTCCGATACATTGCCTCTGATCACAGCCCTCATTTTTCTATCAGTCAGAAAGTTTTTCATCCATGTTAGAAGCGTACCTGTCACTCCTCCAATATTTTCCAGTTTCCAGAACAACCTCTTATGTGGAACTCTGTCGAAAGCCTTTTTTAGGTCCAGATAGATGCAGTCAGCCCAACCATCTCTTTCCTGTAATATCTCTGTTGCTCGATCATAAAAACTGAGTAAATTCGATACACAGGATCTACCAGATCGAAAACCATACTGTCTGTCTGATATTATATCATTTCTCTCCAGGTGTGCTACCCATTTAGTTTTAATTATTTTTTCCAATATTTTGACTATTACACTTGTCAATGATACCGGTCTATAATTAAGGGGGTCTTCCCTGCTTCCACTCTTGTAAATTGGAACTATGTTAGCCTTTTTCCACACATCAGCTACAACTCCTGTAAACAGGGATGCCTGAAAGATCAGTTGAAGAGGGATGCTGAGCTCAGGTGCACATTCTCTCAGAACCCATGGTGAAACTCCATCTGGACCAACTGCTTTGTTCTTATTTAGCTCTTTGAGCATTTTTTCCACTTCGTCTCTAGACACCTCTATGTGCTCTATGTTGTTCTCTGGAATTCTTATTGTATCTGGTTCCCTGAAGATTTCATTTTGTACAAACACACTTTGGAACTTTTCGTTTAATGTTTCACACATTTCCTTTTCATTTTCCGTGAATCTATTTCCCATTTTCAACCTCTGAATATTATCCTTTACCTGCAATTTGTTGTTTATGAATTTATAGAATAGACCTGGTTCTGTTTTACATTTGTCTGCAATCCCTTTTTCAAAATTTCTTTCTGCCTCTCTCCTCACTGCCGTGTAGTTGTTTCTCGCATCTTTGTATCGCTGGTATGTTTGGGGTTTGGCCTCTTCCTGTATTGATTCCATTTTTGTGTCTTTTGGTCTCTGGCCCTCTCGCACTTTCTGTTGAACCAATCCTGTTTCCTAGTTCTGCTTCTCTGTTTTGGTATAAATTTTTTTGTGCCTTTATCATATATTTCACAAAACTTGACATACATCTCATTCACTTCCTTGCCTAGCAACAAGTCTGTCCAATTATACTCCCTAAAAAATTTCTAAGGTTGCCATAATGTCCTCTCCTAAAGTCAGGTTTTTCAATTGCATCGACCATCATATTTTCTTCCAGATTATAACGCATTGCATACTTTATCCAAAAAGACATGGTCACTTTTACCCAAGGGAGGAAGGTACTGAATGTCAAATATTTCTTCCTCCTTCCTGGTAAATATCAAATCTAGCATGGAGGGAACGTCACCTTCCCTCATCCTCGTAGCTTGTTTAACATGTTGATACAAGAATGTTTCCAGGATGAGGTCTACAAATTACAGGTCCAGAAATCTTCTGTTTCACAGTTATCTTACAGTAAAAGATTTTCCCTGGTCCTAATTTGTGTCTTAATATTGTCATATAATTAGCAAGCAATGCTTCACTAGTGTGTGGCCCCAGCGATGCCAGGCAGTCTCGGCACCGCTCCAGGGTGAGGCGGTGTGTAGGGTGGCTGTGTAGCCCTCAGGCGTACACCACTAGTATGGCAGACTCGTGAACGTGGTACTCGTAAACAGGGTGTGCTGGTGTGCACGTAATGGCGATGCAGGTGAGGTAAAATTCAATTTCCCAACAGGGACTCGTAATTTCATCAAAATTACACATGAGGGCTTCCCCAAAGACTGGGAATCTCTACCTGATTACACCTCTTGCCAGTTATCATAGTCACTACAACAGATTGACCGAAATGCTATGCATATTAGTGGCTTTAGGTATTGTATGTACTAGCTCTATCTTTAAATCCAACATTATGTTCGTAACTCATCTTCAATCTGTCTACCTTTACCTGAATAAAAAACTTAATCTAATCTAATCTAAGATGACCATGGATGTTATCAATAACGTCAGATCACAACGAGGCTGCCTCGTGCCTTGGCTGAGCACATATGTTCACTCATACAGAGTCTTTTCTCAATTCAATTCCTTAATAATTTTCTCACGATCACACAAATTAGATCCAGGCACGATCCACGATAGCAGGGTCACTGTAGTGACAAGGAAATGGTTGATAACACGGCAATAACGGTGGTTTAGGTGACAACATGCCACCTCCACCCAGGGGCATCCTGCCCAGTCGATCTCCGTTCCTAGACTGCATTTTGGTAAGTCAAAGACGCTCGTCTTCTCCCCATTTTGTCTTGTCGAATCGGGGCGAAGCTGGCAAGCCTATGAGATGTCAACCCCAATCACCGGAGTTCGCACCCAAACGCCTACAAGGAGAGAGATGCCTTGCCCAATAACAGGGGTCCTCGGCCATGTGGAGTCCCATCCCGCCAAACACACACCGAAACTACGACGTTGGTACAACGTTCGAACAAGTTTTAACACCTAACCAGTTATAACAACCAATATAGCAAGTTGTAACAATGTTCTAATACGTCATAAACAAGTTAAGCCAAGATGTAACAACATTATTACAAGTTGTAACAAGCGGAAAATAGACAGTTTCGGTTTGTGTTTCCAGGGGTGACGTCACAGAATGGGGGAGGCCTGGGATGACATCATCCCTTTAGGGAGAGGGAGGCAGTGAACTCCCCTCTTCCCCCAAAACTGTTGCCACAGTGAAGTATCCTCTTGTACCACACTCACCCTCTCAAGTCCCTGTACACATTTTTCTCAGTAAATATGTTAAATTCTGTAACTCTTCCCCCAGAGCAGTTACAGACTCCATCATAATCTTAATGAACAGCTCTAAGCATGGGCTTTCAGCAGACTCCACACAAGGGCATGTAGTGTGGGAACTTCTCTAGAGCGCTAGAGTGCACCATACACTCTAGCCTAGTCTAGAAAAACTAGCTGGGAGTTTCATTCCCTCACAAGAATCTTTTTACTTATTAATAGCTTGTGTGATTTATATAATATTAAAAAATGTAGTATTATGCCATATCATCCAGCAAGTAATGGGTTAGCAGAGCGTACTAATAGGAATTTAAGTGTTAGATGCCTTGAGAAACACATTGAATTTTGATAACAGTAATTGGGATGAGTTCATACCTTTAACCCAGGGGTCTCCAACTTTTCAATGTAAGGGCCACATTATATATTTCCCATATTTATGCGGGCCGAAGGAATAAAAAACTAAAAAAAAAAAAAAAAAAAACCAGCGTTGAATGTAATGAAACGCCATTTTCTGAGCGAGTCCCGGAGGCTCCCCAGAGCTATCCATGGCTGATATGGATATTCTAACTACTTTGCATCAGTCGATGTGGGTGGAGTTCTAGCCTACCGGGGACCACGAGCCAGAACCTGGCCCCCTCAGAGAGGCACGGGGAGCAATGGCCCATAGAATGCACATGTGATTTGGAGCACTCTATATCTGCCATCGACCGGGACAGGCACCCAGAAAGGTAAGCACCACAAAACAAACCCCTATTCTGGTTAACAACAAAAATTAACAAACGAGTGGACAGAACTCCCCAAAAGAAAAACGAGTAAACTAGCATGACGTCACACCAGCCGCGCCGCATGTCTGCGCAGCTCCCCCCTCCCCGGGAGGGGGAAGGGGGAGCCCCAGACCCCCGCGCCGGCTATCCACACCTCAGTTCCGAGGCTGGATATCAAAACCACGAAAAACCGCCGACCGGAGGGCGGGAGGGATGCCGGGGAGCCTCCGGGACTCACCCAGAAAATGGCGTTTCATTACATTCAACGCTGGTTTTCTGGGGGGAGCCCCTACGGCTCCCCGGAGCTACCTCACCAAAGACTACCTAAGAAAACAAGGGGACATACCCGGGAGGCGGTCGGTGAACCACTCCTCAACACGAAGTCAAGACAACAACCAAAATGGCCCCTCCGGAAAGCAGCAGGCACAACATTCGCCAGAAAAAGGGAGAACGGCCACAGACGAAGAAAACTATGACCAAGATCATAGGAGCCAAGAAACCACTGCGCCTGAGAAGGGCAGAAGCACTGCCACACACCCCCAGAGGCCAATGCCAAAAGAGCCGAGGCAAAGCAAACCTGGCCCCGAGGAGCCACAACCACCAAGGAGAAGAAAAACAGGAGAGCACCCAGTCCAAAGACCTGGACGGCACAGGCAGTGCAGAAACAGGCCGGAGGTGAAACAATGCACGATACAGCCTGCGAAACGGCACAGAAGGAACATTGATACCGAAAGCTAGCAGCAGAAACCAAGGTGCAAGACCCAGGAACAGTCCCAAGCGCCTCTACACCTTCTGCAAGCCAATCCTATGACAGCCCCAGGAGGGAAAAGAAAACGCAGGACCAAAACCAAAATGCCACAAGCGTGCAAGGCCACCACCACAAGTGCAGCCGACAGGGAAGGAACCTGCATAAGGAGCCGCCCCGCACCAACCCCCGGCAGAAGGGCAGGAGCGAAGACTCAGGAAAAGGAGCAAAAGCGCCCACAGGAAAACGAGGAGATATATGCACAAAAGAACCAGAAGGCCAAACATCCAGAAACTGCCGGGAAGAGGACCCACAAGCCCTAGAAAGGACCGGAGGGAAGCTCAACCGAATGACGACAGACGTACCAGAAAAAGGGAAAGAGCTGACTGGGGTTAGAAGACACAGAATTGCACTTTCCCACTCTCTCATTATTCCTGCCCTTACATTCTCCGCCGCACACGTACATGTACGTTTACAGGAGAGTGAAGGAGGAGGGGCCCACTGGGAAGTGTGTCAAGGAAAACCCAGCACAAAGACGCCGCCAGAGTAGCAGGCGCCGGCCCCGTCAACGAGAGGAGCAGCCGTGTCATCGCCGGCTGCATTCTCTCTATGGTGTGGGTGCCAGAAGCCACGGAGCGACCGGGGACAAGGAAGAAAGATGTCGTTGACGGGTGTCACGAACCCCAACAGATGACCAATGCAGTATATGGCGCTAGGACTGACCTGCGCTGGTCGGACTGACTGACATGTCAACGTCACACAGTGGGTGTTGAACTCCCCTCTGTTTATCCGCTTTCTCCTTTCCCACGGCAATTGGGTGCAGCAACCAAGGCTACCCCAAAACAGTCCCAAACCTTCGAAAACAAAAGCAGCAAACAAAGAACGAAGGCACAAAAACTCCGTCGCACCCGAGACCAAAAGTCATGCAGAACCCCAAGAAGAGGGGGACATGACTGAGAAGGCCCGTCCTGGAAAAAGGTGCGAAGACTGTAGAAAAACACCCACCGACAGGACGGAAACAACGGGCACGCTGGACAAGGAAAACCGAGCCCAGGGAGGGACCGATGCCCACAAGCACGTGCGGAGCGGGGGGACGGAAAAACCCCACACCACAAAACCGTAAGCCTGGCCCAGAGGGGTAGAAAAACCCCGGCGGGGACCAACGGGGCCGAAGGCCCCTTACGTTAGCACCACCCCAGCCCCGGGAACCCACCCTGCAGGCCCCGGGGCCGAGCTGTCCCCTCAAAGCCCCAGCGTCAAGAAAACCCCGGGGCAGCCGTGAAAAACACCAAGGAAGGGAGCCCACTAGGCTCCGGAACGTGAACGGAAACCGGAGGAAAAAGCGAGGGGCGAGACGATGACCCCAAGCTCATCCCCAACCAGCACAATGAGGCAAGGACAAAACAGAATCCAAGGAACCTGGAAAACCAGGCCCAGCACAGCAAGACCGACAAGGAAGGAGGGCCCCAAAAGGAGCACGGAAGGGCCGAACAGAATGCCACAACCAACCCTGACACACAGCTGCAGTACCAAAAACGCAGCAAAACGTCCCCACACCCCCCGAGGGAGCGACAGAGAAGATAGATAAATCGTACACGAGCGGCACACAAGGGGACACAGGCGGAAACCGAGCACCCAACCGAGCCACAGGGACGGTAGGAGAAACGTGTGCAGTGTAACAGGCAACCGAAGGAACACATTGGGCAGCCCAACATGGGCTGATCCCATACACAGCCCCAAGAGCAGAGACGAGAGCGCCCATGAAGCACAGAAACCGCTCAACAGGCAAACGACAGGGGAGAGGCGGAACTAAAGAGCCAGAACCCAACCCCGCAAGCACACAACACCCTCGACACAGGAAACGTACCACCACACAGGCACCCCCACCGTTGCACCGTGGAACAAGGTGGAGGCGGGGCCCCGAACTCAAGCCAGGTGAGTCAAGCAAAGGAGAGGGGCAGGAGTACAGGCAGGGGTCGCCTCGAAAAGGCCAAGAGGCCACCCGCAGACACCCGTGAACCGAGGAAGGAATCAGGTGGAGAGAACAAGAGCAGCCCAATATGGGCTAATAGCCCAGCAGCAGGCACCTCGGGCGATACGGACCACTGTCACAAGTACGTACGTACACCCATGCCTACGCCCAAAAACAGCGTCAGGACGAAGGAAACGCCAAACCGCACCAACTCACCTGCAGAACTGTTTTAGTGTCAGAGTGGTTGACAAACGGAATGCATGAGGAAGGGATGAGGTGGAGGCTGACTCCATACACAGAGTCAAGTGTAGAGATGATAGAGCCCAATAGGCTCAGGAATCGGTACACATGTTGATTGACTGTGGAGAGGCAGGACCAGAGAGCCAGAGCACAACCCCCGCAAACACAACTAGGAGAGTACAGCAGCACCCCAGACAACCCCCAAGCAACGGGGCACGGATGGGATGAAGAGCGAGAGGCGAAGCCCCCCCGAGAAATGGAAGCACAACACATGTGCACACCGCCCGGAACCAAAACAAACTCACGGTGCATGCGCAGGACGCGAAAGAAAAGTAGCCCAACAGGGCGAGAAGTAGCCCAATACCGCTACAAGTAGCCCATACTGCTACAAGTAGCCCAATACTGCTACCAGTAGCCCAATACTGCTACCAGTAGCCCAATACTGCTACAAGTAGCCCAATACTGCTACAAGTAGCAGCTGCTAAAAAACTGCTACAAGTTCCGGACACGCAGGAGGTAAGCCGCAAAGGCCAACGGCACCGCAGACGAAGAGATGCGGTTAGCCGAAAAACTCCGGAAGACGGAACCGAAGGAACCACAGGGACACGGAACCGAACCCGGGGAGGAGCAGAACCCAAGCCCAAGTCGTACGCAGAGGGGGGAAAGAAAAACCCCACTCCTCGCAACAGTAAGCCCCGCTCAGAAGGACGGAATCCAGGCGGGGCGCAATGGAGCACAAAGCCCCCCAAGGTCGCTCCTCCCCAACCCCAGGAGCCTCTACACTAGGCCCCGGGGCCGAGTCGACCTCCAAAGCCCCGGCCCCACAAGAAAAAGCCGGGGCAGCCGAGAGAGCTGGAAGAGAAGGGGCCCACTGGTCAGACCCCGGAGCATCGGCAGGAGGAACAGACTCGAATGCCTCCGTAGCCCCCCCGGACGGGGCAACCCCCGAAACTGCCCGAGTCTCAGAAACCTCTAATCCCCACCCCGACCCCGAAGCCCTCAGACGCTTGGGGGCCGGAAGTAGGGGGGGGGCAGAATGAACCACTAAAGGGGAAGAACAAGGGGGTGCGGGCGGAACCAAGGCCGAAGCGACCAACACCCCCAAGTCCGGGTCCCTATACACAAAGCGGGGCAGCCGCGGGGCGTCCGGGGAAGCAAGAGTCCGCTCGCGTTGCAATAACCTAAACCTACCTTGCAACGCACGAGCTGCCTGCACCCGAATTGATTCAGCAGCAGACTGGGTGAATTGAGTCACAAACAAGCAACATAGCTCGCAGGACTCAGGGTCGAATGTGTCACCGACCCAACAGGCAGCATGACGGAGGCAAAAACAATGAGAGTCACCCTGAGACAAGGGGACAGAGCAACCCTCAAACTCGCACACAGCGAGAGGGGACGCAAGGGACTCCTCCATCGGACCCGAGAGCCCCCGCGGGGTTTTCCAGGGCCCCTAGACTGGGTCTGCTAAGGGTTATCCCAGGCAGGGCACTGCTAACCGGCTACCCAAACTACCAAACAATCTGCTAAAAGCTGAACCCACGGGACATGTCCACTCGCGAGGGCGAAGCAGGGGGTGCCACCACACAAACGATCCTAAGCTAAGGGGAACAAGGCAGACCCCCCTACCAGGCAAAAAGAAAAAGAAAAGAAAAACCACCCAAGTGGACAACGGACCCAGAGGGAACAGAGCCGGCCGCTGTAATAGGTGAAAACTAGCAACGCAGTGCCCCGCGCCCCACCAGTGCTATAACTACCACTTACCCCAAGGTAACAAGGGAGGAAAACCCCCAAACCCTCAGGGCGGCCAAAGGGCGACTTGTGGAAGGTAACCCCAAGCCCCAAGGGGGTACTTACAGGGCACTCAGGGAAGGTGACCCTAAGCACATGCAGCCCGAGTACCTGAGAATACTACTCCCAGCTCACACGACCACCGTAAGAGCAGCACTGAAAAACAATTCACAGCGCTGAGACAAGACTGGAGCTGGAGCCACACGACCATGCACGATCCCATCAGCCGAGGAACTGAGGTGTGGATAGCCGGCGCGGGGGTCTGGGGCTCCCCCTTCCCCCTCCCGGGGAGGGGGGAGCTGCGCAGACATGCGGCGCGGCTGGTGTGACGTCATGCTAGTTTACTCGTTTTTCTTTTGGGGAGTTCTGTCCACTCGTTTGTTAATTTTTGTTGTTAACCAGAATAGGGGTTTGTTTTGTGGCGCTTACCTTTCTGGGTGCCTGTCCCGGTCGATGGCAGATATAGAATGCTCCAAATCACATGTGCATTCTATGGGCCATTGCTCCCCGTGCCTCTCTGAGGGGGCCAGGTTCTGGCTCGTGGTCCCCCGTAGGCTAGAACTCCACCCACATCGACTGATGCAAAGTAGTTAGAATATCCATATCAGCCATGGATAGCTCCGGGGAGCCGTAGGGGCTCCCCCCAGAAAAACTTAATAAATACCATTTTAACTTAAACTTAATGGTTACCATTTTAACTATTTTAAACATGCAATATTTTTGGCTACAATAGTATTATTGCTATTTTGTATAACTAAGATAAAGGTATTGTCAAAGTACAGAGAAAATAATATTGTACAGTGTTTGTGCTCCCTGAAACAGAAGCAGCGAAGCCCCACTCGCCCTCCATCCCCACAATATACAGTTATACACAACTGATTGGTTGTAATGCACAACACATACCTACCAGTACTAGTATCTGTGCATCACACTATCGAGAGAGGGGAAAACTGACTCGGGCTGAGCGCCACCAGTCAGCAGCCCCAGCTTTGAATAATTCTGCGATGCCATTCGTACGATAATTATTTTTTCAAGGCCACCACACAGGGATTTGTTTGGCGGGCCGGATGAAATTATGTGGCGGGCCGGATGTGGCCCACGGGCCATAGTTTGGAGACCCCTGCTTTAACCCCTAAGCTGCTCTGGGAAATTTGGCCTTCAACACCCACATGCGCATAAAAAAATAAAAAAATAAATAGTTTTTCTTATAAACCTGCTAATTTTTGTTTTCTGACCACAAGAAAAATAAAAAAAAATTAATTGTACTTACCAATGATGTAAATGAGCCGACAATATGAGTAACGACGTCATGGCCAGCATGATCGCTCATGCAATGTGCATCGTGTGCGGTCTTCAAGCAGCCAGAGTTGCCATTAATTTATTTTCGCAGCATTATTTAACGTGTCTAAGCATATTTTACCCCAAAAAATTTCACTAATTGTGTTGCATATAATGTTACTTGATGTTGAATTATAATACAACTTGCATCCATTCAATATACACCTGAATATTAGTGTCACAATTATGCATGCACAAATATTTTGTATTACACCATATAAAATTTGTATTCAGATTTTTCATCAGTATATATATTCACACACTCACTCAATATTTACAGGTTTTTGCAACATTATTGCATATTTAGAAGTCCTGGAGACAGTGGTAGTCATTGAAGCATTTGACAGCACACAAAGGGACGGAACATGCTTCACACCACATTTGCACCTGTTTACGTTTCTGTTCTCTCATTTGTGTGGTTTTACGAACTATGCAATCATGTTGGCCTATTGCATGCTTTCCAGGTGATTGCAAATGGTTTAGTCTGTGTACTTGAAAGGCCTCCATGTAAGTGAGCCTGGGTGTAGGAGCATGGTGCATTACTGGGTTCTGAATGGGTCTTTGTCTGCCAAGAATGTCTTTGCCAAACTTTGTTAGTAACTGTGTCACAACTGTAAAACTAAACGTGTGGAAAGTTTTACGACCTGTTTTCATCCGTTACATATTGAAACTATTCAGCATGCTTACGTCAATAAGATGGAAAAACATTTTTTTCGTCCACTTCAATGTTTTTCGTACACACTCGACAGCACCCACCATCATGTCACATTTATCAACCAAACGCATGTTGATATTACAGTCAAGAACACAATCTGGTTTATATATTGGATGTTTCGTTGCTTGGTTCACTTTGCCACTGTTCACCATTGTACCATCGTGAGTGGTTGTCAGCATGTTCACTTGTCTTCTGTCTTTCCACCTAACTGAGAGTATTTGATCACATTTTCTTAGCTGGCAGTAACCAACTTCAAGATTATTGTCAAACACTGGCATTTCCCTTCTTCTTGCCTTTACTGTGCCACACACACTCCAGTTCTATTTTCAAGCAAGAACCTAGTTAGCAAGGAAATGGCCCCTGCTTTATCTTGTAAAGCGGGGGAGTTTCTGAGAATTGAGAAAAACATTTATGCAGCGCTCTCCGCGAGCACTACACACACAGTGGGGGAGCTCTATTTAGGCAAACATATGATGGGTATCTGCCTCATTTACGTTCCAGCTTCAGTCCGCTTCTCTTCGAAACGTAGATATTTAGAAGATGCACCTCGGGGCCCCTGGGAGCTTCTTTGGCTTGCTGTGGGCACCCTGGGCCCCAGTGTCCTGCCCCATAGGCCGGCTGGTTCCTGGGGGCCCACATGGGCGCCCCTGCCCTGCACGTTTCGGCCTCATGCCACGGGCCGAGGGCTCCTGCCTTGTGGGCTGGGTAGTCTCAGGGGGCCCCACAGGCTCCTTCCATGCCACGTGTTCCAGTCGATGATCCCACAGCTGATGGTCCAGCTGGCGGTGTTCAAGCAGTGGATGTTTCAGAGCTGATGTCCCGGCTGGCGACGTTTCAGCTGCCAATGTTCCGGCTGAGGAGGTTCCAGCCGATGATCCAGCAGCTGATGCCCCAGTTGGCGGTGTTCTAGCTGAGAATGTTCCAGCCTCTGGTGTCCAGCTGTTGATGTTTCGGCTGACGAGGTTCCAGCCAATGATCCATGGCCTGTGATCATAGATCTATGTTTGCTGATCCTGCCCCTGCCTAGTGGGCCTGTCGCCCACCCTGCGGGCATGCAACTTAGGCTTCCTCTTGTTGCGTCTTTCGCAGAGCCCCCAGTCTGCCCCCCAGCAGGGCCAACGGGTCGCACTGGTGGGACCGCAGTGCGGTCCCACCAGTGCCATTTTTCATGGCACTTTTTCGGTCATTTTTCTTGCAGTTGTGACGGCAACTTTATTGTGTTCTTTAAATGTAAGGTCTTCCAACATCAGTACACCCAAATCCTTTATATTGCCTTTCCGTTCAATGTTATGATTTGACCGAGTTTTGTACGTGGTTTCCGTTTTTATATTTTCATTTTTTCCGTAGTGCATGCATGAGCTGAAACTTATCTTCGTTAAACACCATGTTATTTTCTGTAGCCCATAGAAAGACCTGATATATATCTGATTGGAGGTTTGCCGTGTCCTCTATGTTGTCTACTCTCATAAAAATCCTAGTGTCATCTGCAAAGGATGATACAGTACTATAGGTTGTTTCTTTGTCTATGTCCTGGGTACCTAGCTATGTCTGAGTGTCCTTAATAGTTATTTTGGTAATTTTTTCTGGTTTCTCCTTTATTTAGTTATTTGTTTAGTCCCCTTTTGTCGGTTGCTCTCCCTCCTTCCCTCTATGTGGAAGTTGTCGTTTGCTTTGCCTTCCTTATTCCCTCTTTCTCTTTCTCCCGATTCGTCCTGTGCGTTTTCTCAGGGCTAGTTTTCTTTCCTGTTTTACTACTGTTTTCGGGTATACTTAGTTGTTATGTTTCAGTTCTATATTACAATGCTGGTTTAATGTATTATTTCTTCCTCCTTTTATTCGCTTGCAAGCTTTATTCATTTTACCATCCAGTTTATTCATTTACTAATTGTTTACTATTCATTACTCTTTATAGTTACTATTCATTATAATAGCCCTACTGTTCAACAAATCTATAGAGTGTCACACCTTCCCTGATATCCTCAAAAAAGCAAGAGTAACGCCAGTCCATAAAGGAGGCAATCCGGCGGACATAAACAAATCAAAGGCTGTCAATGAAGAGTCCAATCGGAAACTCATTTTTGTCAAGGGCTGAGTAGATTATGTCAAGGAGACTAATGATTGCATCGTTGGTGCTCTTTTGGGACCGGAAGCCAAACTGGCAGGGGCTGAGTATGTCGAATTTTACGAGGTAGGAATAGAGCTGTTTGTAAATAATTTTTTCAAATATTTTTGATAGAATGGGTAGATTTGATATTGGTCTATAATTGTTTGTGTCCGCCGGATTGCCTCCTTTATGGACTGGCGTTACTCTTGCTTTTTTGAGGATATCAGGGAAGGTGTGACACTATAGATTTGTTGAACAGTAGGGCTATGGGTGGGGCAAGGGCATGGGAGACGCTCTTGTATACAATGGACGGAATTTCACTGGTGTTCCCTGCCTTGGCTCTTAGAGAGTGTATGATGGACACAACATCTGCCGGGCTGATTGGTGAAAGGAGAAGAGAGTTTGGATAGGTGCCTGAGAGATATGTGTTAATATGTGTCTGAGTCTGTGGGATTTTACTGGCAAGATTAGCACCAACCGATGAAAAGAAACTATTAAATTCATTTGCCATTTCTAAATCAGTTGACGGTATATCCCCATCCTTGTAGAGTTTTATTTGGTTGTATGAGTGTTGTTTAGTTCCTAGGATACTAGAGATGGTTTTCCAAGTGCTTTTCATGTTGCCTTTTGCTTCACCGAATCTATTCACATAATATGCAAGTTTTGCCTTTCTTATGATACTGGTAAGCATTGATGAGTAACTTTTAGGTACTTCCCTTGAAACTAAGCCAATCCTAAGTTTCTTTTCATATTCATGTTTCTTGTTGAATGAGTTGAGAATGCCACTTGTGAGCCATGGATTGTTTAATCTTTTGTCAGTTACTTGCTTGGTAAGAAGGGGGACAATGAAGGTTGCAGAGGCTAAGAGTTTTGGAGAGGAAGAGGTTAGCTAATGAATTTATATCCTGGGTATTATTGAATTCAAAATCCCAGTTAATATTGTGAAGTGCATCTGTAAGATTGCCTAAAGCTGATTCACTGTGTAGCCTAAATGAAAGTTTCTTGCTTTTTGGTGGTGTTATGTCCATGTTCGCTATGAGAAAGGTAGGATAGTGGTCAGTTGTTCTGTCGTAGATTATACCAGAAACAAGGGGAGCTGTTATGTTTGTCCATATGTGATCCAAGGTAGTGGCTGATGTTTGAGTGACTCGGGTAGGTTTGGTGATTGTGGGGATTAGCATACAGGAGTTCATGCTGTTAAGGAAATAGTCAACTTGAGAGCAATTTTGTTGACCCAGGTCAATATTAAAGTCTCCTCCCAGAATGATGTGGTTTTTGTTGAGATTGTTGTTAATAATAAGGTTCCTTAGGTTGTCTGAGAAAGAAGCTATGTTAGTATTGGGAAATCTATAGATGGCTCCAATAGTCAAAGAGGATTTAAGGGATTTAATTGTAAACTGAGCAAAAGTATATTCGCAGTAGTCGTATCTGTCACTAATAACACTGTCGCAGATAAATGTATCTCGGTAATATATAGCTGTGCCACCACCTTTTTTATTAGGCCTACAGTTATGAATGGCTTTATAACCAGCTAAGTTGTAGAGTTGGGTATAGTCTTTATTTAGCCAAGTTTCTGTTAAAATAATGAACGATAAGTTAGTACCTAGTGCTGTGAGTAATGACCTCTGATTGCATAAAAACGAAGATTTTTCTGAAAAGGGGGGACAAAGAAACTTTTTCGCAGCGCCTTCCGCGGCCTGCGCGGGAAGGTCTGGGAGCTTATAAATTGGGATGGAGCGCGAGGCTCTGCCTCACTCTCACCGACAACACAACAGTGCTCGAAACTCCTCCCCTCACAACGTCGGACCACGCACGAGATGGACAACACGACGGCTACCCTGGTCCCAGACCTCTCTCTACTCGACGTTTTGGTACCCTCGACCTCGCAACTTGCTTCGGCAGGGGCCTCCTGCCCCACACTCCTATCGCCAAGGTAAAAGTGAAGTTTCTGTTTTAATCTAGTCAGGACCTCCTCAGTGCAGGCGTGTGAAAAGCGCCATCCCCTAGCGGACCGTGTGTACCGCCTTAGCTAGCTCCCTTGGCCTCCTGCTGCCCCTGGGGAAGCAGGAGCGCCCTTAGGGTCCGCGCCAGAATCCGCCGTGCGATGCTTTCTGGGTCGCTTTGCCCTTGGCGTCGATGCCACGTGGCCAGGCGGTGGCGGCCCTCCGCCCTTGGGCCCGGCCCTTAGGGCCCAAGCCAAGTCGGCGTCGACACGTGGCCAGGCTCCAGGCGGCCTGTCCCCGGGGCCCACGCCCTGGTCGTGACGCCCACGCGGCAAGGCGCTCCTTGGAGCGCACGCCCTGGGCCGTGTTCGCCACGAGGCCGGGCGGTGGCGGCCCTCCGCCCTCGGGCCCGGCCCCTAGGGCCCAAGCCAAGTCGGCGTCGACACGTGGCCGGGCTCCAGGCCCATGCCCGGGCCTGTTCCCGGGGCCCACGTCCTGGTTGTGACGCCCACGCGGCAAGGCGCTCCTTGGAGCGCACGCCCTGGGCCGTGTTCGCCACGAGGCCGGGCGGTGGCGGCCCTCGGGCCCAAGCCAAGTCGGCATCGACACGTGGCCGGGCTCCAGGCCCATGCCCGGGGCCCACGCCCTGGTCGTGACGCCCACGCGGCATGGCGCTCCTTGGAGCGCACGCCCTGGGCCGTGTTCGCCACGTGGCCGGGCGGGTGCGGCCCTCCGCCCTCGGGCCCGGCCCCTAGGGCCCACGCCAAGTCGGCGTCGACATGTGGCCAGGCTCCAGGCCTATGCCCAGGCCTGTTCCCGGGGCCCACACCCTGGTCGTGACGCACACGAGGCAAGGCGCCCCTTGGAGGGCACGCCCTGGGCTGTGTTCAGCCATCCTGCCCCTCTGCACGGGCCAGCGTGTGCTGGGCCCCGTCCTTAGTGGACAGCATCCGGCATAGATTGTATGTGCGTGCGTGCGCACGTGGTTACTGTGCGTGCCCTGGGGGGCCTAGCAGCATCTCGAGTACGGGTGTCGCCCTGCCTGGGCCTTGGGTGCGGCCTGAGCACATGTCCCATGGGGGCCAAGCCCCGGGCTTGGCTCAGCTGATGTCCTGGACGGTCTGGCGGTTGTGAGTCCCGCCGATGACCCATGACCTTAAATTCGATTCTTATCTTATGCACTTGTTGTGGCCATTCAACAAATATTCATTCACGCTAATTTTACGTTATTTATGGTTACTACTCCCCATTACGGTATGCAGCCGATGCTCAGCAGCTGACGGCCTGGCTGGGGGTGTCCCGGCCGAGCGCGTCCCTTGGGGGCCAAGCCCAGCTACTGAGCCGGCTCAGCTGATGCCCCGGTCGGCCTGGTGGAGGTGTTTCACGCCGATGACTCATGGCCTTATGTTTATTCATTTAATTCGTTTGTACCTTAATTAATAGCTGCGGCTAATAAACACTTAAACGAATACACTATTTTAACCAGTTATTTGTGGTTACTGCTTACCTGTTACGCTGGGCTGCCTTTGACCCAGCAGATGTGATTCCTGATGATGACCCATGGCCTATAATTTCATTTATTTATTTGCTAGTTAATTTAACTATCCGTTTGTGGCTTTCAATCTATTCCACCTGCTATTTAACCAGTTATTTGTGGTTCCTGCTTACCCATTATGTCATGCTGCCATTGGCCCAGCGGATGCGATTCCTGTTGATGTCACTTGGCCTATAATTACTTCATCTATTATTTTTAGTAAATTTATTTATTCGTTCGTGGGTCTTGCTCACCTATTCAAACCCGCTAATTTAACCAGTTGTTTATGGTTACTGATTACCCATTACGTTCTGCTGCCGTTGGCTCAGCGGATGTGTTTCCTGACGTTGACCCATGGCCTATAATTACTTCATCTATCATTTGTTGTTAATTCAATTACTTGTTTGTGGCTTTTGATCAATTTTCAAAACCCGCTCTTTAACCAGTAATTTATGGTTAATAATTACCCATTACGTTATGCTGCTGATGACCCAGCAGCTGCTGGGCCAGCTGGTGGTGTCCCAGCTGAGTGTGTCCCCACGGGGCCAGCCGCCCGCGACGTCCCAGCTGATGTGGCTCCGGATGATGACCCAGCAGCAGATGGCCCAGCTGCCATGGGGCACGATCCAGCGGTTTTATTATTCCTATTTATTTGGATATCCCTATTAATTAATTACTGTAGCCAATCTTCAAGTATTAAATCACGCTAATTTTCACCAGTTATTTATGGCGCAAAATTAGCCATTATGTTCTGCTGACCATGACCCAGCAGCAGATGGCCCAGCTGGTGGTGCTCCAGCTGTGCGTGTCCCCTGGGGGCCGACCCCGCCCGCTGATGTCCCGGCGGATGTGGCCCCAGATGATCCAGCTGCCTGGGGCCCGACCAGCGGCTGCTGCCCCGGCTGAGTTGGTCCCAGGACGTGCGCCCCAGACCTTAAGTCTGGCCGGTCTTGCCCGGCTTCATTTCTTTATTTATGGTTGTTCATTGAATATTATGTTGTGCTGCCGACGACCCAGCTGGCGGTGCTCCAGCTGTGCATGCCTCCTGCGGGCCCACCCCGCCAGCCCAAGTGCCGGCTGCAGTGGCCCCATATGATGAACCTGCAGTTGCTGGCCCAGTTGCCATGGGGCACGGCCCAGTGGCCGCTGTACCGACTGATGTGCTCACAGGATGTATGTTCCAGACTTAAGTCTGGCCGATGTCGACGGCATTGTTGAGTTAGTTACAGGTTAATAATTAACATTATGTTATGCTGCTGTTGCCCCAGCACCTGTTAGCACAGCCGATGGTGTTCCAGCCGAGTATGCACCCGGGGGCCCAACCCCACCCGCTGATGTGGCCCCAGACGACGATCAAGCAGGTGATGGCCCAGCTGCCATGGGGTACGGCCCAGCGGCCGGTGTCCCGACTGATGTTTGATGTCCCGACCGATGTTTGATGTCCACTGGAACCCCTGTTATCAGTAATCTGTTATCGTCTTATCTGTTTGTCTGGGTCGAGGGAGGGTAAAGACGTATCGTGTGCGCTCCGTTAAAATCGTGACATTAACCGGGATTTCTTAGGACTACAGCCATGGCTTACTGATTACAGTCATAACAAGTGCATAGTGACCCACTAGAAAATTGAAAACAGTCATTAACAATGGAAATTTGTGTTATATAGAGAATAAACGGGAGACCACGTGTGAGCCAGTGCACGAGGCTATGTGTACATGCGTGTAGGCGATGTGAGGAAATAATAGTGAACAGTGATTCGTGGAACAGTGAAGTGGAACGGGTATCACGACACACATATAAGTTGGAAGTGTAGGAAAATCGTGCATAGAATATTATAAATAAAGAATACTAGAAATATAGAATAGTGGCAAGAGGCGGCATCAGCTAGGCTGTGTTTACACAAGCCACGAGGCCTCCCAGGGCAGTCCCACAGTGATAAAATACGAAAAATATATAGTGTAATATGGAAATGTGGATCTAGGAATTAGAAATAAAGTGAGCGAGTACCATTGCAAGCCGGAAATTAGGCAGAAAATTCCTTGTCAGAATACAAGCAAAGAATAAATCAGTGTTATAAATCGAGTAACTGGAAACTGGTGACATCAACCTGGGACAACAAGAGGTCACCTGTACCGCACCGCACCGGGACCAGCTTCCCTACCCTACACCCCACTGGGGACCAGCATCCCTACCCTACACCCCACCAGGGACCAGCTTCCCTACCCTACACCCCACCGTGGACCAACTTCGCTACCCTACCTAAGTACCTGCCATAAAGTTTGAACAAAGTAACATACATAATATCACAAATATACGGTATACATATAATATAACAAATATTAATATATAAATATATATACATATAATTTTATAAACAGTTTAAAGGACTGACATCAACAAGTGATCCATACAGTGAAGCACAAATACAATACAATACATCAGACAATGGAGAGGTGTGGCGAGTGTTCGGGAATATTGGGAAAACGTAATGTAGCGTTAAAGTGTTGCATCTGTAACAAAAGATTTCACCTAGGCTGTGCAGAATTATCTCCAGGATGCACAAAAAGGCAAGGAATTTACTGGGTTTGCAAAGATGACAGATTAATGTTGGAGAACATAACTAAACTGATGAAAAACATTCCAGAGTCACAGCGATTTTCATTCACAGAAAAGCTACCAGTGATATATGCGGACTGGGAAAAGACAACATTGAATAACGACCAAAACTCAGGAACAGATAGTTTAGAGAACCGCAGCAGTAGTGTGGAGGAAGAGGGTATTGTGGTACAAAATAACAGCAATATTACAGAGCCAGGTAATATAAACAATGAGAGCAACAGTGAGAGAGTGCATAAATGAAGAAATTGGGACGAAAGACGGAGATGGCGCCAATAAAGAGGTAGACAGGACAAACACAAGTATAAATACCTTGAAAAACACAAAACCTGAACATATTTGCAAATTCTACGTTAAAGGAATATGCAAATATGGAAAATAAAGAGCAAAATGCAATTTTCTGCATCCTCGAAAATGCAGGAACATGTTGGCGAGGGGTACATGCCGTTTTGGAACAGGGTGTAGATACTTTCACCCTAAATTATGTCAATTTTCAATTAGGGACAAAAAATGCTACAATCTTCAGTGTCCGGAATTCCACGTGAGAGGTACACAGCGTTATAGACGGGAAGATCAATATGACACTACTGGAATTTTTTTAAGAGGAAGGCAGAAACAGTAGAAAATATAAGGGAGAGGTACAGTCAGATGGAACCACTACAGGATTACAGAGGGGAAGGGAGATACCCACAAGACGAATACAAATTATCAACACACACACAGGTACTACACCACACAACACCCGTCCTACTACCAAAACTGGACGAATCACTTCCAAAACAACACACCCTGGACCTGGGTAGAGTGGGGGGAGAACTACCAAAGCCCACCAGAAGTGACACGCAATGTGGGAAATCATTCATATTTGCAAACATACAAGGCTTGAAACCAAAATCAAGAAATAAAGTTAAGTTCATAAATGGCCTAATAGAATCGAACTCAATATTTGGTGCATTTACAGAAACCCACACAAAAGACCACATGGATAGTGAAATCTGGATCGCGAATTATAATCTATATAGATGTGACAGTAATTAGGTCAAGTGGAGGAGTAGGTCTGTATATTAAAGAGGAGCTGGCATGCACAGAGCTCCTGAACTCGTCCAATGAGGTGGTAGAGGTACTTGGAATCAAGGTAGAAAATATGAACTTACTTATTTTAATATACAAACCTCCAGATGCAACAGTTGAGGAATTCACTGAACAGATCTACAAAATAGAGAATATCCTTGATAACCTAGCAAACCCAGTACCAGACATCATCTTCCTTGGAGACTTCAATCTACCCAGTTTAAAATGGAGAATAGTAAACAATAGCATTATAGCAGGAAGTCAACCTGGAAATAACCAACCACAGGTCAGAGAACTACTGAGATTCTGTGAAATTCTCGCTCAGTCAGCAGATTACAGAACCAACTAGGAACGAAAAAACACTGGACCTGATATTCACGAACAATGAGGAGCTAACCAGAGACATTACTGTCTCAGACACTACGTACTCGGACCACAAGCTCATTGAAGTGCAAACTAACATTAATAACGGTAGTAGGCCCAAGAGAAACAACAAGCGAGAAGGGCTATTCAAAATTCAATTCAATTCTAACGTTATAAATTCAATTTTAATAATAAAAGGATAGACTGGGAGAAAAAAACAGGGAACTCACAAACATTCAATGGGGAAATGTTCTAAGAAATAAAAATCCTACACAAGGAATAGAAAAACTGACTACTGAAGCATATGAAGTCTGTCTGAAACATGTTCCTTTGAGGAAAGCCAGAAAGAGGTCCAATGTAGAAAGAACGCAGACGACATTACAAAAGGAGGAAGAAATTAATGGAAATGCTTAAGCAGACACTACTCTCCATACAAAGAAATAATATAAACAGGGAGATTGAAGAAATCGAACAGAGACTGAAGCATTCCCATCAGACTGAAGAAAGGCAACTAGAACAAAGTAATTCAAGAAAAAGAAAAACCCAAAATATTTCTTCGTATATGCTAAATCAAAAGCGAAAACCACTGCCAGTATTGGACCTATTCGTATTAGTGAAGGTTCATACACTGAGGATGACAAATTAGTGAAATCCTAAAAAAGCAGTACGAGGACATGTTTAGCACTCCAATAAACAACATGTAAGTGGAAGATTCGGACAATTTCTTTATGAATGATACTCAAACACCTGTAAATATAACTGATATCAGCACGAGCGTGACAGATTTTGAAAGAGAAATTGACAATATGCCCATGCACTCAGCCCCGGGTCCAGACTCATGGAATTCAATATTTCTAAAGAAATGCAAAGTGCCAGTAGCACAGGCACTCAGTAGAGTGTGGAGGAAGAGCTTTGACACAAGGGAGATACCAGATGCGCTTAAAGCAGCAGACATTGCCCCTCTACACAAGGGTGGTAACAAAGCATTGGCAAAGAATTATAGACCAGTTGCACTAACGTCCCACATAATAAGAGTATTTGAGAGAGTGATCAGGAGTCAGGTCACTTGATTCATGGAAACCAATGACCTCCACAATCCAGGCCAACATGGATTTAGAGCAGGAAGATCATGCCTCTCACAGCTACTTTACCACTATGACAAAATCACTGAGGCATTAGAGGAAAAAATGCAGATGTCGTATACACAGATTTTGCAAAGGCATTCGACAAATGTGACCATGGAGTGATTTCACACAAAATGAGGTATAACTGGCAAAGTAGGACGCTGGATACTCAACACACACAGAGATCACACTAACGTGATGCATCAAATGAACAAATCCACAAGGGCCGTGACGAGGATTCGAACCTGCGTCCGGGAGCATCCCAGACACTGCCTTTATCTGGGATGCTCCCGGACGCAGGTTCGAATCTTCGTCACGGCCCTTGTGGATTTGTTCACTGGATACTCAGTTTCCTGTCTAACAGAACACAGTAACAGTCAATCAATTAAAATCGAGTCCGAGCACAGTTAAAAGCTCTGTACCTCAAGGTACAGTCCTTGCACCACTGCTGTTCCTTATTCTCATATCAGACAGACAAAAAAACACAAGTCACAGCTTCGTGTCATCCTTTGCAGATGATACAAAAATCAGCATGAAAATTACCTCTGCTGAAGACGTTGATAAACTACAAACATATTAACAAAGTTTTCGATTGGGCAGCAGAAAATAACATGATGTTTAACGGTGATAAATTCCAGGTACAAAAATGAGGATCTTAAACATAATACAGGGTACAAACCACAATCGAATCTGCCCATAGTAGGAATACAGCATATCAAGGATTTGCGAATAATGATGTCCGACGACCTAACGTTTAGGGAGTATAACCAAGCAAGTATTGCGTCAGCCAGAAAAATGAAAGGATGGATTACGAGAACCTTCAAGTCCTGAGATCCCATCACAATGGTTGTACTCTTCAAATCACTTGTGTTGTCCCGTCTTTAGTACTGCTCAGTGCTCACTTTCCCCTTCAGAGCAGGAGACTGCTGAAATTGAGGGAATACAGAGAACATATATGGCACGCATAGACGAGATAAAGCACCTAAATTATTGGGATCGTCTCAAAGCTCTCCAAGTGTACTCACTAGAAAGGAGACGAGAGAGATACCAAATAATATACACATGGAAAATACTAGAGGGACAGGTCCCAAATCTGCACAGTAAATTAACAACGTACTGGAGTTAACGACATTGAAGAAAATGCAGAACAGAACCAGTGAGGAGCAGAGGTGCCATGGGCACAATCAAAGAACACTGTATGAACAGCAGAGGTCCACAGTTGTTCAACGTCCTACCAGCGAGCATCAGAAATATTACAGGAACAACCGTAGACATCTTCAAGAGGAAACTAGATTGTTTCCTTCAAGGAGTGCCAGACCAACCGGGTTGTGGTGGGTATGTGGGCCTGTGGACCGCTCCAAGCAACAGCCTGGTGGACCAAACTCTCACAAGTTAAGTATGACCTCGGGCCGGGCTTGGGGAGTAGAAGAACTTCCAGAACCCCATCAACCAGGCATGTACAATCTTCTCATTCAGGATATCAAACGTGTTCACGTGCAGAGTTCATTAATCCCCAGTATTTCTTCACTGTCCAGTAGCGTATCAAACCTTACTGGGAAGAACACCGGCGAATTCACTTGTACGTGGGCCAGCCCGCTGACAGTGTCAAGAGGTGCCTGTATCCCCACGACCACTCTCCAGCTACTCGCTGGCAGAGTACCTCAGTCACACACTGAGCGGGGTCACAAACCAATACAGGGGTAGCGATCCCCTGGCAGCAGTCTCTAGCGACCAGCTAGCAGCACTACTCAACAGGAACCTCCCTGACGTCAGTCTCTCCTCTAAGCCAGTCTTAAAGGTACGCCGATCTCTTTCAACACTTAAGCACTAGCAGCTACCACACTGCTTCATCGGCGGCAGCTTACTTGGTCGTTTCCAGGACCTTGTATGGAGACTGTGGCCTGCCCAAGATGAACTGCCAGCTCCAGTACCGCTGCCTCCAGATGTCACCTCTGTGGACACACAAACGTCATCAATGACCTAGCCGGTACTGGCGAAACTAGGAAATACCACTAACCCACTGGCGAGTTAACATTGTGCTCCGTAGCACACACAAAGTGGCGCTGATCTTGATGCGTCACCTCACCAGAGGTCACTCACAACGACTCCTCTGGCTGACCCAGGCAGGAATCTTGATCCATTTACAGGCTTTAGATAGCCACCACCAGATGGCAGTGTCCATATTACGTACGATTCCTGGGCAGTTCGGGTGCGGACTCGTAGATGGCGCTGGAACTTCCACTCTACCCCTGACAAGGGTAATGAGTCCGTAACAAAGGCACTCCTGTATCAACCTGTCCTCTTAAAAAGAACGTCGCATTTGGCCGTTTGCCCGTATGGCCGAATTTGGACTTAATTTGAAAATGAAAAAAATATGAAAATAAATTTAGGATTTTTTTTTCAGCAACAGTAAGTTAAGGGTCCTCTGATAGGTTAGGTGGGCAGGAAATTCTCATAAAGTTTCAAAACGTTATGAAAAACGTTAATTTAAAGTGTCCTCTCATAACCTCTGCGTGTACGCCGGACGACTCAAATAGAAAACGGAACAGAACGTCACTTTTGTGAGTCGATTTCATTTCAAATTATGTCCAAATTTGGCCATATCGCGCATACCAGCCAAAAGTGACGTTCTTTTTAAGAGGACGGGTTGCCTGTATACCATGGATAGTATTTCACTAATGTTCCCAGCTTTGGTTTTTAGTGAGTGAATGATGGACACAACATCTGTCGGGCTGATCGGTGAGAGGAGAAGCGAGTTTGGGTAGATGCCTGAAAGATATGTGGTAACATGTGTCTGAGTGTGTGGGATTTTTCTGGCACGGTTAGCACCAACCGATGAAAATAAGCTATTAAATTCAGCTGCCGTTTCTAGATCTGTTGTAGGTGTTTAACCATCCTTGGAGATTTTTATCTGGTTATGTGAATATTGTTTAGATCGTAGGATGTTAGAGATGGCTCTCCATGTACCTTTCATGTTGCCTTTTGCTTCTTTGAATCTATTCTCATAATAGGAAAGTTTTGCTTTTCTTATTATACTGGTAAACACTGACGAGTACCTCTTAACTACTTCCTTTGCATCTAGGCCAATCTTAAGTTTTTTTTCATATTCATGTTTCTAGTCGATTGTTTTGAGTATGCCATTTGTGAGTCAGGAATTGTTTAATCTTTTGTCAGTTACTTGCTTGGTGAGGAGAGGACAATGAGTGTTGTAAAGACTTAGAATTTTGGTAAGAAAGAAGTTAGTTCATGAAATTATATCCTGATTATTATTAAATTCAGATTCCTAGTTTATATTGTGGAGTGTATTTGTGAGATTGCCTATTGCTGCTTCACTGTGTAACCTAAAGGTAAGTTTCTTGTTAGTTGGTGGTGTTATGTCTATGTTTGCTACTAGGAAGGTAGGGTAGTGATCAGTTGTTCTGTCAGTGATTATACAAGATGCAAGGGGAGCTGTTATAAATCCATAAATGATCCAAGGTAGTAGCGGATGTTTGAGTGATTCGAGTGGGCCTGGTGATTGTGGTGATTAGCAAATTTGTTCATCTGGGTGTTTTACTATGACGAATATGTCATCTACATAACGGCAGTATACAACTGATTTTTGCCTACTATTGAAGACTCTTTCTTCGATAGTTCCTATGTAAAAATTAGCAAATAACACTCCTAGGGGGGAGCCCATTGCTAATCCGTCTATTTATAGATACATGTTACCATGGAAGGAGAGGACTGATGAAAGGAGCTTCCTTTGTACATGCCTCGAGAAGACTCTTTAAGTGTGGCTCGGGTATGTCTGATATCGGGGTGCTCTCGTCTCTGTATACTCTGTACAGAATCATTTCTATGGTGGTGTCGACTGGGACGTTGGTGAATAGGGATTTGAAATCCAATGAAGCAATAACTCCTTCCGGCAGTGTAGTTTTGATTATTTCAAGGAAATCTGCTGATGATTGTAGACTATAGTTGCTAGGAGTATATAGAATTCGGAATTCGTTTAGCCTTTTTGCCAAGTCGTAGGTTGGAGTTGGTATTTGGCTCATTATTGGGCGTAATGGGTTACCTGGTTTATGTGTCTTTACATTGACATAGACATATCCTAAGTCATAGTCGCCTTGGAGTTTAGCATAATGAACACTACTTCTCTTTGCGTTGATTGCAGTAATAGTTTTGTTCACTTTGCGTTTAAGGTCTTCCACAGGGTTCCTCGTGATTCTTTGAAATTTAATGTCATCGCTGAGGATGTCGCTGATTTTATTCGTATATTCTCGGGGAGGAATCAACACATATGCTGTTGTCTTGTCGGCCTTTCTTATTGTTACACCTTCCAGATTTTTTAGTTGTTTTGCTGCATCTTGGAGTCGTGAGGTTAAGATTGTTGATAAGTAAGTTCCTTGTCTTTTCCCCGCCTAGGTTAGTAGTTCAGCCTGAAGTGTGTCAGTGGTAGTGACTTTTTGTTATATTCTAACCTGTGGATGTCGTCCAGAAGTATTTTGATTTCAATACGTTTTTGATGCTTTTTTGGTTTTGATAAAAAATGACAGTTTAGACCAAGATTCAAGAGGTCTTGTTGATCCTGAGGTCGTTTAGACCTGATTCAAGAGGTCTTGTTCTTCACTGAAACAGTTTTAGTTTTAGTTCATTTATTATGCACCCCATACCCATCTCGTGGGCGGTAGTGGAAAGGGTTACAGAGGCACATAATGGGCTCAGGGACAGAGCCCCACAATTCATTTAGCTAAGCAAGTTACAATTTTGATGAGCTAGTTACAAAAGTCAGTATAAGTCGTCACATAAACAATGGGTTCGAGATCTACCACGAGTACAGTTTCTAAATTAAGCAACTGACATATGTGGAGAGCTAGTGTCACAATTTATATGTTTGTCCTGCACACCGCCCCCCATCCAGTGGGCAGCGGTGGATAGGTTACAATCACTCAGTTACTACCTACAGTTAGCAAACTGGGGATATTTGGCTAGAATTTCTGGTAGCAGATCATTTTGAATGAAATATTTACACATCGCTGGAACATTGGTTATAGAATTGTCTCTAAATTCACGTATCTTTTCGCACTCCATCACATAGTGACGGAGGGTGTGCGAATAATTTTGTTGACACAGTTTACATTTGGTCAGGTCTACATCGGCAGATAATGAGAATTCCCAGAGATACTTGTAACCGAGTCTAAGCCGAGCAGCAGTAACATCTAGAAGTCTGCTGATTTTATTGGATGATCCATAGATGTGTGGCTCCTCTTGCATGATAGTATGATGATAGATGGAATTACTGGTGTCAATTTCACTTTGCCTCAGATCTACAAGATCTTGTTGAAGTTCTCGGTGTACTGCTGCTCTCAGATTGCTCATTGACAATCCAAGGTTACACTCAACGGCTCCTTTAAAGGCAGATTCTTTGGCTAACTTATCAGCTCTATCATGCATTCGGAGGCCAACATGAGATGGAGACCACATGAAATGGACTCTGTTACCATCCTTAATAATTTTGTTGTATTTGTGTCTAGCTTCGGACACGAGCATGTTACAGTTATGTCTTAAAGAGTTGAGAGCATTTAAGGATGATAAGGAGTCACTTACAATTAATGTATCAAGTTTGGAGACTTGTACACATTTCAGTGCAAGGATCAAGGCAAATAGTTCAGTCTGAAGGGTAGAGGCCCAATTGTTTATACGGACTCCCCACTCAAAGTACAAGCCATCGCCCATTGTCAGAACTGCACTTCCAGCTGCACCCGTGGTGCGGTGTAGGGAACCATCAGTGTATATGATTTGAGAGAGAGAATGCTCTGTGGACAGAGCATCAATATGGCTTAAGGCGTTGAGCTTTGCCTCAAGACGAAGCTTGGGCTTATCTCTAATTTGCTTCTTGGGTGGAAAGGGAGGGATTAAAACTGGAAAGGGTGTAACCTCCCACGGTGCAGGAAAGTGCCGTTGTTGTTTCTCTTGGTACAAATCATGAACCCCATACATTCTGAGTTGAGTTCCAGTTTTTGTTATCCATTTGGAACAATGCTGATCTTCAATAAAGTAAGTCTGGAGGGCTTCTGTGCAAGGATTAGGATGAGTTAGCCTAAGCATTTTTATACCAATTTGACAGTTAATTTCAGTAACACGATCAACAACGCTCAGAATATTAAGTTCCTTTCTCATATTAAGTATCTTTGTGGTACGAGGGCACCCAAGGATTATCCTCAGGGCTTCGTTCTGCAATTTTTCAAGCCCTCCAAGCTTTCTTTCAGGCATCAAAACAAGCAGAGGTGCAGCATAATCCACTAAAGATCTGATGTATGCAAGGTACATCATTTTGACAATTCTGACATTGGCACCATAGCCTGAGTGATAACCTGCAACAGCCTTGAGAGCTCGGAGCCTCTCTTTATACTGACGACAGAGTCTGAATACAACAGGACCATACAGTGGCACCTCAAGGCCAAGGTATTTGAATCTGTTTACATAGTCAAGCTGGGAGCCATCAGATAGTTGCATCTTGCGAACAGCTCCTCCCTGCCTGGGTGGGCGCCGATTTAGTATCTTTGTTTTCTCTGCTGAGATAATTAAACCTAGGTCCTGACATGAATCTAATACAGAGTTAAGAGTGTTCTGTGTGTTAGCATACCCAGTGGTGTGTATCATTATATCATCAGCATAGCTAATGATGTGGACGTTGGGTTTGCTCGGTATAGAGTTTAACAGCGTGTTTATTAAGATATTAAATAAGGTAGGACTGAGGACACCACCCTGCGGGGTACCTAGTTCAAAGTCTCTTGTTACACTCCTATGCCCCTGGAAAAATACAGATGACTTCCTGTTGGATAAGTAACCCCTGATCCAACAAAGAAGCCGACCACCAACATTCATTCTTGCAAGCTCACTCAAGATAACATGTCTATTTGCAATATCAAAGGCAGACTTAAGATCTAGGAAGGTGGTATATGACTTTTCAGTGTGCAGGGTAAGAAAGGTGGTGATGCAATGATGCACACTCCTTCCATGCATGAAGCCATATATCTGGGGGGATAGCATGGTTCTTATTCTATGGAGGAGACGGTTTAGGACCATTCTCTCGAATGTTTTGCAAATGCAGCTAGTAAGGGAAATTGGGCGGAAAGCATTCTCTTGATTTGGCTGGGATTGGAATGATTATACTGTTGGTCAAGAGATAGGAAGTTCCCCAGTAACATAGCTCATATTATACAGCTCAGCTTTGGTACTAAAGGAGCAGACGTGGATGATTGATAATTAGCTGATCTTCATGTGTCATGATGACTACTTTGCTCATAGGGGATCGTGGTCACTCAGGAGCAGGCAGCATATGTCATTGATACCATCTTCACCGGGGGATTGGCTTTGCCTTTGTTAGGCCGCGAGTAATTCAAACTCAGTGAATGGCACGTTGCATTCATCTTCCTTGTGGAGCATGAAGTCAACGAGCCTTTCTCGATCTCCGTAACCAGCATTTAATCTGAACTGTATGTCTGGGGGAAGATTATTGAAGCTAGAGGTGGTTGCCCAAGCATCGACTAACTCGTTTGCTCTGTGTAGAGGGTGAGGGTGTGCTACTTGGCCGATCTTATCGCCTTTAATTCTTTTAATATCCTTCCATGCCTGGCTGAGGGGGGTGTGAGAGTTGAGACTGTTAACAAAAGTTTCCCAGTTATCTTGCCTGAGCTCTGTCATGCGCTCCCTCGCCTTGGCTAGGGCTTTCTGAAAGAGCTTGAGCATTGCTGGCGTACGTGTTTCCCTATATGCAAGTCCAACTCGTCTGGCAGTGCGTTTCAAAGTACGCAGTTTGGGGTCATTGTAATAGGCATGACGTTTATTACCTTTCATGTCGTTCCGACTATTGGATGGTGCAGGGGGCCGACCTAAAGGGTCAGCAAACATCTGAATGCTCTGTACTAGATCGTCGTTAAATGTCTGGACTGTGGAGGGATCATAAGTGCTGTACCACTCTGACACATGAGCAACAAAGTCTTCACGTCGAGCAGGAGGAACACTGAGCCGTTTGCGTTTGAAAGTTCCACCGGGCAGGATGGTATCTCCTATACATAGAGTAGTCAATCTAGGGTGATGATCTGACAACAAATCTGTTACAATAGATGATGTGCACCAGACGTGAGAGACGTTGAAACCAACACAGAGGTCTAGAATGCCTCCACAAATATGCGTGGGTTCAAGGTCACCCACAATCTGCACATCTTGGTGACTATTTAGTAGCGACAGCAGTTGATTCCCATTACCGTTACTGAAGCGAGAGCCGCCAATGTCCTTGTGTCTAGCATTGTAGTCACCAAGAATGATGGTTGGCTCTGCTTGAGCGCAGGCCGGAAGATCAATATAATTTAACTTTCCTGCTGGAGCATATAGATTAAATACATTGAGGACAGAGTTGCCCACATAGATCCTCACTCCATGATACTGTTGACCGGCAGTTTGTTTTTCTGGCAGAAGTTGATGGGGTAGGGATTGTTTGATGTATAGAATGCAAGAGTTACTGGATCTGAGGTTGTAAGAAACAAATGAGGGCAATTTCGGGGGTGAGGATCTTGCGGGAACTCTGCACTCCTGGAGACATACAATATCGATGTGTTCAGTTGTTACTTTGTGATGTAAATCTGAGAACCTTTTTTGAGGGATGCAATGTTCCAGCTAAGGATGGATAACTTAGTTAATTGTGCATTTAAAGTCAGCATTATATATTGATATTATTAGTTCACTTAATATATGTTATCTATATACATATTATCTATTGCACTACGTATAAGTCCAGGAACATTTTTTAGTTTTTTACCAATGTCACACATTTGTATCCAATGGTCTAGTACAATTTGTCGGTCATTTCCAGCTATAGAGTCGTTTTGAACATACTTTAGCACAACTTTGGCAGTTAACCTGCGTGGAAGGGCTCCACTACACAAGGTTTCAAGATCACTAGAAGTTTCCCCTGATGGGCAAGCGAACACATGTTTGGAGGGTTCAGGGGTGGAAGGGAAGTTTGGCAGTCATTGCTTACAAGTCCCCTCATACACGTGAGCATCGTCGAAATATCGCTGGTGGATTTTTTCTCATGTTGGAGTTGCTCTTGCAGCCGCTCCGTTTGCTGCTGTGACTGCTGCTGGTGTTCCTGCAACCGGTCACGAAGGGCAACCACTGCTTGAACAGTGGAGCAACCCAGGGCGAGGTGGTAGGGAGGCTGAGGTTGCGATCTGTCTCATTTTGATCCAGTTCCTTATCCCCCACTTCCAGTTGACTGTGGGGTCCAGCTGTGGATGGTGGCTTCACAGTAGGTGACATTATCCCAGAACCAGGAAGTGGCCACTCTACATCAGGGGAAGGCCCACAACTGGCAGAAGATGCAGCACCTGGTTCTTGTGGGGGAGCTGGGATGATGGCAGGAGTCTTCGGTCTGGCACCGGTCCCCTTGTGCACTTCATAATTATCAGGTGGTGAGTTTGGCAGCCAGCTGGAGCGAACATCACCTCCAGATGGCTCTGAACAGCGAGTGGGACTGATTGCAGCATTTGGCAACTGCTCTACATGGTGGTTTGAAGGGTATGGCGAGTGTTGTGTCAACACCTCCGGGAGACAGGTTCCTGGCACCTGACGGGCAGGCGCAGGTTGAACAGACACCTGTCGTCTGGCCCGTGGTGCACTTGGTGCTTGGCAGATGGTGAAGTATTTGGTATCCAGCTGCTACGAACACTACGTCCAGGTGGCTCTGCACAGGAATTAGAGCCGGCAGCTGTACCTGGCAACCGTCCTCCCGGTGGGCGGGGCCGGGCACCTGGCCGTAAGCAGCTGGTCGCTTGACACAGTCAAGGTGCCAGGCTTGAACACCGCTCCTGCCACAGTTTATGCATTTTTCACTTACTGACTGCAGTTCCTTTATGAGTTTAAAACACATCTCAGATTTATGAGGTTCACCACACACGGCACAAAAAAAGTTTTTGCTTGTGCAGTACCTGGCCACGTGACGTCCCCATCGTTGACACTTATAACACCTACGAGGGGGAGGGTTGTAGAGGGCAATGTTATAGTGCCGACCTAAAGCTGCTCTAGAGTAAATTCTGTCCGGTATAGGCGTGGCACCTTTCCATGTGGCAGCTTNAGCAGGGGTCTCGGCCTCACAGACCCCAGCGGGGTCTCGGCCTCACAGACGCGCGCGTCACTACCGCTCCACAACCACATTATTCAAGGCTTTTATGTAACCAGCATTTAATTACTAATATTTTGATTACCACGTGGCTTCAAAACATATAGGTACAGCAATCAAATAAATACAAAAACTGCCAAATACGCATGAAAACTTTGTATAATTCAAGTAAACCCTAGCTATTTCTCCATTACATTGAGATACTGGCGGGCGGTACCAAGCCAAGAGGATGCAGGCCGGCGAACATTCCCACGGCCTCTCTGCTTCACTTGGGCCTCAAACCCCAAGCCACCCGTCCTACAACACCAATAAACGACAATAGCTACTGTCTTACCCCAGAAAAATGATTTTTTCCATTCCTCCTCGCATGGTGGGAGCTTTGTTAGTGGAGGAGAGCGTGGAGTGAACACGTGCGGCTGCCGGGAGAGGACTGTCAACAACGTGCCGCTGACGCCTGCCCGCCATGTGTCGTACCTTGTGCGCCACACTCTCGAACCCCACCAAGTCTACTCGGTCTTCCTTTACATTAACCTACGTGGAAAAAAAAGTTCAAAGTAGTTATGGTGAAGCTCCTGCTCCGTATTTCTGGCACAGGAGCGGGATCGTATGTGGTATGTGACCAAGTATATCTGATTGATTTATGAAGATCTCCGCGGCGTAGTGGTAAGACGCTCGCCTGGCGTTCTGCTAGCGCTTTGTCATGGGTTCGTATCCTGGCCGGGGAGGATTTACTGGGCGCAAATCCTTAACTGTAGCCTCTGTTTAACTCAACAGTAAAATAGGTACTTGGTTGTAAAAACGATTCTTCGCGGCGGGGGTCGTATTCCAGGGACCTGCCCGAAACGCTACGCGTACTAGTGGCTGTACAAGAATGTAACAACTCTTGTATATATCTCAAAAAAAAGGTTAAGCCATGCAAGAGGTGGCACGGGCATGAATAGCTAGTAAAAGTCAACATCACGTGGTGGGGTTATTTGGCCTCCACAACACCTTACTCACAACAATATATCCCAATATTAGTGAGTGTATGATGTAGTTACAGAGCTCATATACTATTTATTCTGAAGTTATTGATAACAGAAAGGAAGGAAATTATCAGGAGAAAGCGCTAAGCCATTATGACTACAGCACTTGGAAGGGATGAGAATGTGGGATGGGACGAGGAGAAGGAATGAATGAATTAAATATAGGGCAAGATACCCTTTGGGTGAACTTTGAAGTGGGTATAGCTGAAGAATAGCCGGTGAGAGGAAACTTCGAAGTTGGAAAGACAGAGCCAGGGGTAAACCCAGTTGCATATGGCGTAATTGAGGCTTTTCAACATCGGTACAGGCTGGCTAGGCGAGGAGACAGGAGTCTGGAGGCGAAGTGAGGACTGCTGTCCTCTTGAGTTGTAGTCTTCTTTCTTCGATGAAGCTGAAGTCTTCTTTCTTCTGTGATGCTAATGGTACAAGACACACATATATAGTTTTAGAGAGTGTGTCACAGCTCTTGTGCACATAGTTTACAACTGTTAAGCTCACCGTTGTAGCAATTCATTACCTGCCATAAGTAACAATATTTCAGCCTAATTCTGGCATTCATAATTTTACACTATTACACCGAACCTGTCCCCAGAAGCCCACATCAAAAGGTTATCATCAGCGGCATATGATAGATTGGCTAACATAAGAACTGCCTTTAGAAGCTATGTAAGGAATCATTCAGAACCTTGTATACCACTTATGTCAGACCACTCCTGGAATATGCAGCTCCAACCTGGAGTCCATACCTAGTTAAACACAAGACAAAGTTAGACAAGATTCAGAGGTATGCCACCAGACTAGTCCCAGAACTGAGAGGTATGAACTATGATGAAAGGCTACGTGAGCTGAACCTCACGTCCCTGGAAGACAGAAGTGTAAAGGGAGACATGATCACACCTACAAAATTCTCAGAGGACTTGACAGGGTGGACAAAAACAAACAATTTAACATTGGTAGAACACGAACAAGGGGACACAGGTGGAAACTTAGTACCCAAATGAGCCACAGACATTATTTTTATTAGAAGGATTTTTTTCAGTGTCAGGGTAGTTAATAAATGGAATGCATTAGGCAGTGATGTGGTGAAGATAGACTCCATATACAGTTTCAAATGTAGATTCCATAGAGCCCAATAGGCTTAAGAATCTATACACCAGTTGATTGACAGTTAAGAGGCGGGAACAAAGTGCCAAAGCTCAGCCCCCGCAAGCACTCTGGGTAAGTACTGTCTGATGGATGTTTTGTGTTCTACATACATATACATGTACGAGTTGTCCGTACGCTTAAATTATCAAGCGTACCTTTGACTATAAGGAAAAGAAGGTAGTGATTCAATTGTATAAATCTCTGGTGCGCCCCCATTTGGATTACTGTATCCAAGCATGGAGACCTCATCTTCAAAAGGACATAGCTGCTCTGGAGAATGTGCAACAAAAATCTTTCCAGATCTAAGTCAATTCACGTATCAGAAACGGTTGAGCGCCACAGGGCTAATAACACTGCAAACTAGGCATGCCAGGGCGGAGCTCATTGAAACTTTTAAAATATTGAACAAGTTAGGAGATATCGATCTGGGCAATTTCTTCAAAAGGTCAGATGTAACACAAACAAGGAGCAACGGTTTCAAGCTCAAGCCACAATGCAAGCTGATAACAGGCGATGTGTTTTCACTCAGTTTTTTTAGTTTAGTTCATTTATTATGCACCCCATACCCATCCCTTGGGCGGTAGTGGAAAGGGTTACAGAGGCACATAATGGGCTCAGGGACTGAACCCCACAATTCATTTAGCTAAGCAAGTTACAATCTTGATGAGCTAGTTACAAAATTCAATATAAGTCGTCACATCAACAATGGATTCGAGATCGACCTCAAGTACAGGTTCTAAATTAAGCAACTGACTTATGTGGAGAGCTAGTGTCACAATTTATATGTTTGTCCTGCACACCGCCCCCCATCCAGCGGGCAGCGGTGGATAGGTTACAATCACTCAGTTACTACACTCACAGGGTTATCAACCCACGAAACTGCCTACCCGCCGAAGCCTTAAAAGCCAAAAAACTGTTAACTTTTAGAGTACAACCGGAAACGATCAAGGCAAATGGGGGGGCCTTCGACAAGCCGCCGGCTTCCTGTCCTCGTCGAGGCCACTAGTGTTAGTGACTCTCAGCTAAACTCAGGTAATATAGTTCTCGGTTCTAAATTTCTTTATACTCGTGTATTCCATTCTAAATCTTTTTATGCCCGTATAACGCTTTGAAAGTACTGACTGTTTTGGCCTCCACCACCTTCTTACTTAGCTTGTTCCAACCGTCTACCACTCTGTTTGCAAAAGAAATCTTTCTAATATTTTTTCGGCACCTTTTTTCATTAGCGTGTGTGTGTCCTCTTGATCGTGAAGATGCTGGTTTCAGGAATTCAGTTGCTGGTTTCGTGTATTCTGTTCTATGCTAAATTGATTTGTCTAAATTGAAAGGAAATTATATATATCGACATTCTTTGCTAAATTATTCAATTGAAAGAGCCAGAGATTTATTTTAAAGAAAGAATAATACTAAAGAATAAAAATATGAAACGTATCAGTAATAAGAATGTACAGTGATGGCGTATGACAATGGTCATTATTGTGCACACTCCAGACTGGCTTGAACCAGAAATGCATTAGATAAGATACATGTACATAAAGTAAATTTAAGGAATACAATAATATTGAAATTTAATTTAATTGGATATAATCACCATAAAATTATTAATATATAACATTTGTATTAAGAAACGAAGTGAAATTTTAAACAAAAATATTTTGATTTTTTTTTTGTTATTAACAAGCTTAGGTATACACAGCAATGTGCTGCTACCCTATTCTATATGAAAAATTATACAGTGTAGGTATAATCCGTGTATACTGTACACTATAACCCGTGTACCCGATATCCCAATGTAGAAATAGCCTAAGCTACCCTATCCCTTTGAGATGTATTTCTTTCTTGTCTCAATAAACATACTTGAACTATACAGTGTAGAAAAAAAAATCTAGCTATACATTCATCTAATATCCCCCATCTCACAATGCATGGAATCAGGAGAAACCACGAAATGCAAGGCACACTATTAGCACACTCTGGGTAGAGCACAAGAAGTTTAGTTTAGTTTAGTTCATTTATTATGCACCCCATACCCATCTTGTGGGCGGTAGTGGAAAGGGTTACAGAGGCACATAATGGGCTCAGGGACTGAACCCCACAATTCATTTAGCTAAGCAAGTTACAATCTTGATGAGCTAGTTACAAAAATCAATATAAGTCGTCACATCAACAATGGGTTCGAGATCGACCTCAAGTACAGGTTCTAAATTAAGCAACTGACATATGTGGAGAGCTAGTGTCAAAATTTATATGTTTGTCCTGCACACCGCCTCCCATCCAGTGGGCAGCGGTGGATAGGTTACAATCACTCAGTTACTACCTACACTTAGCAAACTGGGGATATTTGGCTGAAATTTCTGGTAGCAGATCATTTTGAATGAAATATATTACACATCGCTGGAACATTGGTTATAGAATTGTCCCTAAATTCACGTATCTTTTCGCACTCCATCACATAGTGACGGAGGGTGTGCGAATAATTTTGTTGACACAGTTTACATTTGGTCAGGTCTACATCGGCAGATAATGAGAATTCCCAGAGATACTTGTAACCGAGTCTAAGCCGAGCAGCAGTAACATCTAGAAGTCTGCTGATTTTATTGGATGATCCATAGATGTGTGGCTCCTCTTGCATGATAGTATGATGATAGATGGAATTACTGGTGTCAATTTCACTTTGCCTCAGATCTACAAGATCTTGTTGAAGTTCTCGGTGTACTTCTGCTCTCAGATTGCTCATTGACAATCCAAGGTTACACTCAACGGCTCCTTTAAAGGCAGGGGAAATAGGCTTACAGGTTCCGGAAGATGAGAGGAAATGTCAACACTGTGGAGAAATGCCCGACAGACCACTGGAACATTATCTTTTTTTTTTTTTTTTGAGATATATACAAGAGTTGTTACATTCTTGTATAGCCACTAGTACGCGTAGCGTTTCGGGCAGGTCCCTGGAATACGATCCCCTGCCGCGAAGAATCGTTTTTTCATCCAACACAGTGCACAGTTACAAACCCATTAAGATTTCAACTTAGATTCAACAGAGCAGAAGAAGTTGTTAAACACATATGGCAAAATCGTACTGAAGCGACCATACGAGTAATAAATACTCATACTCTGACCAAGTAAAACAGAAACAAGCAACACTTAGTGGGCCAGTCAGAGGCTTAGGGCCCGCGCAGGAATATCCCTGCAAAAAAAAAAGTAAAATGGGGTTGTTAAACGATTTTTAGCGGGGTCGTATTCCAGGGAACATAGGATTAAGGACTTGCCCGAAACGCTACACGTACTTTTTTTTTTATTTTTTTTATTATTTTCTACCACAGACGTGGCCACACATTTACAATGCTAACTAGCATATATACATTTTCTTCTGTCCTCCATGGACAGGGTTAGAGATGTGCTAAACACATAGTTCAGGGGTTCATTGAACAATGACATGTTCTCTCAAACATGACCTTGAGAAGAAGTATAGGTTAGGAACCGTCTCCAAAGAATTTTCAAAGAATTACTCGTTATTGCTATCTAAAATAATTAGACGAGCCAAAACTAAATTCTACGAAGATAGATTTACCCAAATAAAGAGCAACATTAAAAAAACTTGGAGCACAATCTCACAAATATTGGGATCAAAGAAGATTTTTAATAACAAACCAACACTCCTGTCCAGTAACGATGGTCAGCTTTCAGCCTCTGATTCTGCTATTGAGTTTAATAGGTTCTTCTCTTCCATTAGGTCATCCCTTGCAAATGATATTCCTTCTTCCAGTACTGATGTTAAGGACTATCTTACAGGTAACTATCCACAGTCTCTGTACCTAAAGCCTACTAATTCCACTGACGTCAATGAGATAATCCTTTCCCTTAAAACCAAGTCTAGTGCCCTTGATGAGATACCAACTTTAATTTACAAAAAAGCCTCCAGATCTTTAGCCCCTGCTATTGCATTGCTCTTCAACAAGTCACTTGAACTCCAAACCTTCCCAGATATTCTAAAAAAAAAGCGAGAGTAACCCCTGTCCACAAATGTGGTGATCTCACAGATGTTAACAACTACAGACCTATATCAATCCTGCCTAACTTGTCAAAAATATTTGAAAAACTAATCTACAAGCAGCTTTACTCTTATCTAGCCAAACACAATATACTTAGCTTTGTCAATATGGCTTCAGACCCAAAAAAAGCACTAACGATGCACTTATTAGTATGGTTAACTTGATTCATGCAGCTCTTGATAAAAATGAGTTCCCTGTTGGGTTATTTGTGGACCTGCGTAAGGCTTTTGACACTGTCAACCACCAAAACCTTCTTCTTAAATTACATCATTATGGAGTCAGAGGACACTCCCTGCAATACCTCAAATCTTACCTTACTGACAGGCTCCAGTATGTTTCTGTGAATAATTCAATTTCTCCCACCCTACCCATCAACATTGGTGTTCCTCAGGGCAGCATACTTGGCCCTCTCCTCTTTCTCATCTACATTAATGACCTTCCAAATGCCTCCCAACACCTCAAACCAATTCTTTTTGCTGACGACACAACCTTCATTTACTCCAGTCCTGACCCCCTTGCTCTAAATGCCACAGTAAATACTGAGCTAAATAAAGTCCATCTTTGGCTAACTGCCAACAAACTCACCCTTAACATTGACAAAACTTTCTATATTTTGTTTGGCAATAAATCCTCTAATCAAATAAATCTCAAAATTAACAATACCCAAATTTGTAACAAATTAGATGGTAAGTTCCTTGGCGTTCTCATTGACCACAAGCTGAATTTCCAGGGACACATTCTAAATATATCAAAAAAAGTTTCAAAAACTGTTGGCATTCTCTCTAAGATCAGATATTATGTACCCCGCCCTGCCCTGGTGACTCTCTATTACTCCCTCATCTATCCATATCTCAACTATGGTATTTGTGCTTGGGGTTCTACTACCCAAAATCATTTACGTCCTCTAATTACTCAACACAAAGCTGCTATTAGGACAATATCCAACTCTGGCCCCAGACATCACTCGGTACCCCTACTCAAATCTCTGAATATGTTAGATATTAAGTCACTGCACATTCTCTCATGTGTATCATACATATATAAAACGCTGAACTGTAATGCCAATCCTGAACTCAAAAGCTTCATTGCAGGTTGTAACAGAACCCATGAGCACCACACCAGAAATAAATACAGTTTTGATATTCCAAGAGTACGGCTTAATCAAACTAGAAATGCTCTACAAATCAAGGGACCCAGAATGTGGAATGACCTCCCCAACCATGTTAAAGACTGTACCTCTGTCAACCAGTTTAAGATTAAAACTAAACACTACCTAATAAATTCCCTGTAACCTACCTTACCCCTCTATTGTCAACCCATGTCTGTTTTTTTTTATCAATGCTGTTTGTCAACCTTTTGTATTTGTGCTGCTTTTTCAGTCATGTTCCCCCTTTTTTTATCTGTATTTGTATTTGTTCTCAACACATTTTATTCTTTATGCTCAATTAGTATTAAGTTCTAGATATTAATGTTCTTCCTGCCCGAAACGCATTGCGTAATAGTGGCTTTAGGCATTGTATGTACTAGCTCTATCTATAATTCGATCCGTTAATGTAACATCACTTGTATGTATATACCTTACCTGAATAAACATATTTATTTATTATTAATCAACCACAGAAGGTGATTCGGTGCTTTTAAAATGCTAAGCTAACCTACATACATAACTCACTCCCTATTGAATTGAAAAGCTGTCCAACTTTTGCGTCATTCAAAAACAATACTAAAAAGTACCTAATTTCATCTTCATAGTTTTTTACCTTTTGCTTTAAAA
>WNGS01163200.1:0-22113 GCA_020271785.1 Procambarus virginalis | reverse complement strand
GGTTTAGTTACTTAGTCACTGACTTATTCTTGTAGACTCATGAAATCTTCTCAACATCAGATGGCTACCATCTGCAATCATGTAGAATCAAAATACTGTTTGTTAATATATGGTTTAAGTTTTATTTTACATTGTTGAGCTGCCATCCTAGATGGACGAGTGCTCGAATTGGTAGAATTACTATCTTCTGGAACCTGGGTAATTTACCTCGGAAGAACACTCATGTTCAGCTAATCCAGAGGAACTAATTTTTCTAAAGTTTTGCCTATAGGCCACTCTGACCTTTGTCCATCACTATCAACTAATACAAGATCATCTGGTTTTAATTTGACTTTATTATAGGGGCTGCAGCTCCATAATTATATTCTTTCAGAGCAGTTAAATACTCACGAGTCCACATCTTCATTCCACCTGCCTATCACTCTAGAGAGATGTTCATAACTTTCCACCAAGTCGTTCCTTCCGACACATGAGGGATCTTCCGGATCCTCATCCTCTAGAGAGAGAGCAGGGGACTAAGAAGACTGCCATGTATCAGATGAGAGGGGACTCAGGGGTTCTCTCTGGGAGAAATCATCTGAAAGATAGGTTAGAGTTTGGTTGGTGACTCGTGTCTCTATTTCCGTGACAATAGTTTGACGCTTGGTAAAGCTAATTTTCTGTCGATGCAAGGCCTTTCTTAGGCATCGTTTCACAGTGCCTACCATGCGTTTGTAAAATCCTCCATGTTGGAGCCGGTCGGCCGAGCGGACAGCACACTGAACTTGTGATCCTGTGGTCCCGGGTTCGATCCCGGGTGCCGGAAAGAAACAATGAGCAGAGTTTCTTTCACCCTATGCTCCTGTTACCTGGCAGTAAAATAGGTACCTGGGTGTTAGTCAGCTGTCACGGGCTGCTTCCTGGGGTGGAGGCCTGGTCGAGGACCGGGCCACGGGAACACTAAAGCCCCAAAATCATCTCAAGATAACTTCTCAAGAAAACGGTGCTCTAGGAGGAAAAAATTTCCAGTGACACTGTCTTTGTTTTAGAAGTGTACACACCTCTGGATGATTCCATATTTCTCTTAAGCAGGCTTCTCCTGCTACAATGTTAGATCCATTATCAGAGATCATTATTTGGGGCAGGATCGACGAGCTGCAAATCTTCGAAAGGCTTATAGGAAGGCTTCTGCACTCATGTCAGAAGTTACTTCTAAATGCACACCTCTTGACGTTGCACATGTAAAGAGACATATATAGGCTTTCACCGGAATCTTTTCTAGAGAGCTTGTTAAAATGAGACCTCTTGTATAATCTAACCAAGTGGTCTCAAAGCAACCTGTCAAGTTCAAGTATGTTTATTGAGACAAGAAATAAATACATCTTAAAGGGATAGAGCAACTTAGTCTATTTCTTGGCTACATGATACAACGGGCTTGATGAAAAACACGAGAGGTTTGCTCTGAAGTATGGTGTAGTGGATACAAGTGCGTAACTGCAATTTTGATGGTCATTGTTCGAGTCCCCGGTGGGTGTTAGTGTCTAAAGTTCTATACTTCAAGCTTGTGGTTTATAAGCAAGTCTGTGCATTAAGCATGGGTACCGAGTTCTCCCATATAACAGGGCTTGATGAAAAATGAGAGAGATCCCTCACTGTTTCATTGCCTGGAGCGGATGGGATATCTGGTTGATTAAATACCCTAGAATTTCCACCTCTTTTAGGACTCTGAAGTACGCTGTAAGGGATACAAGTGCGTACCTGCCATTTTTATGGCCAGTGTCCACTTCCCATGGTGGGTGTGAGTGTCTAAAGTTCTATACTTCAACTTTGTAGTTTAATAGCAAGTCTGTGCAGTAAGCATGGGCACCGAGTTCTCCCATATAACATTGTTTGATGAAAAACATGAGAGATCTCTCACTGTATCATTGCCTGGAGAGGATGGGATATCTGGTTGGTTAAATACCCCGGAATTCCACACCTTTTACGGCTCTGAAGTATGGTGTAGTGGATACAAGTGCATACCTGATATCTTTATAGCCGTTGTTCAATGGCTATCTTAGGTGTGATACCTGCCATCTTGGGTGTGAGTGTCTTAAGTTCTATACTTCAAACTTGTGGTTTATAAGCAAGTCTGTGCATTAAACATGGGCACAGAGTTCTCCCATATAACAGGGCTTGATGAAAACGTGAGAGATCCCTCACCGTTTCATTGCCTGGAGAGGATGGGATATCTGGTTGATTATATACCCCAGAATTCCCACCACTTTCAGGGCTCTGAAGTATGGTGTAGTGCCTACAAGTCGTACCTGCCATCTTTATGGCCAGTGTTCGAGTTCCCTGGTGGGTGTGAGTGTCTAAAGTTCTATACTTCAAACTTGTGGTTTATAAACAAGTCTTTACATTAAGCATGGGCACCGAGTTCTCCCTTAAAACAGGGCTTGATGAAAATGCGAGAGATCCCTCACTGTCTCATTGCCTGGAGAAGATGGGATATCTGGTTGTTTAAATACCCAGGAAATCCCACCTCCTTTAGGGATCTGAAGTATGGTGTAGTGGATATAAGTACGAACCTGCAATTTTGGTGACAGTTGTTCGAGTCCCCTGGTGGGTGTTAATGTCTAAAGTTCTATACTTCAAACTTGTGGTTTATAAGCAAGTCTGTGCATTAAGCATGGGTACCGAGTTCTCTCATATAACAGAGCTTGATGAAAAATGCGAGAGATCCCTCACTGTTTCATTGCCTGGAGCAGATGGGATATCTGGTTGATTAAATACCCTGGAATTCCCACCTCTTTTAGGGCTCTGAAGTATGCTGTAGTGGATACAAGTGCGTACCTGCCATCTTGATGGCCAGTGTTCGAGATCCCTGGTTGGTGTGAGTGTCTAAAATTCTATACTTCAAACTTTTGGCTTATAAGAAGTCTGTGCATTTAGCATGGGCACCGAGTTCACCCATATAACAGAGCTTGATGAAAAACGCGAGAGATCCCTCACTGTTTCATTGCCTGGAGAGGATGGAATATCTAGTTAATTAAATACCCCAGAATTCCCGCCTCTTTTCGGGCTCTGAAGTATGGTGTAGTGGATACAAGTGCGTGCCTGCCATCTTGATGGCCACTGTTCGAGTCCCCTGGTGAGTGTGGGTGTGTAAAGTTCTATACTTCAAAGTTGTGGTTAATAAGCAAGTCTGTGTATAAAGCATGGGCACTGAGTTCTCCCATATAACAGGGCTTGATGAAAAACACGAGAAATCCCTTACTGTCTCCTTTACTGGAGAGGATGCGATATCTGGTTGGTTAAATACCCCAGAATTCCCACCACTTTTAGGGCTCTGAAGTATTGTGTAGTGGATACAAGTGAGTACCTGCCATCTTGATGGCCACTGTTCGAGCCCCTTAGTGGGTGTGAGTGTCTAAAGTTCTATACATCAAACTTGTTGTTTATAAGCTCGTCTGTGCATTAAGCACGGGCACCGTGTTCTCCCATATAACAGGACTTGATGAAAAACTCGAGAGATCCCTCACTGTCTTATTGCCTGGAGAGGATGGGATATCTGGTCTGTTAAATACCAAGGAATTCTCACCTCTTTTAGGGCTCTGTAGTATGGTATAATGGACACAATTGCGTACCTGCCTTCTTGATAAATAAATAAATAAATAAGTTTATAAATAAATAAATAAATAAATAATTTTTATTCAGGTAAGGTACATACATACAAGGTAAGATACAAAAGTTGATGGATTTATAGATAGAGCTAATACATACAATGCCTAAAGCCACTATTACGGAAAGCGTTTCGGGCAGGAAAAACACTTCGACTATAACTTAATACTAATTGAGATTAAAGTATAAATTGTGTTTAGAAAAATAAGAAAAGAATGGAAAAAGAGGGGGGGGGGAAACATGGCAGAAAAAAAAACAAAAATAAATTTGGTCAACAAAACAGCATTGTTTTACATAGAAGACATGGGTTGACATTTTGGGGGTGAGGTAGGTTACATTGAGTTAATTAGGTAGTACTTAGTTTTTATCTTAAACTGGTTGGGAGAGGTACAGTCTTTAACATAATTGGTAAGGTCATTCCACATTCGAGGTCCCTTGATTTGTAAAGCATTTCTAGTTTGACTAAGTCGTACTCTTGGAATATCAAATAGGTATTTGTTTCTGGTGTGGTGCTCATGGGATCTGTTACAACCTTCTAGGAAGCTTTTAAGGTCAGGACTAACATTACAGTTCTGCGTTTTATATATATAAAATACACATGAGAGGATGTGCAGGGACTTAATATCTAACATATTCAGAGATTTGAGTAAGGGTACCGAGTGATGTCTGTGGCCAGAGTGAGATATTGTCCTAATAGCAGCTTTGTGTTGAGTAATTAGAGGACGTAAATGATTTTGGGTAGTAGAACCTCAAGCACAAATACCATAGTTGAGATAAGGATAGATGAGAGAATAGAGTGTCACCAGGGCAGGGCGAGGTACATAATATCTGATCTTAGAAAGAATGCCAACAGTTTTCGAAACTTTTTTTGATATATTTAGAATGTGTCCCTGGAAATTCAGCTTCGGTCAATGAGAACGCCAAGGAATTTGCCATCTACTTTGTTACAAATTTGGGTATTGTTAATCCTGAGATTTATTTGATTTGAGGATTTATTGCCAAACAAAATATAGAAAGTTTTGTCAATATGAGGGTGAGTTGTTGGCAGTTAGCCAGTGATGGACTTTATTTAGCTCAGTATTCACTGTGACATTTAGAGCAAGGGGGTCAGGACTGGAGTAAATGAAGGTCGTATCGTCAGCAAATAGAATTGGTTTGAGATGTTGGGAGGCATTTGGAAGGTCATTAATGTAGATGAGAAAGAGGAGAGGGCCAAGTATGCTGCCCTGGGGAACACCAATGTTGATGGGTAGGGGTGGGAGAAATTGAATTATTCACAGAAACATACTGGAGCCTGTCAGTAAGGTAAGACTTAATGTACTGCAGGGAGTGACCTCTGACTCCATAATGTTGTAATTTAAGAAGAAGGTTTTGGTGGTTAACAGTGTCAAAAGCCTTACGCAGGTCTACAAATAACCCAACAGGGAACTCATTTTTATCAAGAGCTGTATGTATCAAGTTAATCATACTAATAAGTGCATCGTTAGTGCTTTTTTGGGGTCTGAAGCCATATTGACAAGAGCTAAGTATATTGAGTTTGGCTAGATAAGAGTAAAGCTGCTTATAGATTAGTTTTTCAAATATTTTTGATAAGTTTGGCAGAATTGATATAGGTCTGAAGTTGTTAACATCAGTGGATCACCACATTTGTGGACAGGGGTTACTCTCGCTTTTTTAGAATATCTGGAAAGGTTTGGAGTTCAAGTGACTTGTTGAAGAGCAATGCAATGGCAGGAGCTAAAAATCTGGAGGCTTTTTTGTAAATAAGAGTTGGTATCTCCTCAAGGGCACTAGACTTGGTTTTAAGGGAAAGGATTATGTCATAACATCAGTGGAAATAGTAGGCATTAGGTACAGAGACTGTGGATAGTTTCCTGTAAGATAGTCCTGAATATTAGTACTGGAGATGGAATATCATTTGCAAGGGATGACCCAATGGAAGAGAAGAACCTATTGAACTCAGAGCAGTGTCAGAGGCTGAAAGCAGACCATCATTATTTGATAGGAGTATTGGTTTGTTATTTAAATATTCTTTGATCCAATATTTGAGAAATTGTGCTCCATGTTTTCTTAATATTGCCCTTTGTGTGGGTAAATTGTCTTCGTAGTATTTATTTCGGCTCTCCTAATTATTTTAGATAGCAAATGATGAGTAATTCTTTGAGAATTTTTGGAGACGATTCCTAACCTATACTTCTTCTCAAGGTCATATTTTTGTAATTATTTAAGAGTACCTCTTTTGAAAGCCAAGGATTGTTTAGCCTTTAGTAAGGTAAGGTAATTATCAAAAGAAAGGCACCAAACCGGGAAGGCTATGTAGCACCATCAAAGTGCGAAATAATCAGAGGGCGCTAAATATTACTAAGAAAGCCAATACGAGAACAAAAACGCATAAGGCGAACGATATCAAAAGTATCCGATTCACCTAGAATTCTATCGAGGGACAAGTGACCGCGAGGGACGGTCGGAAAGCAAGACACACGCTCGTCCTGGAAGGCAGGACATTCAACAAGGATATGCATAACCGTAAGAGGGACAACGCAATTCGGACAACAAGGAGCAGGGCGGCGCTCCATTAAGTGACCGTGGGTTAAGCGAGTATGGCCAACCCGCAGCCGTGCTAAAGCAGTTTCCCACCGCCGTTACGGTGGTAGGAGGAAGGCCACGGGGACACACTACGTTTGAGAGTACGCAGTTTGTTACCAACCACAGAGGACCAACAACTCTGCCAACGGGCAAGGATAGAGGAATGAATAACCGGATAAAAGTCAGAATAAGGAAGACCCTTACGGGAGATGGGACAAGAACGGATGGCATCCTTAGCGGCAGCATCTGCACGCTCATTCAAAGAAACACCAATATGGCTGGGAACCCAGCAAAACTCTACCGATTTAAACTTACTAGAAATAAGAAACAGCCATTGCTGAATCTCGATGACCACTGGGTGGACAGGATTAAAGGACCCAAGAGCCATTAGGGCACTACGAGAGTCAACGACAACCACAAAGGAGGAATGAGAATGAGAAAGCAAGAGACGGAGAGCATAGAGAATAGCATAAAGTTCCGCCGTAAAGACGCTAGCCTCCGAAGGGAGGCGACACATATAAGTACGGTCAGGAAAAACAACAGAGTAGCCCACACCGTCCGCAGACTTAGACCCATCGGTAAAGATGGAAATAGAGCGGGAGTGCGAAGAAAAGTGCTCAAGGAAGAGGCTTTTCAGAACTGAAGGAGGGGTAAAGGCTTTAGTAATACAAGTCAAGGACGTACAAAACTTGGGAAGGGGGACTCTCCACGGAGGCAAGGAAGGAACAATACGAGGAGAAACATTAGAAAGACGAACAGAAAGAGAATCCTGCAAGCGAGATAACCGGACAGAAAGTGGGAGACAATGAAGAGGAACAGGAGCTACAGGAGGAGGAAAAGTCAAAGCACGACAGAGGCGAGAGGAAGGATGCTGTAAGGACCGCGCAAGATAGCGAAGACAGTAGCGGTCACGGCGGTCCTGGAGAGAGAGAAAGCCAGTGTCAACATACAAACTGAGGGCGGGAGTCGAACGAAAGGCACCAGAGCTGAGACGCAACCCAGTATGGTGCAAAGCATCAAGACGGCGAAGAGTAGAAGGAGAAGCAGAAGAGTAAGCAGGGCAACCATAATCGAGTTTAGACAGGACGAGAGAGGAGTGCAAATATAGGAGCGTGCGTCTATCCGCTCCCCAAGAAGTATGGGACAAAACCTTAAGGAGGTTAAGGGCCTTAGAGCACTCAACTCGGAGGCAAGAGATATGGGCTGACCAAGACAAACGAGTGTCAAAGACTAACCCCAAGAGCTTTGCGGAATCCCTGTACACAATGGGATGACCATAAAGCGACAAAGAGGGACGAAGAACAACATGCTTCCGAGTAAAGGTCATAGCACAAGTCTTAGATGCAGAGAACTTGAAGCCATGATCGGTGGCCCACGACGACACGGCATCAATCGCAAGTTGAAGCCGCCGTTGAAGGAGAGGTGAATCATCACCCTGACAGCAAAGGGTAAGATCATCAACATACAGAGCAGAGAAGACACCAGAAGGAAGAGAAGAAAGAAGACCGTTGAGGGCAACTAGAAAAAGAGTAGTGCTCAGAACACTACCCTGGGGTAACCCTCATACTGCCGAAAAGGGGCAGAGAGAGCAGTACCAAGCCGCACACGAAAGGAACGACGAGAGAGGAAGCTCTGGAGGAAGAGAGGGAGGTTCCCACGAAGGCCAAAAGAATGAAGTTGAGACAGAATGTGATACCGCCAGGTAGGTCGTAAGCCTTTTCTAGGTCAAAAAGGACGGCAACAACGGAAGTCTTCGCAGCAAAAGCAGTACGAATATAGACCTCCAAGTTTACCAGGACATCCGTTGTGCTGCGGCACTTGCGAAAACAAATTGAGAAGGAGAGAGGTGGTTATAGTGTTCTAAGAACCACATCAAACGAACGTTAACCATACGTTCAAAGAGCTTGCAGACACAACTCGTGAGGGCAATAGGGCGGAAGTCCTTGGGGGATGACCCGAGAGACCCTGGTTTCCGAACAGGGAGGACAACAGCATCGAGCCAGTCTTCAGGGACTGACGACGACTCCCCAGCCCGATTGTACAGACTCAGTAAATACTGAGACGTGCACGGAGGGAGATGGCGGAGAGCATTTCATAATGAATGCCATCAGAGCCCGCTGCCGTAGAACCACAAGAGGGCAGGGCAGATTGAAGTTCAGAGAGAGAGAAGGGATCATTATAGGGAAGGTGGAGAAAAGTACAGAAATTTAAAGGACGAGACTCAAGGAGAGGCTTACGAAGAAGGAAGGATTGGGGAGATGAGAACCAGAACTAACAGAGGAGAAAGGGGAACCCAGTTCGGTCGCAACCTGCAACGGGTCCGCCACAAGAGCACCATGGAGGCGAAGGAACGGGGAGACATCGGGAATGAACTTGCCCGCAATCTGCGGATACGCTTCCAGACCAGCGGAAGAGGAGTTTCGGAAGTAACGGTAGAGACATAAGTCGCCCAGCAAGCACGTTTAGCCGCACGGATGGTCCTACGGGCACCGCACTCGCCTTCCGAAACAAAAGAAAAGACTCAACCGTCTGCCGGCGGCGATGTCTCTTCCAGGCTGCACGCTTACAGCGGACAGCCCGAGCACCAGTCCAAATTCCACCAGGAACGCANTTACTGTGATTACTAGTTTGCCAATGTATTATATGTATTATGCTTTGTGCCTTATTGTATGCTGTTTTTTTATGCAGCTATCGTGTTTGTGGTTTGTTGTGAAATGCTGTCGGCCCTTCTGGCCAGTGGTCTATTGTTCTATTTGTTCTGTTCTGTATTTGTTTTGTTTTTTATTGTATTTAAATTGCAGCTTTGCATGTAAATAAAAAAAAAACTTGTTATTCAATGTGTCTGTGGAAGTATTCCACTCCATACTTAAGACTTTCAATTTGTGAGGTACCTTATAATCAGGGAATTCTTCCTCGATTATTTGGTTGTGTTGTTTATTATTGGAGGCCCACGACTGTGGGGGCATGTTACTCTCCAACAGTTCACGATTAGCCTCATGGTAGATTTCACTAGTTTATTCTCATCATTAGTGGTTCCTTGAAAATGTCAACATATAAACTGTTGCCAATCTCAGTCTTGTAGGGGCTATTATACTTATTAAGATGTGTATCCAGAGTAGCCTGGAGTAAGATGGCAAAGATGTCGCTCTGAACAGTACTGAGGCAATCTTTAGTAATGATTTCGCTATTAGGATCCTGTGGATCTTTCACCCAGAGAATTTAGTAAAATTACGATCCGTCTCTTGTAAGCCTACTCTTAAAAAGGCCTTACTAATGTTGGCCGTATAGGCGAAAACACCAGAGTGAAATCATAATAAGACATCTTGTAGTCTTTGGGTTAGGCTAGGTCCAGTTTGTAGACAATCATTTAGAGACATGCTGTCTGCCTTTAATTTGGCACTACAATTACACACAATGCTGATTGGTGTTGTAACTGACTTTAAAGACAGCATGATGTGGCAAATAATGGCCTGTCTTATGGTTGTCTTCTTCAACAACTTATATAAATTGTTAGCAAGTTGTTGCTGTATTAAAGCATGATACAGTTGCAATTTATCTGGTTGCTTCCGTAGCCTAGCTAATTGAGAATTTAATTGGGTGAGGCCATGAAATATTACTGGAAGCTGTGGGTGGTTCAGCTTCCATGGGAGTCTCACCCAATATTGATTATCTTGGGAAAATCACAGTATCAAGATATTGTTGATACGTCCATGTGTCATCTGGACTGGGTTGATCAGGGGCTATGCCTAAGGTATCCAAATCCCATAATTTGTGAACAGGGGGATTGGACTCATCATCCTCGGTTTCGTCTCTGACATGTAGTGGTGACTGCTCTAGGCTTAGTCACACCACTATTGAATTAGTCGGTTGATTACTAGTAGATTTAGAATGTTGGTGGATCAACACCGTTCCTGTGAGTAGTTTACCCCCAGCTGACAGTAACAAGTTTACACCTCGTTGCCTGGTGCATCCAGTAATGAATCTATAGTAATAGTCAGCTTCAATAAGAAACCCAACATCGTTGAGACAGTCTGTATTTATTTTATGATCCGCTAGCCTAATATCGCTGTGTTTAAGAAATTGACTGTTTGACCAAGACCTGTTACATGTAAATCTGAAGGGATCTTGTCAACAACTATGGCTTGAATTGGCTGGTGCAGCCTCCTAAACGTACCAAGACTTTAACAACCTGGTAGTAACGAGGTCCACTATTGGTAGGAATCCAGATATTCAAATTCACTCGAGCAATAGGCTTCAGTTTCAACTGATCAACTAGCTTTGGAGAATAAAGGTTTTCTGCGAACCTTGGTCTAAGAGACCACGAGTGGTAATTCTAGATCCCTTGGTAATAATTTTAATCGAGCTGTTGGTAACGTAGTTGTATTATTTGACTCTGTTGCAAGTACACTTATGCCTTGATGCACCTTGCAATACTTTACAGAAGTAGAATCGGTAGTCTTCTTATGAGGATTGGTTGATCTTGTTTGATCACTCACTGCCTTGTTTTTTCTTGCCTGGTCCGGCAAGCCTCTCTGCTAGTCTACAATGGATAATCCCTGCACGTGATGCAGGGGGCTGCGAAGGCGCCTATTGGGCATGGGGTTCCCATTGTGAAGGCTGGGTCGCCTGGTTGGAGGAGGCACTCTTTGGTAAGACTGGAAAGTGTTCTGGTCTGGTGGTGGGTTGAGTGCCAGCGGCTCTGGTCTCAGAGGTAGAAGGGTTGTTGAACAAATCCACAAAGGCCGTGATGAGGGTTCGAACCTATGTGTGAGAGGATCCCAGACACGCCTTAATCGACTGTGCCACAAAATGGTAAAAGAATTGCAACTGGGAGTGCAACTACACTCACACGGATCCTGCAGTCTCTCCGAGACAAAAACCAAGGTTTTTACACATTTCCACCATGCACCCAGGCTGTCAATAAGCTGTTCTACCTCTTTACCTTTACTTCATTACACACAGAAATCACAACAGTATGAAGCATCAAATGATCAAATCCACAAGGGCTGTGATGAGGGTTCGAACCTATGTCCGAGAGGATCCGAGACGCGCCTTAATCGACTGTGCCATGATAAGGTAAGTCTTTCCTAAATTTAAACTTATCCAATTTATACCCATTGTTTCGTGTTCTCTCTTGTGCTGATACTTTTAACACTCTATTAATATCCCCCTTTGTTATGCCCATTAATTCACTTGTACACCTCTATCATATCACCCATAAATTTTCGCTATTCTAGAGATTGTAATTTAAACTTTGTCAAATCTTTCTTCATATGACATGTTTCTTATTTGGAGGATTAAATTTGTCATCCTCTGCTGGACGCGTTCAAGTGAATTTATATCCATTCTATAGTACGGTGACTAAAATTGAACTGCGTAATCTAAATGGGGCCTAACCAGAGCAAAATATAGCTGAAGAACAACACCAGGTGTCTCATTAGTAAAGCTTCGATAAATAAATTCCAGTGTCCAATTAACAGTATTACGAACAATTATGAATTGATTTTTGGGTTTTAAATTCTTACTAATCATAACTCCCAGAACCATTTCTCAAAGTGACTGCTTTGTTGTGTATCTTGACTTTAGCAAAGCTTTTGATACAGTGCCACATGAAAGCCTGATTAAAAAGATAGAGGCTCATGGTATTGGGCTCCTATATTAAGTTGGATTATGGCATGGCTATACCAAAGAAAACAGAGAGTTAGTATAAATGGGGTTAAGTCAGACTGGGAACATGTTGTAAGTGGAGTGTCTCAAGGCTCTATCTTGGGACCTCTGTTATTCATAATACATATGTAAATGATTTAGATTCTGGTTTGAGCAGCAATATTTGCAAATTTGCTGATGATACAAAATTCGGGAGGGAAATAAACATGAAAAAAGACTCACTATCACTTCAAGACGATCTAAATAAGGTTTTGAAATGGTCAAAAGATTGGCAGATGCAGTTTAATGATGATAAATGTAAGGTTTTGAGGCTTGGTAGTGATGATAGAGTTACAATATACGAGCTAGATGGTGCTGAGATTACGAAGTCGGATTGCGAAACGGATCTGTAAGTTATGATTAGTAAAAATTTAAAACACGAAAATCAATGCATGAATGTTCGTAATGAGGCAAATAGGCCACTGGGATTTTTGAATTGAAGTGTTAGTAACAAGACACTTTGTGTTGTTCTTCAGCTGTATGTTGCTCTGGTTTGGCCCCATATGGATTATGCAGATCAGTTTTGGTAGCCGTACTATAGTGTGGACATAAATTCCTTTGAACGTGTTCAGCATTCGGTGACATAGTTAATCCCCCAAATTAGAAATGTAGGGGAGATATTAGGTCTGCAATATAATAATCATAAATGTTTTGAACGACCCAATTGATATCAATTGAAGAATCAGAGAACTAGTGGCTTATGAATTTCCAATAATAAATGCATAAGTGAAATTTATAGATTTAGAGAAATGAACTGTAATATTTATATTAATTCAGAACTAACTCCATACACCCACAACATGGGGGGTAAATAATACAAAGTTAATATATGTATAATAATGAAATAAAGCATTCAGGATATTAAATTCAATGAGAAAACGTCAATTAGCTAACTACAAGGTGAAAACAGATTTTTTTTTATAAAAGTACAATATATACAATACAAAATATACAGAGCCTGACAAAGTACATGGTAAAGAACCAAAGGAATTCTTATGACAACAAGCAGCATGCAAAAACAAATGCAAGAGCATGAATACACCAGAAATGTTTTTATTTTTTTTTAAATACAACATTAAAAAAAATTTAATCATGCCTAACACAAGATCCAAAGGATTAACACAGAGAACACAAAGGCACACACAGAGCATCTACACATATAACAAGCCAGCGGCACAAAAAAAAAGGTAAAATAACACAAGGGAAAAATATACATAAAGCATGATGGATAAAAGTACCCAAATGGGCCACACATACAAGGCATAAGCCCACATAAACAGGAGCACAGCACTGGAGCACGCAGGAACTGGTAGAACATATGAAAAGACACACACGCAGACACACCAGAACACAACTTTTTTAGTGTCAGAGTGGTTGACAAATGGAATGCATTAGGAAGCGATGTGGTGGAGGCTGACTCCATACACAGTTTCAAGTGTAGATATGATAGAGCCCAATAGGCTCAGGAACCTGTACACCTGTTAATTGACGGTTGAGAGGCGGGACCAAAGAGCCAGAGCTCAACCCCCGCAAGCACAACTAGGTGAGTACAACTAGGTGAGTACAAGGACTGGCGCACACAGGAGTCGGACGCAACAAAACACCCACACACACAAACAGGATGAAACACCGGAACGCACTGGAACTGGGAAACAAGGTCCAGAACCACAGCCAAGCACACACAAAAAGCAAAAATACCGGTACACGCAGGATCCGGCAAAGGAACACAAATCACACACAAACCCAAACAACAAGGACACACACACAAGGAGCAACACAAAAACACAACACAGGTAAACACACACAACACACCACCGAGGAAGCCCTCAGGTGGGCGGGGGGAATACACACAACCCAAACGCCCAAATGACCCAACAAGCCCTCCCCCCAAATCCACCGCAACCACACCAATACACTGATCAAACCCCCTACCCCCCTACCAACCCCAAAGCATCACCCCGATCATACACGTCAGTGAACCAACCAGCAAACTCCACCGTAAAAGCACGCTGCAACCACCACCATGTGAAACTCAAACGCCCCCGCATAAAACCCAGAATCCGGCGAACCCCGTAGCCCTCCAAACGCCCAACCCACACGCAAAACACATAATCTGCAATCTAGACACTCAGGGTGTTCCGAAGCCACCTAGAGCCCCGAGGAAATGAAAGAAACAGGAACCGTAAAATATCTCCCCGAAACCCGGGCCCCACAGAACACCGCAATCACATCACGCAACCAATCAACTAAGCTCTGTACCCTCTCACAAAAATAAAACACATGTATCTGCGTCTCAACCGATCCACAATGCGCACACGCCGCGGATGAACGCAACCCAAGCATACACAAACGATCATTCGACGGCAAGGACTCGTGCAACATACGAAATAGAAACTCCCGCTGCTGCGGAGCCAAATGCCGCACACCCAAGACCGACCAAATCACCCCTCAATCCCAGCACGGAAACAAACCCTCAACCCGATGGCTCACACGACGATGGAGAGCCCCATAAACCTCCCGACACGACAGGGACAAAAACCAGGAACACGACAGAGCTCCCGCAGAATCCCAACTGCCCACGAATACACAGCAGGCGTACAAAAGGCGACCTCACACCCAGCCCTTAACTCAAGCAAATAGCTAAACGAACTGAACAGAAATATAGCCCAAGCACATTGAGGTCCCCACCCACCCCCAAGTACTGACGCAACGACACCCAAACAAAGCCATTGCCTTGGTAAAAACATCATGGATGCCAACACGCCCCTCCTCTACCCGCAAAACCATGTAGGAGCGACGAACCGGGAAACAGAAAAGGATTAGCTGCCAGATATGAACGTAGATAGCGTCCGGCAGCTTAACCTGATTATTCCTGTCCAAGTCAGCCGTTTCTAGTTACACGTGAACAAGCAGGTAGAAACACGTCTCTCACGAAATTACGTATATTGCTTTATTTACCGGAACAGCTTATCGTGACTGTATAAATTATTTCCAGTAAACAGATATATATATATTATTAACTAAAAGTAAATCTATGACTAATCGATTATCCTTAATAAAGAATGCAAAATAAAACTGGATTTAATTCGATCCATAAATATGTGAAATTATTCCCTCTGCTTGTGACTGACACAACTCCACAACCATGATTTCTAGAAGGGATCTGGCGTTCTACGCCTCAATTCTATAACTTTTTTTATCTAAATACTACTGGTTAGTAGTGTTAGTGAATTATAATGTCTAGTACAAGAATTGCCTCTTACCGTACTAGCAGTTAGAAATTTAGTGTTGGAAATTTCCAACATAACTCCGGGGCGAGAAACTCCGGTCGCAGTTCATGATTCAGTATTGATGTAGCTATTACTCTTCTCTGAAGAGTAATAGGAACTAGTAAATAATTCTATTATTTATTAGTAATAGATATATAAAAATATAATATATAATTCTATTATTATTATTAGTAAGTTTGTACATGACGGATGTCCTGTATCTGTGAACAGATGTGAAACTAACTCATTAGTCTGCTCTTATGTGAACATCAATGAAAATTAAAAATATTAAACATTAAGTCACCTAAAATCAAGAAATCTAAAAAACTACAGCAAAATCAATGATTAGTGTCGTAATGACTGGTAATGGTTTAGTTACTTAGTCACTGACTTATTCCTGTAGACTCATGAAATCTTCTCAACATCAGATGGCTACCATCTGCAATCATGTAGAATCAAAATACTGTTTAGTTAATATATGGTTTAAGTTTTATTTTACATTGTTGAGCTGCCATCCTAGATGGACGAGTGCTCGAATTGGTAGAATTACTATCTTCTGGAACCTGGGGTAAATTTACCTCGGAAGAACACTCATGTTCAGCTAATTCCAGAGGAACTAATTTTTCTAAAGTTTTGCCTATAGGCCACTCTGACCTTTGTCCATCACTATCAACTAATACAAGATCATCTGGTTTTAATTTGACTTTATTATAGGGGCTTGCAGCTCCATAATATATTCTTTCAGAGCAGTTAAATACTCACGAGTCCACATCTTCATTCCACCTGCCTATCACTCTAGAGAGATGTTCATAACTTTCCACCAAGTCGTTCCTTCCGACACATGAGGGATCTTCCGGATCCTCATCCTCTAGAGAGAGAGCAGGGGACTAGAAGACTGCCATGTATCAGATGAGAGGGGACTCAGGGGTTCTCTCTGGGAGAAATCATCTGAAAGATAGGTTAGAGTTTGGTTGGTGACTCGTGTCTCTATTTCCGTGACAATAGTTTGACGCTTGGTAAAGCTAATTTTCTGTCGATGCAAGGCCTTTCTTAGGCATCGTTTCACAGTGCCTACCATGCGTTTGTAAAATCCTCCATGTTGGAGCCGGTCGGATGAGCGGACAGCACACTGAACTTGTGATCCTGTGGTCCCGGTTCGATCCCGGGTGCCGGAAAGAAACATGAGCAGAGTTTCTTTCACCCTATGCTCCTGTTACCTGGCAGTAAAATAGGTACCTGGGTGTTAGTCAGCTGTCACGGGCTGCTTCCTGGGGTGGAGGCCTGGTCGAGGACCGGGCCACGGGAACACTAAAGCCCCAAAATCATCTCAAGATAACTTCTCAAGAAAACGGTGCTCTAGGAGGAAAAAATTCCAGTGACACTGTCTTTGTTTTAGAAGTGTACACACCTCTGGATGATTCCATATTTCTCTTTAAGCAGGCTTCTCCTGCTACAATGTTAGATCCATTATCAGAGATCATTATTTGGGGCAGGATCGACGAGCTGCAAATCTTCGAAAGGCTTATAGGAAGGCTTCTGCACTCATGTCAGAAGTTACTTCTAAATGCACACCTCTTGACGTTGCACATGTAAAGAGACATATATAGGCTTTCACCGGAATCTTTTCTAGAGAGCTTGTTAAAATGAGACCTCTTGTATAATCTAACCAAGTGGTCTCAAAGCAACCTGTCAAGTTCAAGTATGTTTATTGAGACAAGAAATAAATACATCTTAAAGGGATAGAGCAACTTAGTCTATTTCTTGGCTACATGATACAACGGGCTTGATGAAAACACGAGAGGTTTGCTCTGAAGTATGGTGAAAGGATAGTAAGGAGTGCAAGTGCGTAACTGCAATTTTGATGGTCATTGTTCGAGTCCCCGGGTGGGTGTTAGTGTCTAAAGTTCTATACTTCAAGCTTGTGGTTTATAAGCAAGTCTGTGCATTAAGCATGGGTACCGAGTTCTCCCATATAACAGGGCTTGATGAAAAATGAGAGAGATCCCTCACTGTTTCATTGCCTGGAGCGGATGGGATATCTGGTTGATTAAATACCCTAGAATTTCCACCTCTTTTAGGACTCTGAAGTACGCTGTAAGGGATACAAGTGCGTACCTGCCATTTTTATGGCCAGTGTCCACTTCCCATGGTGGGTGTGTAGTGTCTAAAGTTCTATACTTCAACTTTGTAGTTTAATAGCAAGTCTGTGCAGTAAGCATGGGCACCGAGTTCTCCCATATAACATTGTTTGATGAAAAACATGAGAGATCTCTCACTGTATCATTGCCTGGAGAGGATGGGATATCTGGTTGGTTAAATACCCCGGAATTCCACACCTTTTACGGCTCTGAAGTATGGTGTAGTGGATACAAGTGCATACCTGATATCTTGATAGCCGTTGTTCAACGGCTATCTTAGGTGTGATACCTGCCATCTTGGGTGTGAGTGTCTTAAGTTCTATACTTCAAACTTGTGGTTTATAAGCAAGTCTGTGCATTAAACATGGGCACAGAGTTCTCCCATATAACAGGGCTTGATGAAAAACGTGAGAGATCCCTCACCGTTTCATTGCCTGGAGAGGATGGGATATCTGGTTGATTATATACCCCAGAATTCCCACCACTTTCAGGGCTCTGAAGTATGGTGTAGTGCCTACAAGTCGTACCTGCCATCTTTATGGCCAGTGTTCGAGTTCCCTGGTGGGTGTGAGTGTCTAAAGTTCTATACTTCAAACTTGTGGTTTATAAACAAGTCTTTACATTAAGCATGGGCACCGAGTTCTCCCTTAAAACAGGGCTTGATGAAAAATGCGAGAGATCCCTCACTGTCTCATTGCCTGGAGAAGATGGGATATCTGGTTGTTTAAATACCCAGGAAATCCCACCTCCTTTAGGGATCTGAAGTATGGTGTAGTGGATATAAGTACGAACCTGCAATTTTGGTGACAGTTGTTCGAGTCCCCTGGTGGGTGTTAATGTCTAAAGTTCTATACTTCAAACTTGTGGTTTATAAGCAAGTCTGTGCATTAAGCATGGGTACCGAGTTCTCTCATATAACAGAGCTTGATGAAAAATGCGAGAGATCCCTCACTGTTTCATTGCCTGGAGCAGATGGGATATCTGGTTGATTAAATACCCTGGAATTCCCACCTCTTTTAGGGCTCTGAAGTATGCTGTAGTGGATACAAGTGCGTACCTGCCATCTTGATGGCCAGTGTCCATTTTCCATGGTGGGTGTGAGTGTCTAAAGTTCTATACTTCAACTTTGTGGTTTAATAGCAAGTCTGTGCATTAAGCATGGGCACCGAGTTCTTCCATATAACATTGCTTGATGAAAAATGCGAGAGATCCCTCACTGTCTCATTGCCTGGAGAGGATGGGATATCTGGTTGGTTAAATACCCCAGAATTCCCACCTCTTTTAGGGCTTTGAAGTATAGTGTAGTGGAAACAAGTACGTATTTGCCATCTTGATGGCCAGTGTTCGAGATCCCTGGTTGGTGTGAGTGTCTAAAATTCTATACTTCAAACTTTTGGCTTATAAGAAGTCTGTGCATTTAGCATGGGCACCGAGTTCACCCATATAACAGAGCTTGATGAAAAACGCGAGAGATCCCTCACTGTTTCATTGCCTGGAGAGGATGGAATATCTAGTTAATTAAATACCCCAGAATTCCCGCCTCTTTTCGGGCTCTGAAGTATGGTGTAGTGGATACAAGTGCGTACCTGCCATCTTGATGGCCACTGTTCGAGTCCCCTGGTGAGTGTGGGTGTGTAAAGTTCTATACTTCAAAGTTGTGGTTAATAAGCAAGTCTGTGTATAAAGCATGGGCACTGAGTTCTCCCATATAACAGGGCTTGATGAAAAACACGAGAAATCCCTTACTGTCTCCTTTACTGGAGAGGATGCGATATCTGGTTGGTTAAATACCCCAGAATTCCCACCACTTTTAGGGCTCTGAAGTATTGTGTAGTGGATACAAGTGAGTACCTGCCATCTTGATGGCCACTGTTCGAGCCCCTTAGTGGGTGTGAGTGTCTAAAGTTCTATACATCAAACTTGTTGTTTATAAGCTCGTCTGTGCATTAAGCACGGGCACCGTGTTCTCCCATATAACAGGACTTGATGAAAAACTCGAGAGATCCCTCACTGTCTTATTGCCTGGAGAGGATGGGATATCTGGTCTGTTAAATACCAAGGAATTCTCACCTCTTTTAGGGCTCTGTAGTATGGTATAATGGACACAATTGCGTACCTGCCTTCTTGATAAATAAATAAATAAATAAGTTTATAAATAAATAAATAAATAATATTTTTTATTCAGGTAAGGTACATACATACAAGGTAAGATACAAAAGTTGATGGATTTATAGATAGAGCTAATACATACAATGCCTAAAGCCACTATTACGGAAAGCGTTTCGGGCAGGAAAAACACTTCGACTATAACTTAATACTAATTGAGATTAAAGTATAAATTGTGTTTAGAAAAATAAGAAAAGAATGGAAAAAGAGGGGGGGGGGAACATGGCAGAAAAAAACAAAAAAATAAAATTTGGTCAACAAAAGAGCATTGTTTTACATAGAAGACATGGGTTGACATTTTGGGGTGAGGTAGGTTACATTGAGTTAATTAGGTAGTACTTAGTTTTTATCTTAAACTGGTTGGGAGAGGTACAGTCTTTAACATAATTGGTAAGGTCATTCCACATTCGAGGTCCCTTGATTTGTAAAGCATTTCTAGTTTGACTAAGTCGTACTCTTGGAATATCAAATAGGTATTTGTTTCTGGTGTGGTGCTCATGGGATCTGTTACAACCTTCTAGAAGCTTTTAAGGTCAGGACTAACATTACAGTTCTGCGTTTTATATATATAAATACACATGAGAGGATGTGCAGGGACTTAATATCTAACATATTCAGAGATTTGAGTAAGGGTACCGAATGATGTCTGTGGCCAGAGTGAGATATTGTCCTAATAGCAGCTTTGTGTTGAGTAATTAGAGGACGTAAATGATTTTGGGTAGAACCTCAAGCACAAATACCATAGTTGAGATAAGAATAGATGAGAGAATAATAGTGTCACCAGGGCAGGGCGATGTACATAATATCTGATCTTAGAAAGAATGCCAACAGTTTTCGAAGCTTTTTTTGATATATTTAGAATGTGTCCCTGGAAATTCAGCTTTCAGTCAATGAGAACTCCAAGGAATTTGCCATCTACTTTGTTACAAATTTGGGTATTGTTAATCCTGATATTTATTTGATTTGAGGATTTGTTGCCAAAAAAATATAGAAAATTGTGTCAATATTGAGGGTGAGTTTGTTGGCAGTTAGCCAGTGATGGACTTTATTTAGCTCAGTATTCACTGTGACATTTAGAGCAAGGGGGTCAGGACTGGAGTAAATGAAGGTAGTATCGTCAGCAAATAGAATTGGTTTGAGATGTTGGGAGGCATTTGGAAGGTCATTAATGTAGATGAGAAAGAAGAGAGGGCCAAGTATGCTGCCCTGGGGAACACCAATGTTGATGGGTAGGATGGGAGAAATTGAATTATTCACAGAAACATACTGGAGCCTGTCAGTAAGGTAAGACTTAATATACTGCAGGGAGTGACCTCTGACTCCATAATGATGTAATTTAAGAAGAAGGTTTTGGTGGTTAACAGTGTCAAAAGCCTTACGCAGGGCTACAAATAACCCAACAGGGAACTCATTTTTATCAAGAGCTGTATGTATCAAGTTAATCATACTAATAAGTGCATCGTTAGTGCTTTTTTGGGGTCTGAAGCCATATTGACAAGAGCTAAGTATATTGAGTTTGGCTAGATAAGAGTAAAGCTGCTTATAGATTAGTTTTTCAAATATTTTTGATAAGTTTGGCAGAATTGATATAGGTCTGAAGTTGTTAACATCAGTGGTATCACCACATTTGTGGACAGGGGTTACTCTCGCTTTTTTAGAATATCTGGAAAGGTTTGGAGTTCAAGTGACTTGTTGAAGAGCAATGCAATGGCAGGAGCTAAAAATCTGGAGGCTTTTTTGTAAAGAAGAGTTAGTATCTCCTCAAGGGCAATAGACTTGGTTTTAAGGGAAAGGATTATGTCAATAACATCAGTGGAAATAGTAGGCATTAGGTACAGAGACTGGATAGTTTCCTGTAAGATAGTCCTGAATAATTAGTACGGGACGATGGAATATCATTTGCAAGGGATGACCCAATGGAAGAGAAGAACCTATTGAACTCAAGAGCAGTGTCAGAGGCTGAAAGCAGACCATCATTATTTGATAGGAGTATTGGTTTGTTATTTATAATATTCTTTGATTCCAATATGTGAGAAATTGTGCTCCATGTTTTCTTAATATTGCCCTTTGTGTGGGTAAATTTGTCTTCGTAATATTTAATTTCGGCTCTCCTAATTATTTTAGATAGCAATGATGAGTAATTCTTTGAGAATTTTTTGGATTCGATTCCTAACCTATACTTCTTCTCAAGGTCATATTTTTGTTAATTTATTTAAGTATCCTCTTTGAAAGCCAAGGATTGTTTAGCCTTTTAGTTGTGACTTGTTTCTTTAGCATAGGACAGTGAGTGTCATAAAGGCTGAGAATTTTTTGAAGAAATGATTGCACTGCTAGGTTGATGTCCCCTATGTTCCCTAATTCAGATTCCCAGTTTATATTAGCAGCAGCAGCTATAAAATTGCCTATAGCAGTTTCATTGTGCAGCCTAAAGCTTATCTCCCTTGCCTCTAGAGGTGGTTTGTTAATGTTGTTATGGTCTGTAGTGCTATCGAGAATTATCCCTGAAGTAAGTGGAGAGGTTACTACTCAGCCATTCACAGTCGTGAATGGTTGAGTAGTTTGGTATGTTGTAGAGTTGAGAAGTGTCCTCTTTTAACCACGTTTCA
>WNGS01163198.1:246419-265466 GCA_020271785.1 Procambarus virginalis | reverse complement strand
AAAAAAAAAATTTGTGGACCTGCGTAAGGCTTTTGACACTGTCAACCACCAAAACCTTCTTCTTAAATTACATCATTATGGAGTCAGAGGACACTCCCTGCAATACCTCAAATCTTACCTTACTGACAGGCTCCAGTATGTTTCTGTGAATAATTCAATTTCTCCCACCATACCCATCAACATTGGTGTTCCTCAGGGCAGCATACTTAATTGGCCCTCTCCTTTCTCATCTACATTAATGACCTTCAAATGCCTCCCAACACCTCAAACCAATTCTATTTGCTGACGACACAACCTTCATTTACTCCAGTCCTGACCCCTTGCTCTAAATGCCACAGTAAATACTGAGCTAATTATAGTCCATCTTTGGCTAACTGCCAACAAACTCACCCTTAACATTGACAAAACTTTCTATATTCTGTTTGGCAATAAATCCTCTAATCAAATAAATCTCAAAATAAACAATACCCAAATTTGTAACAAATTAGATGGCAAGTTCCTTGGCGTTCTCATTGACCACAAGCTGAATTTCCAGGGACACATTCTAAATGTATCAAAAAAAGTTTCAAAAACTGTTGGCATTCTTTCTAAGATCAGATATTATGTACCCCGACCTGCCCTGGTGACTCTCTATTACTCCCTCATCTATCCATATCTCAACTATGGTATTTGTGCTTGGGGTTCTACTACCCAAAATCATTTACGTCCTCTAATTACTCAACACAAAGCTGCTATTAGGACATATCCAACTCTGGCCCAGATATCACTCGGTACCCCTACTCAAATCTCTGAATATGTTAGATATTAATTAAGTCACTGCACATTCTCTCATGTGTATTGTTGGAAATTTCCAACACTTATCATCCATTATTATATTATGATAAATTACCATTAACTTACTAATTGCAGTAGCTCTTAACACCACTAACCGTAGTGTTAATATAAATTAATCTGAGCATATTGCTGATAATATTACTCCTGATAATGTAAATCAAGAGTTATTAATTGAAATTATTCAGTAACAGTTTTTATTCTGTTACGATCGAATGCTCTGGAGAAGTATAAATATTATCTCCATTTCTCGCTAGAGATCATTTATCGAGAATATTATAATTATTAATTCCCTATAATTTCAACCCAGTTCATATTATCGCATTTCATCCATAATTGCGCGGAAAAGAATAATTTGTGTTTAATAATTTCCGTGGTGAATGCGAGAGCGGGGAGAGGGAGGCGGCGACGCCATTACTACAACAACAAGGCACGCGCACGAGACAGCGTGGAGAAGCACATGGCATTAATTGAGAATTCTTATCGACAAGAATTACGTTGATACTCAGTTAATAAGTGGAATTTACTTGCCAGTGTTCTCTAGTGCCTCAGCAGTGAACAAAGCGTCTACAATTACCACCAGGACCGTAATTAAGTGTGCACAGCAGTGAACACTGAGTCCAGCAGACGCTCATTTCGGCAAACCTTAGTACTCGGTTACGCTCACAGGTTTTTCTTTCTAGTTTGATGCATCAAAGTAGTTAGTGCCTTAGTGAGTAGTTTGTCGTTATGAAGAGAGAATACCACCAATCAAACGTTAGTAATATTTATCACCCAGCTCAGTTTCATGAATATATGAACATAATTTGTAGCCTAGTCAATTGCTACTTTATATTTCTTGTATTACAGCGTGTATTTGAGACGCCAGCAAGATTCTCATCAATCGTGTTATTTACCTCGAGTTATTTCTCTATGGGGATTCTGTGACCACGAGGACGAATGATGAACTGGCGTTAGAAATCGTCTTACAGCTAAGACACATTTTTCTTATAAATTTATTCAATTTAATTATTGCTTCTATAATTAATATAGCAATTATCTTAGAATGTTTATTGCCAGATTTGGTAGTTAATGTTTATTTTTACTGTGCTCAATATTATGCTCAGTGATTAATGATGATTAATGATCTTAAATGAATATAATTTGATTACCATATATTTGCATATATTGTAGTTAGATTTACCATATTATTAATCCATAATGAACTAGTGACGAACCACACTGGTTCCTAGATATATATGAACTTCTAGAAATAACCCCCCAATGTTGATATTTGAGGCTTTGGCTTTAATTAATAATTACAGTCTTCATTATTTTCAAGTGAATATTCATTGAATGAGTTTCCATAGACACTGGTTCTCTGGTGTCATTCTAATGATCAATTTTATTTGTTTTCCCTCTTTTCTCAAAAGCGGGTGGTCCTTCGATTTATTTTAATATAATAATTAAATAATTTATTTTCTGAGTTCAAGCCCCAGATACCCAACATTTTGGTCTCTTCGAACCGGATGATTACTAATCAATTAATCTATATCAGTTCTCAGACTGAAACAACATTTTGGTCTTATCGAACTGGATACATACCAATTACCATTAAACTGTATCCGTTCTCAGAAACCAAAACAACATTTTGGTCTCTTAGAACTGGATACAATCCAAGAAATTCTTACAATTAGTCCTGTACTAATGAGTAGTACATACATTATACATTTTTGTGCTGACCCTAGCAAGGGTGGGATTCAACATTACAGTAACTCTGATTAGAGTGCTTCCATATCAATTATTTGTGTATTCATTATTTTTGTGTGTGGTTTTGAGTGTTGCTGTATGATCACCATTACATCTAATGGTGATAATGATGGGCTAGCCGGACGAAAGTTAATGGTGACATGCAGACACCACTCAAAATCTTTAGCTATATACTTGTTAGGTAGGGACATTTAACCTCAAAGTGAGGTAGAGTTTAATTTAGCCAGAACTCAGGCTATACTCAATATTAATTATCAACTAATGAACAAGTATCCCAGCTTCATTAGTAATATTCAATCAAGTCCTATGAAATTTGGACTTAAAGCTAACATGGCTACTCCTGAGCAATTAAGGAGAACCTATATTGGCCTCAAAGGCCATTTAACTAGACTAATTAATAAGTCTGATGACTTGTCCAAGGCAACTCCCATTGATTACTATCTACTAGAATCATCAGTGAGAGTAGCTAATCTTAAGTTTGATCAAGTTAAATCAGCAAGTCAGTCTTATCTTAACTCACTGAATGCTACTGAAACTGATCTAGAGGAATTAGATCAAATTGTAGCAAATATTTCACAACACGAAGATGAGACTCAAGATAAATTTGATGTACTATCCAGTATAGTAAACCATCAATCCAATACAAATTCTACTATGTCTCAATCCAGTAATCAATTACCTGAGGTTCGTCTACCTACTTTAGACTTACCTACATTTGCAGGGCTGGATGAAGAAAATTGGGACACATTTTGGACTTCATTTGAAGTTCATATCCATAACAGGTCTTATCTTGACCCAATTTCTAAATTTTCATACCTGATTAGTCTTCTCAAAGGGGAAGCTAAAAAGGTTATAAATAACTTAGCTCTCACTGAGAGTAATTATGTGGAAGCTATAAAACTGCTGAAGTTGAATTATTGCAATCAGGAGTTAAGTATAGCTAACCTTTATTACCAATTGCTAGATCTGAATGCACCAAGTAACAGACCAGACTCACTTCAAAGCTTCAGGCTAGAAGCAGAGTCTCTAGTGAAGGCCTTAGGTACTAAAGTTGATGTACCAGCTTCAGAATGGTCAATCAAGTTACTTTTGCAGAGGAAATTACCTCAAATTATCTTAGCAGAAATATGTTCACATTATAAAACTGAGTTTCTCACTCTCGAGCAAATATTCGAGGGGCTGAGAATAACAGTTAACAGGTTGAAGACTCATGATAAGATTAAACCTGAGTCTAAATTACCTAACATTGACATCTCAGTCAAACCCAATTGACTTTGAATAAATCCAATAAATCTAAGCCTAAGACTACTCCATCCACTGGAAAGGGGAGTGGTAGTGTAGGTACTTATACTGTATCTCCCTCTGACACTGCAACTGATGTGTCTACTAAAAGGACAAATTCAGTCAGAGAGAGAAGGTGCTTGTTCTGCGATCAAGAACATCTCACCTACAAATGTACGGTTTATCCTAACTTTAACACCAGGATTAAACAACTTCAAGAATTACACAGATGCACCAAGTGCATGGGTTCTCATGAACCCAGTAAATGTGTTGTGCAGCTACGGTTATGCAGTAGATGCCACAAAGGTGTACATCATTATGCCTTATGTAGAACAATTTCTACCCAATCTGTGACACCTGGGAAGAATTCTATGAATTCTACCACAGTACAATATTGCAAAGTACATCAGGAAATAAGTGTACTTGCTACTGAGGCAGGCAATAATACCACTCTGCCTACAGCTCAACTTAAGCTAATAGACAAGAAATCTAGAGTCAACACTAGAGGTCTCTTTGATCAGGGATCACAGAAAACCTTTATCACGCAACAATTAGTGGAGCAGTTAAAATTAAAACCTGCCAAAAGTGTGAGACTGAACATTTCTGGGTTCTTGACTAATAGTGGACCTCGTGAATACCAAGTAGTCAAGGTATTAGTGAGACTTGGATCTTCTACTAGTCCAATACAAGCGGTAGTAGTTGATAAACTGCCTTCAGACCTGCAGGTCACAGGACTAGCTCGCACTGCGAGGTATCTTAAACGAAACCGCATGAGGCTAGCAGATTACAAAATAAATTCTGACTGCCTCACAGATGTTGGTATACTTATAGGCGCTGACCATTATTATAAATTTATAACTGGATGCACCAGACAACACGGAATGAATTTGTTGTCATCTGCTGGAGGCAAGTTGCTTACTGGACCGGTGCTTTTCCAACAAAGGGCAGCGTCAACCAACAAACAAGATAACAATGCAATAGTGGCGTGACTAGGCTTGGAACAGTCACCCCTACATTTCAGAGAAATATCTGAAGATATTGAGTCTGATCCACCTGTACATCGTTTGTGGGATCTAGACACTTTAGGTATTGTCCCTGAACAACCAAGTCCTGATGATATGTGGACTTACCAGCAATATCTGGATACAGTTGTCTATAAAGACAAACAATACTGGGTGAGATTGCCATGGAAGTTGAATCATCCACAACTTCCAGTTAATTATTTCATGGCAGCCTCTCAATTACAGTCACAATTAATACGGCTGAAAAAACAGCCAGATAAATTAAATATGTACCATCAATTAATTCAGCAACAACTCAACAGTAAATTTATTGAAGTTGTTGATAATGATGACCGGAAAACAGGTCACTATTTACCCCATCACGCTGTGTTGAAAGATTCATTGACAACACCAATACGTATTGTTTTCAACTGTAGTGCCAAAGTGAAGGCAAGCAGCGTGTCTTTGAATGAATGTCTCCAAACGGGACCTAGCCTAACACAAAGGCTACATGATGTACTGTTACGATTCCGTACTGGTATTTTTGCTTATACTGCTGATATCAGTAAAGCTTTCCTTAGAGTAGGATTGCAAGAGGAGGATCGTAATTACACCAAATTTCTCTGGATTAAAGATCCCCAGGCTCCTGACAGTGAGGTCATAACCTATCGGTTTGCCTCGGTGCTTTTCGGAGCGACTTCCTCGCCGTTTCTACTGCAAGCCACATTAGATACACATTTGAAGAAGTCAAATAGCCCTTATAAGGCAGAGATCAGTGACAACTTGTATGTCGATAATTTCCAGGGAACAACTAATGATAAATCTAAATTGGTAGAAATTTACCATGAGGCTAACCGTGAGTTAATAGGAGCCAATATGCCACTACAATCATGGGCCTCAAACAATAAATCATTAAACCAGATAATCGAGAAAGAATTTCCAGGTTATCAGGTGCCTAATCAATTAAAAGTTCTGGGTGTGGAATGGAACACAGGTACTGACGAGATGAATATCAAGTCAGTACAAACCAATAATTCATCCCTTACCATGAGAAAATTACTCTCATATGTCAGTCAACCATTTGACCCCTTAGGCTTACTTAGTCCTATATTAATAAGGGGCAAACTCCTAATGCAGGAATGCTGGCAGAAACATATGGGATGGGATGATCCGTTGCCAATTGAGTTGCAAGAGAAATGGCAAATACTCGCAGCGGATTTCAATCAATTAGGTGTTTTGAAATTTCCTCGTAATGCTTCAGGACAAAACTTACCTACAAATTTGCACATTTTTTGCGATGCCTCTGGCAAAGCATATGGCGCTGCAGCCTACTTAGTCAATAGTGCACAATCAATTTTACTCACATCTAAAGCGAGAGTTGCTCCAATCAAGAAGAGATCTTTACCTCAAATGGAGTTAACTGCATTGCTAGTGGGAGTAAGATTGGCTCATTGCCTGACCAAGACACTCAATAATATTCACTTTGGTGAGATCGTAGTGTGGTCAGACAATGAGGCAGTCTTACAATGGGTAAGAAATAACAACAATAAAACTCCCTACGTTAGTAATCGCGTTAGGGAAATTCATGAATTATCTGCTGGATATAAATTCAGACATGTCCCCACTAAGGACAATCCTGCAGATTACTTATCAAGAGGTTTAACATTTAAACAGCTAAGTAAGTCTTCGATGTGGTTTAATGGACCTTCATGGCTTGTTAGTGGTCAGTGGCCCAAACAGAAACCACAAGTCATAGTGACCAGTATCACTACTCCCATGAAAGACCCAGAACCTCATCGAGTCTCAGCTATTAATCCTCACAATTATTCTAACTTGAGTAAGTTATTAAGAGTGACAGCACATGTGTTTGATTTTCTTGCCAAGATAGGAATCAAGCATAAGTTTCCCAATCCTATCATCTACTGGATCAAACGTGCACAACAAGAGACATATGGAAGTGAATATGAAAATCTTCCAGATAAATTAACCAAGTCTCTAGGTATCTGGTATGATACCAACACTCATAATATATTAAGGTGTGGAGGACGTTTGCTTCATGCAAAAATTGATTTGGACACAAAGAATCCAATCCTTCTACCACGTCACCACGTTATTACCAAACTTCTAGTTTTACATCACCATCAATATGGTACTTTGCATGGTGGAGTGTTAGACACACTCACCGACCTCAGACAGAAATATTGGCTTCCTCAAGGTCGTCAAACTGTCAAATCAATTATTAAGTCCTGTATAATCTGTCAACGCTACGATGCTCGAGTGTGTCCTTACCCAGGACCTCCACCACTCCCTAAAGAGAGGGTAGTTCATCTTCGTCCGTTTGAGACCACTGGTGTCGATTACACAGGAGCCTTGCTTCTCACTGGCAATCCGGATAAGATACCAGTGAAAGCTTATATTTGCCTCTTCACATGTGCTACCACACGAGGCGTACATTTAGAAGTGACTTCTGACATGAGTGCTGAAGCCTTCATCCAAGCTTTTCGTAGATTTGCAGCTCGCAGATCCTGTCCCAAACTCATGATATCTGATAATGGCTCAAATTTTGTGGCAGGAGAAGCCTGCTTACGAGAGATATGGAATCATCCAGAAGTGCAGTCTGTCATGCAGAGACGACAATGCCACTGGAAATTTATTGCTCCCAGAGCCCCCTGGCAAGGTGGGTTCTACGAACGAATGATAGGGACTGTCAAGAAGTGTTTAAGGAAGACCTTGCATCGACAGAAAATTAGTTACTCAGAACTCCAAACACTCGTCGTGGAAATTGAGGCGCGAGTCAACAATCGCCCATTAACTTATCTATCAGATGATTTCTCACAGAGAGAGCCTCTGAGTCCCTCGCATTTAATACATGGAGGCCTGCTGAGCCCTCTGATACCTTTGGCAGAAGAGGACCCCGTCGATCCTTCCTATGTAACCAGGAGTGACTTAATACAAAGTTACCAACATATCTCAAGAGTAATTGAAAGGTGGAATGAGGTGTGGACTCGAGAGTACCTCACCGCTCTACGAGAGTACCACTATGGAGCTTCGAGCCCCTATAATAAAGTACAGCTTAAACCAGGAGACCTAGTATTAGTTGACAGTGATGGACCAAGGTCAGAATGGCCTATAGGCAAAATTGTTGCAATCCACCCAGATCACCAAGGTATCCTGAGAGTAGTACGAGTTTTGTGCAAAGGCACTACTACTCTAAAGACATTAGAGAAGTTGGTACCTCTCGAATTAGCAGAACGAGAGTGTTTATCAGAACCAGCTTCAACAGTTTCCGAGGACAACAATTCTGATCCACCGAGCACACGCCCCACTAGAGCAGCTGCTCAACAATGTAAAAGGAAACTACAAGCCTATTATAGCTCTGACTAAGAGCAAATAATTTTCATCCAATTTGAGTGATCATGATGATACTGTGTTGTGATGTCTAGTAACCAATCAGCTACAAGTCACAATGACCCAGACATTCACCTCACAGTAGAGTCTCAGTTACTTGAATTGTATGATTCAATCATTAACTTGTGTAAACTATTAATTATGACATTAATTTTCATGTCTTAAATTCTTGTATGTCCTTGACATTTACGGGACATCCGTTGTGTGTGTACTAACATACTAACATACTAACCTACTAACTTCGGGATAGGTACGTCAGTACTCAACATGGCACTGCGACCCGAGTTTTCTCCCCCCGGAGTTATGTTGGAAATTTCCAACACTTATCATCCATTATTATATTATGATAAATTACCATTAACTTACTAATTGCAGTAGCTCTTAACACCACTAACCGTAGTGTTAATATAAATTAATCTGAGCATATTGCTGATAATATTACTCCTGATAATGTAAATCAAGAGTTATTAATTGAAATTATTCAGTAACAGTTTTTATTCTGTTACGATCGAATGCTCTGGAGAAGTATAAATATTATCTCCATTTCTCGCTAGAGATCATTTATCGAGAATATTATAATTATTAATTCCCTATAATTTCAACCCAGTTCATATTATCGCATTTCATCCATAATTGCGCGGAAAAGAATAATTTGTGTTTAATAATTTCCGTGGTGAATGCGAGAGCGGGGAGAGGGAGGCGGCGACGCCATTACTACAACAACAAGGCACGCGCACGAGACAGCGTGGAGAAGCACATGGCATTAATTGAGAATTCTTATCGACAAGAATTACGTTGATACTCAGTTAATAAGTGGAATTTACTTGCCAGTGTTCTCTAGTGCCTCAACAGTGAAAAGCGTCTACAATTACCACCAGGACCGTAATTAAGTGTGCACAGCAGTGAACACTGAGTCCAGCAGACGCTCATTTCGGCAAACCTTAGTACTCGGTTACGCTCACAGGTTTTTTCTTCTAGTTGGTGCATCAAAGTAGTTAGTGCCTTAGTGAGTAGTTTGTCGTTATGAAGAGAGAATACCACCAATCAAACGTTAGTAATATTTATCACCCAGCTCAGTTTCATGAATATATGAACATAATTTGTAGCCTAGTCAATTGCTACTTTATATTTCTTGTATTACAGCGTGTATTTGAGACGCCAGCAAGATTCTCATCAATCGTGTTATTTACCTCGAGTTATTTCTCTATGGGGATTCTGTGACCACGAGGACGAATGATGAACTGGCGTTAGAAATCGTCTTACAGCTAAGACACATTTTTCTTATAAATTTATTCAATTTAATTATTGCTTCTATAATTAATATAGCAATTATCATAGAATGTTTATTGCCAGATTTGGTAGTTAATGTTTATTTTTACTGTGCTCAATATTCATGCTCAGTGATTAATGATGATTAATGATCTTAAATGAATATAATTTGATTACCATATATTTGCATATATTGTAGTTAGATTTACCATATTATTAATCCATAATGAACTAGTGACGAACCACACTGGTTCCTAGATATATATGAACTTCTAGAAATAACCCCCCAATGTTGATATTTGAGGCTTTGGCTTTAATTAATAATTACAGTCTTCATTATTTTCAAGTGAATATTCATTGAATGAGTTTCCATAGACACTGGTTCTCTGGTGTCATTCTAATGATCAATTTTATTTGTTTTCCCTCTTTTCTCAAAAGCGGGTGGTCCTTCGATTTATTTCAATATAATAATTAAATAATTTATTTTCTGAGTTCAAGCCCCAGATACCCAACAATACAGTAGTCGTGACAGGTCCTTCACTTTTTAATAAAGCACAAGTGGCGCTAAATAAATGTAACATCTGAATGCAGCATTTTATGACTAAAAATATTTGCACACAAATTAGGGCAATGAAACTGTGACTGCACTCCAGAATGCACTCTATTAAGACCAAAGAACATAAAAGCAGCGCCTTTCAAATGAAGTAGGCTAAAAGACTCAAAAGCCCCCAGGTGTGGATGGAATTAAATCCAAATTCTTAATGGAACTGGCAGAAGAACTATGCCTACCGCTGAAAGTACTTGACACAAAATCTCTGGACCATAGGGTAGTCACCTCCTAGATTTGAAATATGGAAATGTCCCTCCTATTTTGAAGAAAGGCAGAAAGAAGTCGATATAAAACTACCAGCCGATCAGCTTGACATCACACCTGCAAGTGCATGGAGTCCTCTCTCTCCATGGGAGGGAGGGAATAAAATGTTGGGAAATGTTGCAGGGCGGGAGGGAATAAAATATTGGGGAACATTGCAGGGAGGGAATATATCACCATTGCAATCTTATACAATCAACACATGGATTGTTAAACAGATTGTGCCTTATAAACTTGGTCACATTTTTGTGAATGGTAACCAGAGACTCGAAGACCTTTCAGTGACCTTCCGATAAGGAAAAAAAGGCAATGGTTCAAATGTGTAAATCTCGGGTGCGTCCCCCATTTGGATTACTGTATACAGGCATGGAGACCTCATTTTCAGAAGGACATAGCTGCTCTGGAGGTGGTGCATCATTGGGCAACAAGTCATCCCTATCCTGTCCTCTTAATATTTCGTCACTTTTCCTACGTTTGCCGGTATGGCCAAAAGTGGACGTAATTTGAAATGAGGTTCACGATAGTGATGTACTGTCCCGTTTCCTGTTTTGAGTCGTCTGGCTTAATCAGATTGATAGGAAACTTTCGATTAACGGTTTTCATGACGTTTTGAAACCCTAAGAGATCTTCCTGCCCTCCTAACCTACCAGAGAACCCATAACTTGCTGTTTTGGAAAACAAAAATCCAAAATTTATTTTCAATTAGTTTTCATTTTCAAATTACGTCCATTTTCGGCGATACGGGCAAACGGCCAAATTCAAATGTAATTTGTAAGAGGACAGGTTGCGCCAGTCATCTCTCATATCAGGAACGTTTGAAGGCCACAGGGCTAACACTGCAAACCTGGCATGACAGGGCGGATCTCATTGAAACTTTAAAAATACTGAACATATTAAAGGATGTAGATTCCGGATATTTTCTTCAGACGGTCAGATGTATCACAAACAAGGCGCAACGGTTTTAAGCTCGTGCCACAAAGTAGGACTGAGAACAGGAGATGCTTTTTCACCTACAGTTCACATTAACCCATTGAAACGCCTACCCACCAAAGCCATAACTGCCAAAATTGTTTTAAAATATACGTGGAAAAGATCATAAAGGCAAATGGTGGAGACCTTCGACATGCCGCCGGCTTCCTGTCTTCGAGGACACTAGGGTTAGTGGTCCTCTCGTAACTCAAGCACCTTGTTAATTCAAGACATTAACCTACAGTGGCTTACTCGATGCCAATATCTTAGCGTATGGATAGATTCTAAGATGACCTTCACACAGGAAATTCAATATCTGAGAAAGGCAAAATTGCAACTGAATATGATAGCAATCACAGGGCCCCGTGTAGGAACAGGACAGTGCTAATGTTTTACTTGCCTTACTCACTCCTTCTCCTGGACATTGGGCATTTGTTGTGATTATTCAAAACGAAGCAATGCAAGACATAACAGGGGCTCCCAGATGGACGAAAATATTATGGCTAAAACTTAATATTAAGTCTTAGGCTTAATATAATACTTACGTAATATAATAATTACCAACTGGGTGCCAAGTCGTGTAAGAATACTGTGGGAATGCCTTTGCAGATGAAGCTGCAAAACTTGTAACCAAGAGAAAACATGTGAACATTTACATACCAGAATATAGCATAGAATAAGCAAATAATTAAGAGATAGACGAATGCAGAAGATGTAGTGACCACAACACCGCAGCTGCAACCTCAGGATCTGTGGGAGGTTACAAGAATTTAACAAACTTTGAACCACTTATTTTGAAGAATGGAATCAATAGGAAGAGTATTACACCAGGCTTCAATTACTTAAATATAAGGATATGGTTGAGACAGAGGTCTTGAGCAGCACAAGCAGGCCAGAGGTGGAAAGATATTCAAATCCACCCTACAAACGTGCTAGGTGACCAAAAGAATTTTTAGTTTGTGAGAAAAGTGCGAGTTTAAAGATTGTTACAAATTAAGCCTTAAGGAATTTGCAAGGGAAGGTATTAGCCTAGTACTCCCCAAATTTGGAGCCTGTGACCGTTACAGGCGAGTAGGTCTCCACCTAGAGCGGTGACACTGGCATACCCAGGATGTAGCAAGATACATGATTGAGCACAGCCCTGCACCTTCCTCCAATCTAAAGTTGACCCGAGATTATCACATGTGGGAATTTCCCAGCAGGTCTTTATTTATATTAAGAATAGTTATAGCTGAGTGGACTGTATGATTGATTTAAAGACCTACTAGGCGTTACCACTTACACAACCTTGGGAGGTTGATTTAATATTGCTAAATCCACCTTATAACATTATGTAATCATGGAGTTAATAAATCATGGTAATTAATAAATTTCTTTAAAGTTAGTAGACTACAATTATCAAGTACTAAGTTAGGAGGGCTTAGCTACAGAGTTGATTTGCTAGAGTGGAAATTTTTCGAGACTCGGTCCAAATTTTCGCCTAGTTGGTGTGTCGAGCCCAACTAGGCTCCATGAGGCTCCAGTAAACCTAAGTTGAGGCGGCGTGCTCCCAGGTTGCTTCTCTACATTATGTGGATAACATACAATGTAACTCCTGCAAATGCTGATATTTCCCCACTTAATCACAAATGAGTAGACTAGCTTCCTATTTAGGCCTAAATTTACTGTTTAAATTAACTTTAAATTTACTGTTTACTGTTAGGGGTGACATAGAGGTTTACAAGTGGGTGAATGGACATAACAAAGGGGATATTAATAGGGTATTAAAAGTATCAACACAGGACAGAACGCGAAACAAGGGGCATAAATTGGATAAGTTTAGATTTAGGAAAGACTTGGGCAAATACTGGTTCAGTAACAGGGTTGTTGATTTGTGGAACCAATTGCCGCGTAACATTGTGGAGGTGGGGTCCCTCGATTGTTTCAAGCATGGGTTGGACATGTATATGAGTGGGATTGGGTGGTTATAAATAGGAGCTGCCTCGTATGGGCCAATAGGCCTTCTGCAGTTGCCTTTGTTCTTATGTTCTTATGTTCTTAATTCTCCTGTGGCGTAACGGCCGGTTAATTCTATAAAGGGTAAATATAACCATAAATCCCAGTAGAATGTTAATAACCGACCGGACACAATTTCCCTTGTGTGAAGCTAGCAGAAAGTCTGGGAGCCGTTGTACGTCAGATGACCCACATATTAGACGATGCTAGTTGGCATGCTTCAGCAGGGCCAGAGGTGGAAAGCTCGTGTTGACGTGAGACTCTGTGCGCATGTGACGCATTCTCATTCTATTTATCTCGATCACTAACGAGACGATATTGACGTCCTTTTACGCCCTAATATTTTAAATCAAATACCAGAGAACAATTTTCCATTGTTCATAACATTGGATCGAAAGGTTTTCAGTGATTAAAAGCACATTTAAGACATACTGAATACGTGACGTGATTATTATTTTGCCCGTGAAGCAACATGTCAAGGATGTGGAAATTCAGCTTGGTATGGAAGTACACTTTAATAGCCCACCATTTTTTTTGCGCTTCCTCACTAGAAATTGTCAGTAAATTTAATTACCTAAAACAACACATTAATCTTGCTGCGTTACGGGCAAGTGCTTTGGGTGTCGGAAATTTCAGACATCACTGGCGAGCCAAGCAAGCTACGAAACAGCTCATAGGCCCTAACTGTCACTGTTACCTCAGACCTGGACAAGGAAGGATGTATGATTGAGTGCTTAAAGATTTTTGCAGGATTCCCTTTTGTGCTTTAGAGTTAACCTTCATAGAGGAAACAATAGACCTCTGAATTACTATAGTAGCCGATGACCTTCTGAAGAGATATATATGATGAGGCTGAACAGGTAAGACTGATGGAGGCCCTAGTGAGGGGTCGTCTCACAGCCTTATGAAGTGACTAAGGACATCAGCCACAAGTCTAGGAGTAAATGTGGATAGTGAAGTGTTACCCTCCAGGTCTTCAAGGCAGTCCTGACGAAGTGAGGGAGTCTGTGACCAGTGACATTTGTGCAGGCAGTGCCAGTGTGAAGATGGCCAGTAAAATTGTTCACTGAAACTGAAAAAATGCATTGACACGAAATATTACTCACTGATGCGGGAGGGCAGTGATCGACAGAGCTCTGTCGAAGCTGAGAAACTATTGGTCAGCAGACAGTGTTAAGTATTGGCCAACAAGTAGTGACAGTGGTTGTGTGGCTCTCGGCGCTAGTGTAGGTTATTAGTGTGGGAAGTCAGTTTCCGACAGCTACACGGGGGGGGGGGGGCGAGTTGACTAGTAGAGCAACGAGCCTTTGCAACAGCATTCCTCTAAAAGGGAAACAAAAGAAAAAAGGAAAAAAACTCTGAAAGTTCGGGAAAGTACCTGGGAACGTGACCTGTGACACTTACGAGGAAGCCCAGTAGTGGACGGGTCAGCTGTGAGGAAGCTTGAATGTGAAGTTAATGAGTACCCACTGAGACTACCGATTTTATTATTATTATTATTATTATTATTATTATTATTATAATAATAATTACATGCAATGCATGCTAAGAAATACAATTAAACAAGGTCATGAGAACGAAACGTAACACCAGCCTGAAGGGCGCACAATAATTACAACACATAGCATAACAAACCACAGGTCCCATTCACACACCAATCACAGACTACTCAAAATGCTCATACTTATCCGGCCACTCTGCCGCTGGGAATCGAACACAATACGCCTCCCAAAGCAACATGGTTATCCGGAACAGGGTTACTATGAACCGTACGAGGATCATTCATCAACTCCGGCACACCCACAACAAAACACCGAGCCCGCGGAACCCAGACGGAAGAAGGGCTCCATGGAACAGGATGCACGCGGTCAACAATGTCAAACAGCAAGGGGTTCTCAGCATCATACACCACGCCGGAGGCCAATACGAGAGGGAGGGGCTTCTTCCCATGGGGGCCGGGCAATGGGCAGTGCACTGGGAGCCTCCTCGGCTGCCTCACAGGGCCCTGCGCCAACCACAGGACGTTGCACCTGCAGGGACCCCCCACGCCGGGCATCCTTCTTCAGCACCAGCACGAGGCCTTGGCCCGCACCAGAGCACCCTCACCACCCACGTCCGTAGGAGCGACCACCCCCCACTGCGGAGAACCTTCTGCAGAAGAAATATCAGGAGGTAAATCATTTGCACAAACATTGTCATCAGCAGGCAAATCATTTGCACAAACATTGTCATCAGCAGGCACATGGACGCCAGCAACCACCATCGACGTAGAGCGCGAATCACCCGGAACTACCACATCATCGCCCAAAGATCCACCAGCGTTGAAATCCTCCACATCAGCCCAAGCAGTAGAAGAACGCTGGGAACGCTTCGGCTCCGGCCGCACATTCCTCAGAGGCTTTAGGCGGACCCAGAACCATGGGCCTCGCAAGCCGTGCGAACCGACGCCCGTTGCAGAACGGCAGCAGCCTCAACCACGGGGGAACCGGGCAGCACACATCCAGATGCTCCGCAGCCCCCCCCCCCAAGCACCCAGCACAGCTGTGACACCTGGCGAGGGCCAGTCACAGCAGCAGATGATGAGGAAGATGAAGACGTCGGCGACTTGCAGAGACCATCAGGAAGACTCACAGGAGCATCTGGGACAGCAACAGGAAGATCAGCTAACTGCACCGTAACATCCGGAGGAGGGGCCGAATCATCCGGAGGACCGCTGGGCGACGCGCGGGGAGCTGCATCAGCCAACGGGACGTCCACACCCTCGCCCACGGAATCCACCCCAACAGGGAGCGGTGGGAAATCCTCCTCCCAGAACAGGTTCACAGGAGCGACTGCAGCCCCGGAGCACCCGGCAGCCTGATGCCCCAACAGGCCACACTGAAAACAGGTATGGGGTTGACGGGCATAGTATACCTGGACGTAGTACCCCAGAAGCAGGACTGAAGAAGGAATGTCAGACCTCAATCGCATCCCAAGGGTACGAATGTTCGTACGCATACCCTTATACCTCCCCAAGGACAGCGTGTTCACCTGCACACTGACGACAGCGCCAAACTGCAGGAAGTATCGCCGGAGTAGGTCCTAGGGGAAACTCCAAGGGTGCCCCATGCACACTCACATGTGTCTGGGCACCACTACGGTCCGTAATAGTCACAGAGCCGGCACCATCCGGCAGCGACAAGGAACGTCCCTCATAACGGCGGAGGAACTCACGGTACACCTCCTCTCCCACTAATTTGACAATAGCCCGGTGAGTAGTTACCAGCTCAATCCCGTAGATGTCATCCACCGGGACACGGAGCATGTCACACATGACAAGCTCAACGACTGTGTAACCAACATGGCCTGTAAATTCAAGGTCCACGGAGTTCACTCTCACAACAGGGGAAGAAGGCCTCCCATCGCAAGTGTGCTACGTCAACACCAGCCAAACGGCAACTGCAGGGAGGGTGGGGACGCCCACATCCCCAGCGGCTCTGGAAACAACCACCAACTAACGGAGGGCTCGGCAACACGTCTATACCCAACGGCAGCTCGGGCGCAACTCCATAGACTACCGAAAATGGTGGTTTGAAGGGTGCACCCAAAACCGGAGGATAGCTGGTGAGGGAGTGACGTCATAGGAGACAGCAGCTGAAGCAGTGCAGAGATGTGGACCAGGAGGAACTCTTCGCCTCGTATGAAAAGTCGGCTGTTAATTAATAATAATATGCACTTTTCTTGGTCGATGACGTTCGCTCAATGATTTACAAAACTTACACGTTCAGAGCCATGAGGTTAGTCCCCATCATAGAAATAAAAATGTTAAAAATCCATTTATTGTCCAAATATTATGGGACTTGTTTTAAAATGCGTCCCAACGTTTCCGAAACGTGCGCAGTTTCCTGTTTTTTTCTGCCTTTATAAAGACTGAAAATTTACTGTGGTGGATAGTGATAAAAAAGAGCAAATCCATCTCGAAAAAAATGAAAAAAAAAACGCCTTATGGAAAAGCTAGCGAGTATTCGCAAGTAGTATTAACTCGGGAAACTCGCTAACAAAGTTTGACTGTAATAATGAATTTTCAGGCTGTGACCTTGACTGCAGAAAGTGAGATACCTTTCCTTGCATTTACCTTGTGATGATTTCGGGGCTGAACGTCTGTGGACCCAGGCCTCTTCGTTGCAGGACTGGTCAGTCAGGGTGTTGGACGCAGCTGCTCGCAGCATATGTGAATTGCAGCCTGGTTGATCAGGTATCCTTTGGAGGTGCTTGTCAAGCTCTCGTGAACACTGCGAGGGGTCGGCTAGTTATGTCCTTTGTGTAGTGAAAGCATGTTGAATAGTCTCAGATGTTGATAGTTCTTTGAGTACCTATTGCATCTCTGCTTCTCAACGGGGTATTCTGCACATAATGCCAGGCTTTCTGGTCTCTTGTGGTTTTATTTTTGTGTGCTTGTTTGGGACCAGCCTCTCTAATATTTTCGAAGTGTAAATAATGTGATGTTGATAGTTAAGTGGCAGAAACAGCAGGTGGGGATGCGATACAAAATGAATAGTAATGTTGATTTGGCTATTGTTACAGCACCACGTGCAGGCGATTCATATACCACTAAAACCCCACATACCATTTCTAGTGAAGCCTGATCTACTGACAACACTGCACAATTTGTTCAGTTTTACTGAAACACCAGGCTTGACTGTCCCAACACTAACCACTCCTCTGGGATTTATTATTTATTATGAGAGATTTACAGAAGCATTTGGCTTATGAAAGAAATTTAATTTGCATCACAAAATATGTTCAATGCTTCTAACCTAGTAAAGAATGAGTGCGAAGTGAATGTAAAAGAGCTTGCCAGATATTTGGAACTGATAAAGGTGATGGGAATTGTGAAGGTGCCAATGATGTCAATGGTCTGGTAAAATGTGGCATGTACCTTTGTTTTTGTATGACTATAAAGCATTATGTAACGATTGCAAAGTAATTTCATACTCATAACAATGTCATTCCCGAAGACAGTACAGACACTCATTAAAGTTGGAACATTAATGGTATATCTAACAATCAATCAAACCTTGCTACATTACTCAAACATCTGTCTGGATGAAGGCACACTGACATGGTGTAGCCGTCAATCTTCCAAAGATTTTAATCCAAATAAACCTGATAATTATGGAGTAAGGCTGTACATGCTAGTTGAATCAGACTGGTTACATCTTTGATTTTGAAGTAAATGCAGGAATTGGGAAGACAATTCCAAGGATTATGAGTTTGATTGCATCACTGAAGAGCAAAGGTTACCATTTACATATGGATAACTGCTATAACTCGCTTCAACTTAGGGAACAGCTGCTTAAACAGTGTATACACCTGAGGTACTCTCAGATTACAGCGTAGTGCACCCAAAGATCTTCAGCTAGAAGCAAAGAGGAAACTGAGTATTAATGAGAATCCATATGAGCCGTGATGAGGGTTCGAATCTATGCCGTGGGTGTTACCCCCCCCCCCACACGCCCTGTTCAACTAGGCCACGACATGGTATAAGGGTTGCAACCTGGAGTTCTACTGAACATACAAGGATTTCCTGAGGGCTTCTACTGAAGCTGGGCCAGGAGTTCCACACATCCCCCCCCCCATGCACTCTGGCTCTGTCATCCAGGAATGTTCTCCTTCTGACTCGCCTCCTTTAAT
>WNGS01163198.1:228511-245419 GCA_020271785.1 Procambarus virginalis | reverse complement strand
TAAAAATGTAACATCTGAATGCAGCATTTTATGACTAAAAATATTTGCACACAAATTCCGGGCAATGAAAGTAAGTGACTGCACTCCAGAATGCACTCTATTAAGACCAAAGAACATAAAACAGCGCCTTTCAAATGAAGTAGGCTAAAAGACTCGAAGCCCCAGGTGTGGATGGAATTAAATCCAAAGTCTTAATGGAACTGGCGAAGAACTATGCCTACCGCTGAAAGTACTTGACACAAAATCTCTGGACCATAGGGTAGTCACCTCCTAGATTTGAAATATGGAAATGTTCCTTCCTATTGAAGAAAGGCAGAAAGAAGGTCGATATAAAACTACCAGCCGATCAGCTTGACATCACACCTGCAAGTGCATGGAGTCTCTCTCTCCATGGGAGGGAGGGAATAAAATGTTGGAAATGTTGCAGGGCGGGAGGGAATAAAATATTGGGGGAACATTGCAGGGAGGGAATATATCACCATTGCAATCTTTTACATCAACACATGGATTGTTAAACAGATTGTGCCTTATAAACTTGGTCACATTTTTGTGAATGGTAACCAGACACTCGAAGACCTTTCAGTGACCTTCCGATAAGGAAAAACAGGTAATGGTTCAAATGTGTAAATCTCGGGTGCGTCCCCCATTTGGATTACTGTATACAGGCATGGAGACCTCATTTTCAGAAGGACATAGCTGCTCTGGAGGTGGTGCATCATTGGGCAACAAGTCATCCCTATCCTGTCCTCTTAATATTTCACAATTTCCTACGTTTGCCGGTATGGCCAAAAGTGGACGTAATTTGAAATGAGGTTCACGATAGTGATGTACTGTCCCGTTTCCTGTTTTGAGTCGTCTGGCTAATCAGATTGATAGGAAAACTTTCGATTAACGGTTTTCATGACGTTTTGAAACCCTAAGAGATCTTCCTGCCCTCCTAACCTACCAGAGAACCCACAACTTGCTGTTTTGGAAAACAAAAATCCAAAATTTATTTTCAATTAGTTTTCATTTTCAAATTACGTCCATTTTCGGTGATACGGGCAAACGGCCAAATTCAAATGTAATTTGTAAGAGGACAGGTTGCGCCAGTCATCTCTCATATCAGGAACGTTTGAAGGCCACAGGGCTAACACTGCAAACCTGGCATGACAGGGCGGATCTCATTGAAACTTTAAAAAACTGAACATATTAAAGGATGTAGATTCCGGATATTTTCTTCAGACGGTCAGATGTATCACAAACAAGGCGCAACGGTTTAAGTTCATGCCACAAGTAGGACTGAGAACAGGAGATGCTTTTCACCTACAGTTAACATTAACCCATTGAAAGCCTACCCACCAAAGCCATAACTCCAAAATTGTTTAAAATATACGTGGAAAAGATCATAAAGGCAAATGGTGGAGACCTTCGACATGCCGCCGGCTTCCTGTCTTCGAGGACACTAGGGTTAGTGGTCCTCTCGTAACTCAAGCACCTTGTTAATTCAAGACATTAACCTACAGTGGCTTACTCGATGCCAATATCTTAGCGTATGGATAGATTCTAAGATGACCTTCACACAGGAAATTCAATATCTGAGAAAGCAAAATTGCAACTGAATATGATAGCAATCACAGGGCCCCGTGTAGGAACAGGATAGTGCTAATGTTTTACTTGCCTTACTCACTCCTTCTCCTGGACATTGGGCATTTGTTGTGATTATTCAAAACGAAGCAATGCAAGACATAACAGGGGCTCCCAGATGGACGAAAATATTATGGCTAAAACTTAATATTAAGTCTTAGGCTTAATATAATACTTACGTAATATAATAATACCAACTGGGTGCCAAGTCGTGTAAGAATCCTTTGCAGATGAAGCTGCAAAACTTGTAACCAAGAGAAAACATGTGAACATTTACATACCAGAATATAGCATAGAATAAGCAAATAATTAAGAGATAGACGAATGCAGAAGATGTAGTGACCACAACACCGCAGCTGCAACCTCAGGATCTGTGGGAGGTTACAAGAATTTAACAAACTATGAACCACTTATTTTGAAGAATGGAATCAATAGGAAGAGTATTACACCAGGCTTCAATTACTTAAATATAAGGATATGGTTGAGACAGAGGTCTTGAGCAGCACAAGCAGGCCAGAGGTGGAAAGATATTCAAATCCACCCTACAAACGTGCTAGGTGACCAAAAGAATTTTTAGTTTGTGAGAAAAGTGCGAGTTTAAAGATTGTTACAAATTAAGCCTTAAGGAATTTGCAAGGGAAGGTATTAGCCTAGTACTCCCCAAATTTGGAGCCTGTGACCGTTACAGGCGAGTAGGTCTCCACCTAGAGCGGTGACACTGGCATACCCAGGATGTAGCAAGATACATGATTGAGCACAGCCCTGCACCTTCCTCCAATCTAAAGTTGACCCGAGATTATCACATGTGGGAATTTCCCAGCAGGTCTTTATTTATATTAAGAATAGTTATAGCTGAGTGGACTGTATGATTGATTTAAAGACCTACTAGGCGTTACCACTTACACAACCTTGGGAGGTTGATTTAATATTGCTAAATCCACCTTATAACATTATGTAATCATGGAGTTAATAAATCATGGTAATTAATAAATTTCTTTAAAGTTAGTAGACTACAATTATCAAGTACTAAGTTAGGAGGGCTTAGCTACAGAGTTGATTTGCTAGAGTGGAAATTTTTCGAGACTCGGTCCAAATTTTCGCCTAGTTGGTGTGTCGAGCCCAACTAGGCTCCATGAGGCTCCAGTAAACCTAAGTTGAGGCGGCGTGCTCCCAGGTTGCTTCTCTACATTATGTGGATAACATACAATGTAACTCCTGCAAATGCTGATATTTCCCCACTTAATCACAAATGAGTAGACTAGCTTCCTATTTAGGCCTAAATTTACTGTTTAAATTAACTTTAAATTTACTGTTTACTGTTAGGGGTGACATAGAGGTTTACAAGTGGGTGAATGGACATAACAAAGGGGATATTAATAGGGTATTAAAAGTATCAACACAGGACAGAACGCGAAACAAGGGGCATAAATTGGATAAGTTTAGATTTAGGAAAGACTTGGGCAAATACTGGTTCAGTAACAGGGTTGTTGATTTGTGGAACCAATTGCCGCGTAACATTGTGGAGGTGGGGTCCCTCGATTGTTTCAAGCATGGGTTGGACATGTATATGAGTGGGATTGGGTGGTTATAAATAGGAGCTGCCTCGTATGGGCCAATAGGCCTTCTGCAGTTGCCTTTGTTCTTATGTTCTTATGTTCTTAATTCTCCTGTGGCGTAACGGCCGGTTAATTCTATAAAGGGTAAATATAACCATAAATCCCAGTAGAATGTTAATAACCGACCGGACACAATTTCCCTTGTGTGAAGCTAGCAGAAAGTCTGGGAGCCGTTGTACGTCAGATGACCCACATATTAGACGATGCTAGTTGGCATGCTTCAGCAGGGCCAGAGGTGGAAAGCTCGTGTTGACGTGAGACTCTGTGCGCATGTGACGCATTCTCATTCTATTTATCTCGATCACTAACGAGACGATATTGACGTCCTTTTACGCCCTAATATTTTAAATCAAATACCAGAGAACAATTTTCCATTGTTCATAACATTGGATCGAAAGGTTTTCAGTGATTAAAAGCACATTTAAGACATACTGAATACGTGACGTGATTATTATTTTGCCCGTGAAGCAACATGTCAAGGATGTGGAAATTCAGCTTGGTATGGAAGTACACTTTAATAGCCCACCATTTTTTTTGCGCTTCCTCACTAGAAATTGTCAGTAAATTTAATTACCTAAAACAACACATTAATCTTGCTGCGTTACGGGCAAGTGCTTTGGGTGTCGGAAATTTCAGACATCACTGGCGAGCCAAGCAAGCTACGAAACAGCTCATAGGCCCTAACTGTCACTGTTACCTCAGACCTGGACAAGGAAGGATGTATGATTGAGTGCTTAAAGATTTTTGCAGGATTCCCTTTTGTGCTTTAGAGTTAACCTTCATAGAGGAAACAATAGACCTCTGAATTACTATAGTAGCCGATGACCTTCTGAAGAGATATATATGATGAGGCTGAACAGGTAAGACTGATGGAGGCCCTAGTGAGGGGTCGTCTCACAGCCTTATGAAGTGACTAAGGACATCAGCCACAAGTCTAGGAGTAAATGTGGTAGTGAAGTGTTGTTACCCTCCAGGTCTTCAAGGCAGTCCTGACGAAGTGAGGGAGTCTGTGTCTGTGACCAGTGACATTTGTGCAGGCAGTGCCAGTGTGAAGATGGCCAGTAAAATTGTTCACTGAAACTGAAAAAATGCATTGACACGAAATATTACTCACTGATGCGGGAGGGCAGTGATCGACAGAGCTCTGTCGAAGCTGAGAAACTATTGGTCAGCAGACAGTGTTAAGTATTGGCCAACAAGTAGTGACAGTGGTTGTGTGGCTCTCGGCGCTAGTGTAGGTTATTAGTGTGGGAAGTCAGTTTCCGACAGCTACACGGGGGGGGGGGGTGGCGAGTTGACTAGTAGAGCAACGAGCCTTTGCAACAGCATTCCTCTAAAAGGGAAACAAAAGAAAAAAGGAAAAAAACTCTGAAAGGTTCGGGAAAGTACCTGGGAACGTGACCTGTGACACTTACGAGGAAGCCCAGTAGTGGACGGGTCAGCTGTGAGGAAGCTTGAATGTGAAGTTAATGAGTACCCACTGAGACTACCGATTTTATTATTATTATTATTATTATTATTATTATTATTATATAATATACATGCAATGCATGCTAAGAAATACAATTAAACAAGGTCATGAGAACGAAACGTAACACCAGCCTGAAGGGCGCACAATAATTACAACACATAGCATAACAAACCACAGGTCCCATTCACACACCAATCACAGACTACTCAAAATGCTCATACTTATCCGGCCACTCTGCCGCTGGGAATCGAACACAATACGCCTCCCAAAGCAACATGGTTATCTGGAACAGGGTTACTATGAACCGTACGAGGATCATTCATCATCTCCGGCACACCCACAACAAAACACCGAGCCCGCGGAACCCAGACGGAAGAAGGGCTCCATGGAACAGGATGCACGCGGTCAACAATGTCAAACAGCAAGGGGTTCTCAGCATCATACACCACGCCGGAGGCCAATACGAGAGGGAGGGGCTTCTTCCCATGGGGGCCGGGCAATGGGCAGTGCACTGGGAGCCTCCTCGGCTGCCTCACAGGGCCCTGCGCCAACCACAGGACGTTGCACCTGCAGGGACCCCCCACGCCGGGCATCCTTCTTCAGCACCAGCACGAGGCCTTGGCCCGCACCAGAGCACCCTCACCACCCACGTCCGTAGGAGCGACCACCCCCCACTGCGGAGAACCTTCTGCAGAAGAAATATCAGGAGGTAAATCATTTGCACAAACATTGTCATCAGCAGGCAAATCATTTGCACAAACATTGTCATCAGCAGGCACATGGACACCAGCAACCACCATCGACGTAGAGCGCGAATCACCCGGAACTACCACATCATCGCCCAAAGATCCACCAGCGTTGAAATCCTCCACATCAGCCCAAGCAGTAGAAGAACGCTGGGAACGCTTCGGCTCCGGCCGCACATTCCTCAGAGGCTTTAGGCGGACCCAGAACCATGGGCCTCGCAAGCCGTGCGAACCGACGCCCGTTGCAGAACGGCAGCAGCCTCAACCACGGGGGAACCGGGCAGCACACATCCAGATGCTCCGCAGCCCCCCCCCCCAAGCACCCAGCACAGCTGTGACACCTGGCGAGGGCCAGTCACAGCAGCAGATGATGAGGAAGATGAAGACGTCGGCGACTTGCAGAGACCATCAGGAAGACTCACAGGAGCATCTGGGACAGCAACAGGAAGATCAGCTAACTGCACCGTAACATCCGGAGGAAGGGCCGAATCATCCGGAGGACCGCTGGGCGACGCGCGGGGAGCTGCATCAGCCAACGGGACGTCCACACCCTCGCCCACGGAATCCACCCCAACAGGGAGCGGTGGGAAATCCTCCTCCCAGAACAGGTTCACAGGAGCGACTGCAGCCCCGGAGCACCCAGCAGCCTGATGCCCCAACAGGCCACACTGAAAACAGGTATGGGGTTGACGGGCATAGTATACCTGGACGTTGTACCCCAGAAGCAGGACTGAAGAAGGAATGTCAGACCTCAATCGCATCCCAAGGGTACGAATGTTCGTACGCATACCCTTCTACCTCCCCAAGGACAGCGTGTTCACCTGCACACTGACGACAGCGCCAAACTGCAGGAAGTATCGCCGGAGTAGGTCCTAGGGGAAATTCCAAGGGTGCCCCATGCACACTCACATGTGTCTGGGCACCACTACGGTCTGTAATAGTCACAGAGCCGGCACCATCCGGCAGCGACAAGGAACGTCCCTCATAACGGCGGAGGAACTCACGGTACACCTCCTCTCCCACTAATTTGACAATAGCCCGGTGAGTAGTTACCAGCTCAATCCCGTAGATGTCATCCACCGGGACACGGAGCATGTCACACATGACAAGCTCAACGACTGTGTAACCAACATGGCCTGTAAATTCAAGGTCCACGGAGTTCACTCTCACAACAGGGGAAGAAGGCCTCCCATCGCAAGTGTGCTACGTCAACACCAGCCAAACGGCAACTGCAGGGAGGGTGGGGACGCCCACATCCCCAGCGGCTCTGGAAACAACCACCAACTAACGGAGGGCTCGGCAACACGTCTATACCCAACGGCAGCTCGGGCGCAACTCCATAGAGTACCGAAAATGGTGGTTTGAAGGGTGCACCCAAAACCGGAGGATAGCTGGTGAGGGAGTGACGTCATAGGAGACAGCAGCTGAAGCAGTGCAGAGATGTGGACCAGGAGGAACTCTTCGCCTCGTATGAAAAGTCGGCTGTTAATTAATAATAATATGCACTTTTCTTGGTCGATGACGTTCGCTCAATGATTTACAAAACTTACACGTTCAGAGCCATGAGGTTAGTCCCCATCATAGAAATAAAAATGTTAAAAATCCATTTATTGTCCAAATATTATGGGACTTGTTTTAAAATGCGTCCCAACGTTTCCGAAACGTGTGCAGTTTCCTGTTTTTCTGCCTTTATAAAGACTGAAAATTTACTGTGGTGGATAGTGATAAAAAAGAGCAAATCCATCTCGAAAAAAATGAAAAAAAAACGCCTTATGGAAAAGCTAGCGAGTATTCGCAAGTAGTATTAACTCGGGAAACTCGCTAACAAAGTTTGACTGTAATTATGAATTTTCAGGCTGTGACCTTGACTGCAGAAAGTGAGAGATACCTTTCCTTGCATTTACCTTGTGATGATTTCGGGGCTGAACGTCTGTGGACCCAGGCCTCTTCGTTGCAGGACTGGTCAGTCAGGGTGTTGGACGCAGCTGCTCGCAGCATGATATGTGAATTGCAGCCTGGTTGATCAGGTATCCTTTGGAGGTGCTTGTCAAGCTCTCGTGAACACTGCGAGGGGTCGGCTAGTTATGTCCTTTGTGTAGTGAAAGCATGTTGAATAGTCTCAGATGTTGATAGTTCTTTGAGTACCTATTGCATCTCTGCTTCTCAACGGGGTATTCTGCACATAATGCCAGGCTTTCTGGTCTCTTGTGGTTTTATTTTTGTGTGCTGGTTTGGGACCAGCCTCTCTAATATTTTCGAAGTGTAAATAATGTGATGTTGATAGTTAAGTGGCAGAAACAGCAGGTGGGGATGCGATACAAAATGAATAGTAATGTTGATTTGGCTATTGTTACAGCACCACGTGCAGGCGATTCATATACCACTAAAACCCCACATACCATTTCTAGTGAAGCCTGATCTACTGACAACACTGCACAATTTGTTCAGTTTTACTGAAACACCAGGCTTGACTGTCCCAACACTAACCACTCCTCTGGGATTTATTATTTATTATGAGAGATTTACAGAAGCATTTGGCTTATGAAAGAAATTTAATTTGCATCACAAAATATGTTCAATGCTTCTAACCTAGTAAAGAATGAGTGCGAAGTGAATGTAAAAGAGCTTGCCAGATATTTGGAACTGATAAAGTTGATGGGAATTGTGAAGGTGCCAATGATGTCAATGGTCTGGTAAAATGTGGCATGTACCTTTGTTTTTGTATGACTATAAAGCATTATGTAACGATTGCAAAGTAATTTCATACTCATAACAATGCCATTCCCGAAGACAGTACAGACACTCATTAAAGTTGGAACATTAATGGTATATCTAACAATCAATCAAACCTTGCTACATTACTCAAACATCTGTCTGGATGAAGGCACACTGACATGGTGTAGCCGTCAATCTTCCAAAGATTTTAATCCAAATAAACCTGATAATTATGGAGTAAGGCTGTACATGCTAGTTGAATCAGACTGGTTACATCTTTGATTTTGAAGTAAATGCAGGAATTGGGAAGACAACAATTCCAAGGATTATGAGTTTGATTGCATCACTGAAGAGCAAAGGTTACCATTTACATATGGATAACTGCTATAACTCGCTTCAACTTAGGGAACAGCTGCTTAAACAGTGTATACACCTGAGGTACTCTCAGATTACAGCGTAGTGCACCCAAAGATCTTCAGCTAGAAGCAAAGAGGAAACGGAGTATTAATGAGAATCCATATGAGCCGTGATGAGGGTTCGAATCTATGCCGTGGGTGTTACCCCCCCCCCCACACGCCCTGTTCAACTAGGCCACGACATGGTATAAGGGTTGCAACCTGGAGTTCTACTGAACATACAAGGATTTCCTGAGGCTTCTACTGAAGCTGGGCCAGGAGTTCCACACATTCCCCCCCCCCCCATGCACTCTGGCTCTGTCATCCAGGAATGTTCTCCCTCTGACTCTCCTCCTTTAATACACAGTAATCACACTAACGTGACTGCATCAGTGAGAAAATCCGTAGGAGCTGTGATGAGGGTTCGAACCAGGGCGTGTGCGTGGGAACACCCGCTGCATAGGTTCGAACCCTCATCACGGCTCATACGGATTTTCTCTGATGCAGTCACGTTCGTGTGATTACTCAGTGTATAGAATATCATGTTAAAGGGTCCTTAACACTGGTACGTTAATGAAGACTGTCAAGGAAAGCAAAGATCTTGTGGGGTTTTCTCATTTTAAAAACGATGAATTAGTTGCTAGATTTAAAAGGGACCGTTGTTGGGAGGCATTGAGATTATTTGGTTCAATATCTCGGCGAGTTTATAAGTTGTCTTGGGGATCTGCGAAATTATAGGCCTAAGGGGTTACCCAGGTTTGTGGGTCTTAACATTACATTGTCAAAAAAGTAACGCGATTCAAAATAAACTGTTACTTTCTAATTTTAAGCCTTCATTCTGTGTTCACTGCATCTGTGAGGAGGTTAAAAAGGATGGTGGCGATAAAGGTATCGCCACCATCATAGAGATCCTGACCAACAAAATGCTGCCTTCCTAATCCATTTCCGTGTGCAACACAGAAATAGGCGCCTGCTTGGAAAGGATTATCGTACCCCATTTCAACATTTGTAACGGATTTAGCAAAGCAGAATACTACTCCTCCTCCAACTAATGTAACAAAGCTACACACCGAACATTGTGTTTCTGAACAAAAACCACATCAACCTCCTTCCTATGAAGCACAGAGATCAGCCGCCATGGAACGCAGCCCGTTGTCATTAATAGAAGCACAAGTTAAATGAGGAGTCATCGGAAGTATATATTTACACACCACCTATCCGTCAGGGCCCGGTCGGTCAAGACGAGTCGAAACTCCACGCAAAGAATCAACACCAGCCTCTGAAAATCTTTCGGGCACCTTGGACAGAGGCACGCCTGTAGGCGGGACTCCAGGTGTGACAGACCCCGCATCAAAACTATGCACAAATCATGACCATCATGACTGCCGGCTACAGTCTCAGCACCTCCCCCCTCCCCACTCCGGCCTACCCTCAAAGGGATGCCCACACGTCTACACCGAGGAGGGAATCTCATCACAACCACTGACTTCAAACAAGCCACATTAGACTCCAGCACACCCTGCTCACTGTCCATGGTCTCCACCATTTCGAGAGAATCCTCACGTTCCAGTGAACAAACTCTTCCATTCCTCGTGCGACGTTTCTGCCCGGGCACGAGACTAGCCGGAAGAGACGAGTCCTGGAGATGTTGAAGGGGGTGTGGGGATATCTCCCAACAGGAATATTTGTTTTTTTTTATTAAAGTATTGAATTTATTAGTTTTATTGGAATTTATTATTAATTCAAAGCGGACTGTATATTTAGAAATTATCCTGCTAGGAGTTTTCCTCTTTCACAAATTCGGGGGGTTTAATACACATTGCCTATCAATCAAAATTAATCAACTAATGGAAATTTGCTACAATTGTTAGCCTACTAAATATTACTGGATTAGAGAGAATACAGCTTAGCTGTAATGTAGAATATAGCCTGGTAATACACAAGAGACTCAGTCACGTGGGCTGAAACTCATGGTCATGGCCTTAATGGCGACTGAGAATGCCTCATGATACACCAAGATAATGTAGTCATTTAACTTCTCCTTGTCTCCCTCCTGCCGAATAATGACAAAGTAATAACCAACAACAAATATATTGGACAAAACAATGAAAGAAGAATGTTTAGCTGACGAAACCACACACTAGAAGATGGAGGGGCAATGATGTTTCAGCCCGTTCTGGATCATTATATAGTAGATTGTGATGAGACGATTAACTGATGAAGATTAAGCCACTCAAGAGGTGGCACAGGCATTAATAGCCAATAAGATGAGACGAGGGAGGAACGGGCATAATTATTTGCCTGTGCTTACATGGGGGAATGTAAAGAACAAGTTAACCTGAAATAATTCTTATCTGTTCTGGGTGGGTATCCCTGCTCTATAACCAGTCAGTTTATTAGTTTAAGTGATCACTATACTTATCTAACAAGCAGAAATAGTACTCTTCCTTTAATTAGCAAAGTTCGTAGTAGATAACAGGAGTTGTTGGTGCTCGACCACACTATGATTTTGCAGGAAGATCAGATCGTTCACTCTAGCGTGTTTGTGGGCTAAGCTGGTCTCTCGCTCTCGGTGGCGTCTCTTCCCTCCCGTACTCGGGACGCATTCCCCAGCAGTTTTAAATAGGTCATTTCACGTGGTAGGTTCTTGATGACCTCCATGGCAGCGACCATTTCCCCATCCTTGTTACCTTTTTCTCTTTTCGCCCTCCCCTCTCCTTCCCTAGATGGCAGTTTGCGAAAGCAGACTGGAACCTCTTTACCCTCAGTGCTGCTCTCTCTGAACTCCCTTCTACCTCCCCCTCCCCTCCTTTTTCATGACACTTCGACGCTGCCCTCCGCTCTATTCCTCGCTCTTCCTCTCGGGGTCCACGGAAGTGCGTTCCCTGGTGGAATGCAGACTGTGCTCGCCCTGTCCGCTGTAAGCGTGCAGCCTGGAAGAGAGACTGCCGTCGGCAGACGGTAGATTCTTTTCCTTCGGAAGGTGAGTGCAGTGGCCCATATGGCCATTCATACGGCTAAACGTGATTGTTGGGCATCTTATGTCTCCACCATTACTCCCGAAACTCCTCTGCCACAGATCTGGAAGCATATCTGCAAGATAGCGGGTAAGTTCATTCTCGATGTTTCACCGGTCCTTCACCTCCGTGGTACTCTTGTGGCGAACCCGTTGCAGGTCGCTACTGAACTGGGTTCCCACTTTTCTTCTGTTAGCTCTGGTCTTCCTCTTCCCCAATCTTTCCTTCTTCGTAAACCTGTCTTTGAGTCCCGCCTTTTGGATTTCTGTACTCATCTTCGACTTCCCTATAACGATCCGTTCTCTCTCTCTGAACTTCGTTCTGCCCTGGCCCTCTGCGGTTCTATGGCGGCGGGCTCCGATGGTATTCATTGAGATGCTTCGCCATCTCCCTCCGTGCACGTCTCAGTATTTACTAAGTCTGTATAATCAGATCTGGGAGTCGTCGTCAGTCCCCGAAGACTGGGTCGATGCCGTTGTTCTCCCTGTTCGCAAACCAGGGTCTCTGGGAACATCCCCTAAGGACTTTCGCCCTATTTCCCTCACAAGTTGTCTGCAAACTCTTCGAACGTATGGTTAACGTTCGTCTGATGTGGTTTCTGGAACACCATCACCTCCTCCTCCCCTTCTCAATTTGGTTTCCGCAAGTGCCGCAGCACGACAGATGTCCTGGTGAACTTGGAGTTGTATATCCGTACTGCTTTTGCTGCGAAGACCTCCGTTGTTGCCGTCTTTTTTGACCTGGAAAAGGCTTACACCTCTTGGCGATATCATATTCTGCCCCAGCTTCATTCTTTTGGCCTTCGTGGTCATCTCCCCCTCTTTCTCCGCAGCTTCCTCTCGTCGTTCATTTCGGGTGCGGCTTGGTACCGCTCTCTGCCTCTTTTCAGCAATACGAAGGTGTGCCCCAGGGTAGTCTGAGCACTACTTTTTTTTCTGATTGCCCTCAATGGTCTTCTTTCCTCTCTTCCTTCAGGCGTCTTCTCCACTTTCTATGTCGATGATCTTACCCTTTGCTGTCAGGGTGATGATTCGCCTCTCATTCAACGCAGGCTTCAACTTACGATTGATGCAGTGTCGTCTTGGGCCACCAATCATGGCTTCAAGTTCTCTACTACTAAGACTTGTGCCATGACTTTTACTCGGAAACTGGTTGTTTTTCGTCCCTCTTTGTCACTTTATGGTCATCCCCTTGAGTACAAAGATTCCGCAAAGCTTTTGGGGTTATTACTTGACACTCGTTTGTCTTGGTCTCCCCATATCTCTTACTTCCGTGTTGAGTGCTCAAATGCCCTTACCCTCCTTCGGGTATTGTCCCATACTTCTTGGGGAGCGGATAGGCGCACACTCCTTGCTTTGCATTCCTCTCTCGTCCTGTCTATGCTCGATTATGGTTGCCCTGCTTACTTGTCTGCTTCTCCTTTTACTCTTTGCTGTCTTGATGCTTTGTACCATTCTGGGCTGCGCCTCAGTTCTGGTGCCTTTCGTTCGACTCCCGTCCTCAGCTTGTATGTTGACACTGGCATCCTGTCTCTCCAGGACTGCCGTGATCGCTGCTGTCTTCGATATCTTGCGCAGTCCTTGCAACATCCTTCCTCTAGCCTCTGTCGTGCTTTAACTTTTACCCCTCCTACGGTTCCTGTTCCTCTTCACCACCTCCCTCTTTCTGTCTGGTTATCTCGCTTACAGGATTCTCTTTCCGTTCGTATTTCTAATGTTTCTCCTTGTGTTGTTCCTTCTTTGCCCCCGTGGAGAGTCCCCCTTCTGCAGTTTTGTACATCCTTGACCAGCATCACTAAAGCTTTTACCCCTCCTACGGTTCTAAAACGCCTTTTCTTTTAGCACTTTTCTTCTCACTCCCGCTCCGTTTCTGTCTTCACCGATGGGTTTAAGTCTACGGACGGTGTTGGCTACGCTGTTGTTTTTCCTGATCGCACTTATGTGTCGCTTACCTCCGGAGACTAGCATCTTTACAGCGGAGCTTTATGCTATTCTCTATGCTCTTCGTCTCCTGCTTTCTCGTTGTCAGTCTTCCTTTGTAGTTGTTGACTCTCGTAGTGCCCTCATGGCTCTCGGGTCCTTTAATCCGGTTCATCCAGTAGTTTAGAGATCCAGCATTGGCTGTTTCTTGTTCACAGTAAGTTTAAGTCGGTTGAGTTTTGTTGGGTTCCCAGCCATATTGGTGTCTTTAAATGAGCGTGTGGATGCCGCCGCCAAGGAAGGGGTCGCTCTTGTCTCATCTCTCATAAAGGTATTCCATATTCCGACTTTTACCCGGTTAACCATTTCTTCATCCTTACCCGTTGGCAGGCTTCTTAGTCGTCTGTTACTGGTAACAAACTATGTACTCTTAAATGTTGTTTCCTCGTGGCCGTCCTCCTACCACCATAACCGGCGATGGGAAACGGCTCTGGCGAGGTTGCGTATTGGCCATACTAGCTTAACCCATTGTCACTTGATGGAGCGCCGCCCTGCTCCTTATTGTCCTAATTGCATTGTCCCTTTTACGATCGTGCATATCCTTCTTCAATGTCCTGGCTTCGGACGCGCATGTGTCTTGCTTTCCGACCGCCCCTTGCGGTCACCTGTCCCTCAATAGAATTCTTGGTGACTCGGATCCTTTTGATATCCTTTGCCTTGTGCGTTTTTGTTCTCATATTGGCATCCTTGGTGATATTTAGCGCCCTCTGATTATTCCGGACATTTGATGGTGCTACATAGCCTTCCCGGTTTGGTGCCTTCTTTTGATAATTACTTACTTTAAATCCGTCATTACCGACTTAGGGAATTAGACTTTGAATTCGTTTGTAATTTTGTTAAATCCAGTCTTGGAGAATACTTTGTCCTATTTGTTTCCAAGAATGGTGTGTTAATGATACGTGTTATGGATAAATATTCTTCAGGTGATGTAACAAATATCCCATTTTCTCTGAGAAGCCATGAAACCCATTTTCTTTTAATGATTCTCTTAGAGAAATTAGTGCTTAGTCGGGTTAGTGTTTTCCTAACATAACTGCATTTGCTTGGTACAATGTGTGTTAGTATTTAGTGTCGAAAATTCCAACATAATTCCGGGGAGGAGGGGAGTAACATGGGTCGAAGTTCACTGTTTAGGAATGGAGAACCCTTCATTGCTCTCCTTCAGAATTATAGTATTGTTCAAGTATTAATTTGCACTGTGGTGCCTTAATCCTTTCAGCACAGCAGGGTGGGAAGCCTCTGGGTGACATCCTTTCCTGCTAGCTACGAGGAAATTAGTTTTTCTAAGGTTTTAAGACTAGTTGTACCTCTTCACTTCTTTCACTATTCTCAAGATACCCTGGCTGTCTGAATACAGACTATACCGCCGAGAGGCCATTTTGAACGTGGACAGTCACTGTCAACCAGAACATCACCACCTGATTTTAGTTTTTTATTGTAGGGGTTGTTTACTACTACCCCCATAGTCATTATTCTCCCGTAGTGGTCATTATTGTCCCGCAGTGGTTACTCTCCCGAAGGGCAGTTAGGTATTATGGAGTTCAAACGTAATTCCACCGACTTATTACTCATGAGAGATGTTTGTAGCTCTTAACCAACTCAATCTGACATAGAAAGGATCTTCTGGTCCCTTGTATGTGAGGTATGCTAGAGATTTACGAAATCTATGAATACATCACAGACGAAGACAGATTTACGAAGTGAATACATCAGATTAGATGGACTTGATGGCTTACGAGCGAAAGATCGTCAGAGGATGGTCAGTGGTTTGTTATTGACCCGAACTTCAATTTCGGTGACCGGTGTGAAGCTCCTGTAGATCAATCTTTTGTTATGGAGGGTTTTCCTTGGACAGTGATTGACTGTTTCCCACCATCTGCTTGTAGAAGCCATAATGCCATGATCTTCTAGGGGATATGAACTTCCAGTAGCACTGTTGATTTAGGGCAATGCATACAACTGGATGATTCCAGACTTCCCTCAGACATGCTTCCCCTGCAACGAAGTTGGACTGAGATCACTAACTTGGGGCAGGATCGACGGGCAACAAACCTACAGAAAGCATGTATGAATGCCTCGGCACATGTCTGGGTTCTACAGAGTATTGGGGATGTAATTTTACTGATAATATAGCCTCTGCGATTAGATTACTGAGGCGGTGGAGCTAATGAATTAATGTATGTTATGATATGTAATGAACAATGTATGTTAAAGTAAAATAGAGCATATACGAGTATCTTATGTTCTGATCTTAGAGTATGTTATTACCGAATGTATTGCTTTGCCTAAGAGACAATTCACACCACCACGGGAGAATTGTAATGTAGATGTAGTAATTATTCCCCCGCAAAAAAAAATGTATGAGATAGCAGAGCTGGGAGCAACATAACTGTATAATTAGGGAATTACCTACAGAAACAAATGAATATTGTGACGGATCAGTAGCTAGGGATCACTAGCAAAAACTGCCACTACTCTACCTGTTGTAAAGGTTAAAATACCTCAAAGTTTTGCACAGATTAAGGAGCAAATAAAAAAATTATTCCCATCACATGTCACCACAAACCCAAAGTAGCAGAAGGAAGACTCACTGTAATGTAATACCAACAACACAGTGTGTACCCCCCTTCTTTCAAACCCGGCAAAAAGATATCGAGACACATTAGAGTAGCCATACACAGACCTCAGACTTGGTTACAAGTGCTGCTGAGAGGTAATAAATTCAATAGTTAGAGCGTGTCAAATCTGTGGAACAGATGCATGGGCGCCACTATTGCATTACTTTTGGAATGTGAAGCAACTGAAGCCCTGTGCACAAACTCAACTTAATCCAATGAGAGCAACTGCATTAAATTCAAATTCACAGACTATGATGCTGTTGAATAACGGGACACTAGTGAACACTATACATCTATATCCGCCTCCAAGGTGGTTATCAAAACAAGACTAAAACCAGTGCGCTAAAACATACAGTAAAAAAAATGAAAAGAGACCACAACTCCATTTAAAACGTTGACCCAAATATCACAGAAACAAGGGTATTGTGAATAACTGATTACGGGCTCACTATAGCCTGTGCTACATTGACATTTAGTTCTGAGTAGCTAAATCTAAAACAACGGCAACAACAGCTATGGATGTAGAAAGGCAGGATGTAGTTTTTATTAGGAGTACACATCGGCACTGTATATACTGTTATTGAACACTGCTTCACTGACAATGTCTCTTGAATGCAGGCTGAACTTAAAACTGATTTAGCAGGATGACAGGAGTAGTCAAATGTAGTATTTTTTTTTACATAGAGGAGCGTTGGTGTCTTTAAATAGAAGACGAGCAGTATACC
>WNGS01163198.1:211041-227511 GCA_020271785.1 Procambarus virginalis | reverse complement strand
GAGGTTCTGGGTCTTCATGGGAGTAGTGATACTGGTCACTTGACTTGTGGTTTCTGTTTGGGCCACTGACCAATACAAGCCATGAAGGTCCATTAAAACCACATCGAAGACTTACTTAGCTGTTTAAATGTTAAACCTCTTGATAAGTAATCTGCAGGATTGTCCTTAGTGGGGGGAATGTCTGAATTATACAGCAGATAATTCATGTATTCCCTAACGCGATTACTATACGTAGGGAGTTTATTGTTGTTTTCTTACCCATTGTAAGACTGCCTCATTGTCTGACCACACTACGATTCACCAAAGTGAATATTATTGAGTGTCTGGTCAGGCAATGAGCCAATCTTACTCCCACTAGCAATGCAGTTAACTCCATTTGAGGTAAAGACTCTCGATTGATTGGAGCAACTCTCGCTTTAGATGTGAGTAAATTGATTGGCACTATTGACTAAGTAGGCTGCAGCGCCAATGCTTTGCCAGAGGCATCGCGCAAAAAATGTGCAAATTTGTAGGTAAGTTTTGTCTGAAGCATTACGAGGAAATTCAAAACACCTAATTGATTGAAATCCGCTGCGAGTATTTGCCATTTCTCTTGCAACTCAATTGGCAACGGTCATCCCATCCCATATGTTTCTGCAGCATTCCGCATTAGGAGTTTGCCCCTTATTAATATATGAAGTAAGCCTAAGGGTCAAATGGTTGACTGACATATGAGAGTAATTTTCTCATGGTAAGGGATGAATTATTGGTTTGTATGACTTGATATTCATCTCGTCAGTACCTGTGTCCATTCCACACCCAGAACTTTTATTGATTAGGACCTGATAACCTGGAAATTCTTTCTCGATTATCTGGTTAATGATTATTGTTTGAGGCCCATGATTGTGGGCATATTGGGCTCCTTAACTCACGGTTAGCCTCATGGTAAATTTCTACCAATTTAGATTTATCATTAGTTGTTCCCTGGAAATTATCGACATACAAGTTGTCACTGATCTCTGCCTTATAGGGCTATTTGACTTCTTCAAATGTGTATCTAATGTGGCTTGCAGTAGAAACGGCGAGGAAGTCGCTCCGAAAAGCACCGAGGCAAACCGATAGGTTATGACCTCACTGTCAGGAGCCTGGGGATCTTTAATCCAGAGAAATTTGGGTGTAATTACGATCCTCCTCTTGCAATCCTACTCTAAGGAAAGCTTTACTGATATCAGCAGTATAAGCAAAATACCAGTACGGAATCGTAACAGTACATCATGTAGCCTTTGTGTTAGGCTAGGTCCCGTTGGAGACATTCATTCAAAGACACGCTGCTTGCCTTCACTTTGGCACTACAGTGAAAAACAATACGTATTGGTGTTAATGAATCTTTCAACACAGCGTGATGGGGTAAATAGTGACCTGTTTTCGGTCATCATATCAACAACTTCAATAAATTACTGTGAGTTGTTGCTGAATTATTGATGTACATATTTAATTTATCTGCTGTTTTTCTCAGCGTATTAATTGTGACTGTAATTGAGAGGGCTGCCATGAAATAATTAACTGGAAGTTGTGGATGATTCAACTTCCATGGCAATCTCACCCAGTATTGTTTGTCTTTATAGACAAATGTATCCAGATATTGCTGGTAAGTCCACATATCATCAGACTTGGTTGTTCAGGGACAATACCTAAAGTGTCTAGATCCCACAAACGATGTACAGGTGGATCAGACTCAATCTCTCAGATATTTCTCTGAAATGTAGGGGTGACTGTTCCAAGCCTAGTCACGCCACTATTGCATTGTTATCTTGTTTGTTGGTTGACGCTGCCCTTTGTTGGAAAAGCACCGGTCCAGTAAGCAACTTGCCTCCAGCAGATGACAAATTCATTCCGTGTTGTCTGGTGCATCCAGTTATAAATTTATAATAATGGTCAGCCTATAAGTATACCAACATCTGTGAGGCAGTCAGAATTTATTTTGTATCTGCTAGCCTCATGCGGTTTCGTTTAAGATACCTCGCAGTGCGAGCTAGTCCTGTGACCTGCAGGTCTGAAGGCAGTTTATCAACTACTACCGCTTGTATTGGACTAGAAGATCCAAGTCTCACTAATACCTTGACTACTTGGTATTCACGAGGTCCACTATTAGTCAAGAACCCAGAAATGTTCAGTCTCACACTTTTGGCAGGTTTTAATTTTAACTGCTCCACTAATTGTTGCGTGATAAAGGTTTTCTGTGATCCCTGATCAAAGAGACCTCTAGTGTTGACTCTAGATTTCTTGTCTCTAGTTTAAGTTGAGCTGTAGGCAGAGTGGTATTATTGCCTGCCTCAGTAGCAAGTACACTTATTTCCTGATGTACCTTGCAATATTGTACTGTGGTAGAATTCATAGAATTCTTCCCAGGTGTCACAGATTGGGTAGAAATTGTTCTACATAAGGCATAATGATGTACACCTTTGTGGCATCTACTGCATAACCGTAGCTGCACAACACATTTACTGGGTTCATGAGAACCCATGCACTTGGTGCATCTGTGTAATTCTTGAAGTTGTTTAATCCTGGTGTTAAAGTTAGGATAAACCGTACATTTGTAGGTGAGATGTTCTTGATCGCAGAACAGGCACCTTCTCTCTCTGACTGAATTTGTCCTTTTAGTAGACACATCAGTTGCAGTGTCAGAGGGAGATACAGTATAAGTACCTACACTACCACTCCCCTTTCCAGTGGATGGAGTAGTCTTAGGCTTAGATTTATTGGATTTATTCAAAGTCAATTGGGGTTTGACTGAGATGTCAATGTTAGGTAATTTAGACTCAGGTTTAATCTTATCATGAGTCTTCAACCTGTTAACTGTTATTCTCAGCCCTCGAATATTTGCTCGAGAGTGAGAAACTCAGTTTTATAATGTGAACATATTTCTGCTAAGATAATTTGAGGTAATTTCCTCTGCAAAAGTAACTTGATTGACCATTCTGAAGCTGGTACATCAACTTTAGTACCTAAGGCCTTCACTAGAGACTCTGCTTCTAGCCTGAAGCTTTGAAGTGAGTCTGGTCTGTTACTTGGTGCATTCAGATCTAGCAATTGGTAATAAAGGTTAGCTATACTTAACTCCTGATTGCAATAATTCAACTTCAGCAGTTTGATAGCTTCCTCATAATTACTCTCAGTGAGAGCTAAGTTATTTATAACCTTTTTAGCTTCCCCTTTGAGAAGACTAATCAGGTATGAAAATTTAGAAATTGGGTCAAGATAAGACCTGTTATGGATATGAACTTCAAATGAAGTCCAAAATGTGCCCCAATTTTCTTCATCCAGCCCTGCAAATGTAGGTAAGTCTAAAGTAGGTAAACGAACCTCAGGTAATTGATTACTGGATTGAGACATAGTAGAATTTGTATTGGGTTGATGGTTTACTATACTGGATAGTACATCAAATTTATCTTGAGTCTCATCTTCGTGTTGTGAAATATTTGCTACAATTTGATCTAATTCCTCTAGATCAGTTTCAGTAGCATTCAGTGAGTTAAGATAAGACTGACTTGCTGATTTAACTTGATCAAACTTAAGATTAGCTACTCTCACTGATGATTCTAGTAGATAGTAATCAATGGGAGTTGCCTTGGACAAGTCATCAGACTTATTGATTAGTCTAGTTAAATGGCCTTTGAGGCCAATATAGGTTCTCCTTAATTGCTCAGGAGTAGCCATGTTAGCTTTAAGTCCAAATTTCATAGGACTTGATTGAATATTACTAATGAAGCTGGGATATTTGTTCATTAGTTGATAATTAATATTGAGTATAGCCTGAGTTCTGGCTAAATTAAACTACCTCACTTTGAGGTTAAATGTCCCTACCTAACAAGTATATAGCTAAAGATTTTGAGTGGTGTCTGCATGTCACCATTAACTTTCGTCCGGCTAGCCCATCATTATCACCATTAGATGTAATGGTGATCATACAGCAACACTCAAAACCACACACAAAAATAATGAATACACAAATAATTGATATGGAAGCACTCTAATCAGAGTTACTGTAATGTTGAATCCCACCCTTGGTAGGGTCAGCACAAATATGTATAATGTATGTACTACTCATTAGTACAGGACTAATTGTAAGAATTTCTTGGATTGTATCCAGTTCTAAGAGACCAAAATGTTGTTTTGGTTTCTGAGAACGGATACAGTTTAATGGTAATTGGTATGTATCCAGTTCGATAAGACCAAAATGTTGTTTCAGTCTGAGAACTGATATAGATTAATTGATTAGTAATCATCCGGTTCGAAGGACCAAAATGTTGGGTATCTGGGGCTTGAACTTAGAAAATAAATTATTTAATTATTATATTGAAATAAATCGAAGGACCACCCGCTTTTGAGAAAAGAGGGAAAACAAATAAAATTGATCATTAGAATGACACCAGAGAACCAGTGTCTATGGAAACTCATTCAATGAATATTCACTTGAAAATAATGAAGACTGTAATTATTAATTAAAGCCAAAGCCTCAAATATCAACATTGGGGGGTTATTTCTAGAAGTTCATATATATCTAGGAACCAGTGTGGTTCGTCACTAGTTCATTATGGCATTAGTATTATGGTAAATCTAACTACAATATATGCAAATATATGGTAATCAAATTATATTCATTTAAGATCATTAATCATCATTAATCACCGAGCATGAATATTGAGCACAGTAAAAATAAACATTAACTACCAAATTTGGCAATAAACATTCTATGATAATTGCTATATTAATTATAGAAGCAATAATTGAATTGAATAAATTTATAAGAAAAATGTGTCTTAGCTGTAAGACGATTTCTAATGCCAGTTCATCATTCGTCCTCGTGGTCACAGAATTCCCATAGAGAAATAACTCGAGGTAAATGACACGATTGATGAGAATCTTGCTGGCGTCTCAAATACACGCTGTAATACAAGAAATATAAAGTAGCAATTGACTAGGCTACAAATTATGTTCATATATTCATGAAACTGAGCTGGGTGATAAATATTACTAACGTTTGATTGTTGGTATTCAATCTTCATAACGACAAACTACTCACTAAGGCACTAACTACTTTGATGCACCAAATTAGAAAGAAAAAAACCTGTGAGCGTAACCGAGTACTAAGGTCTGCCGAAATGAGCGTCTGCTGGACTCGGTGTTCACTGCTGTGCACACTTAATTATGGTCCTGGTTGTAATTGTAGACGCTTTGTTCACTGCTGAGGCACTAGAGAACACAGGCAAGTAAATTCCACTTATTAACTGAGTATCAACGTAATTCTTGTCGATAAGAATTCTCAATCAATGCCATGTGCTTCTCCACGTTGTCTCGTGCGCGTGCCTTGTTGTAATAATGGCGTCGCCGCCTCCCTCTCCCCGCTCTCGCATTCACCACGGAAATTATTAAACACAAATTATTCTTTTCCGTGCAATTATGGATGAAATGCGATAATATGAACTGGGTTGAAATTATAGGGAATTAATAATTATAATATTCTCGATAAATGATCTCTAGCGAGAAATGGAGATAATATTTATACTTCTCCAGAGCATTCGATCGTAACAGAATAAAAACTGTTACTGAATAATTTCAATTAATAACTCTTGATTTACATTATCAGGAGTAATATTATCAGCAATATGCTCAGATTAATTTATATTAACACTACGGTTAGTGGTGTTAAGAGCTACTGCAATTAGTAAGTTAATGGTAATTTATCATAATATAATAATGGATGATAAGTGTTGGAAATTTCCAACAGTTATATCATCAACAAAGCTTAGCAATTTAACTCCTACAAATGTCATTTTAACATCCATATAGAAAACCTCGTTAACAAGAATAGGACTAAGGACGACTCCTTGTGGAGTACCATTCTCATACAAGTGTAGTCTGACACTTGGCCTTTCAGCTTTACTTTGGCATACTTGTGAATCTTGACTCCATGCGTTTTTCTCTGCAATTTTATAATTAATGTGTGTAAAAATGCTTGTTGGCTTCAAGTTTGAAGACTCTTCCTTCCTATTGCCATGCAGTTTGCAGTACCTACTATAGTAAAACCAAACATATTCATATATTGGTCTCCAGTCTTTCACAGTAGCCTCTCTACGACCATCAGTTCTGCAATTTTTCTGATACATGATGTTAATGAAATAGGTCTATAATTGCTATTGCCTTTCGGTTTAGTAATCGGAATGATGTCTGCATGTGCGATTATTGAATATGTAATGTTATCAGCACGAGGTGCAGTGTTATTGCCACCATTTTGTTTTTTGGCTCCGATTAGTTCTTTTTTTAGTAAAGGGAGTATCACATTCGTCACATGTACCTGTGCTCTCTTGAATGGCCGTCAACCCTTCCAGTTTTTCATTTCTGCCTTCTGACCATTGCAGGATTTTAATGTCCCTATATCTTTCCAAGACTACAATGCTCATTTTGAGTGACAACATTCACACCATCTTGCCTCCTTTTTGCTCTTCAGAAACTAACTTCTGATATTGTTCTAAGCAAAGTTCCTCCTACTGGTGTGCGGTTTCTTTAGAGATGTTTTTTGTTTTCTGAAGATGTTGACACTGGTTTTGTTCTTTAATTTTCTTACTATGAAATAAATAGTTCTTATGTTTTGTCGTTCCTGGGATAATGACTAGAATAGCTGTTTCAGCAGCTGTAATGGCTTTCTGGAGATTAGTCTCATATGTCCGAATCCTTGGTGGCGAGTATGTAGCATGCCATTTTTCAAGCTCGTCCTGGTATATATTTCAGTTGGCCTTTATATTACATTCCATGTAGGTTGTACAGGTGGTGTAGGAGATCTTTATGTTTAGTGTTGTAATAGTATCATAGTGGTCACTGGTCATCACCGGATCTACTTCACACTTCGCCTGGTGCTCGAGTGCAGTCGAGATTAACTTTAGAACCTCCTTCAATGTGTGGAGGATGGGGGGGGGGGGTCCCCAGGGTTGAGAAGTGTAATCTCAGGTACTTCTTGTAGATCTTTAGCAAAATGGCACTTGTCTGCATTGTCTTGCCCAGTCACACCTACCTCCTGATTAAGAGCATTAAAATTTCAGGGTAATAATTGTATCATGCACCTCCATGGCAAGCACTTCCTCTGCTAGTTTACATCTAGGGGCTCGTAGACGTTATATACGAGGAGCTCGATATTAGCCATATTCACCGTTACTGTTAATACCTTTAATCGTCACCACACGAACCTGGGTCTATTTTCTTCTTTGGGATGGTTTTAATCTACGAGGATCATTAACCCATCGTCTCCCCTGTTCATGCAGTATAATATATTGGTGATATCCAGCTAATCTGAAGGATTTCGTGGCTTGGTAGACAGTTTCTTGTAAAACTATTACATCTGCTTTTGTACCGATTGCAGCATCCTGAGGAGTGGGTTTTTATTTCCAAGACATCGTTTGTTCCAATGAATTCGTAATGAATAGACAACGGTTTCTGTTGGTGTGCCTTTCCTAGTAGAACTCCTCTTCGGCATCTACCACCATATTCTCCACTTCGCTAGCAGTGTCGCTGCAAATCGGACTGAATTGATTGTTTAAATCCGTCTCTTGTATTACAAGGTATCGTTGGTCTTCATTCGCCACTGCTTCCTGCAGTTTCTTGGGGATCTTGATGGTCTGATGTGACTATCCGACTGTTATTGGTAGTCTGTGTTTGTCCTCTTGTGCTACAGCTGGTCTTGTACTGTTTCTTGTGTAACTGTGGTCTACTGCACGATCTTCTCCATTATTACACAAGCAATTGCTCGAGTCTTTTGTTGAGAGACATTCTGCGTCATCTGTAAGCAATTGGTAATGGTCTTGACCATGATCTACAATGTTTTTCAGCTGGACCTCCGTAAAACTGTAAATCTGTTTTATAGACAGAAAAAGGTTGTATTTTGTTTCCATGTTGTATTTCTGCAGTGGTTTTGTGCATTTTCTGATTTGGAGTTGTGTGGTGAATTGTGTTCTATGAGCGTTGGCATCTGTTGTGGCTGTGCACGGGTGTTCCAGACGTTAATGTTGGTGTATGTACTGCTGGTCTGATTATCCTGACCTAAGCTGCCTGCACCTTTCCGTGTAGTAGTTCTCCAAGCATAATGTTTCCTTCTCAACTTGGACATATGGCTGTTGTGGTCTGGATTAACTTGTGCTTGGCTGTACAGTTTTTGGTTGGATGTCTCAGGCTGCACACATCTCTCCTGCACGGTGCAGCGTGTTTGATGGTGGCCGTATTTCTGACACCTGAAGCAGCGCAGGTGTTCCAGGACCATGTCAATACATTCCCTAAATTTCAAGAATGAATATTTCTGGAGTATGTCCCATAACAGCCACCGGAACCTGACGTGTCACTGCTTTGCATTCAAGATTTCCCTGTGTTCTAGGATTGGATCCAGAAGAAAGTCGACTGGATATTCCAATAGCACGACGTTTGTGTGTCTTTTTGAAGGGTCCAGCTTTTCGAAGCATTCAGGTTTTCCTTGCAGGAATATTACCGTATCTCGGTAATTTGCAGTCTTTTTGGTCTGGTTGTGTCAATTTTTTTGGTCTGGTTTGTCATTTTTTAATAATAATTTCTCTTAACGTTGACCGTGATGGAATTTTTGAGCTCTGGTTGGCACTTTTCCATTGTCGTTACTATGCCTTATGCTGTAGGGAAGTTGTCTGTGTGAATTATGGGTTTTGGAATTTTGCAATTCTAAGTCTGCAATTTGGAAAGATGTGCAAAGTGTGACACTGGCTGGTGTGTGACTGGTGCTGTTCTCTCTAGGTACAATATGTCTGGATTCTTGCTGATCGAAATACCGGAAGTAGCCTCGATAGCAGTTTTCTTTAAGTGCTCTACCTCGGTGAACTGTTCCTCCTCGTTGTCTGAAAACTGCTTCCATTTCCTCTATCCTCGACTTCCTGTTGACGTTTCTCCGTAGTGAGGGCCGATTCACATTCCTACCTAATAGCCGAGGCACTCCGAGGTCTGAATAAATTTATTTCCCTTCAACGGAGGTCGTAAAATGACTTTCCCAGGTGGAATCTGGGATACCTAACACCTAGTTTAGCAGTTTGGTCTACTTTTCACTTATCCTCAGTACACCTTTAAAGGTGTGTCATGGTGGCGCTGCTCACAGGGTATCGACCTGCTCAGTGATACAGCCCTCACACACGAAAATAGACCATTGTGAGCCGGGTGACCCGACCATTGTGGTAACTGTGTGCAAAACTAGCCACGTCTACAACAGATAGTCTGCAACGGTATTTATCCAAGAATTGCATTAGAAATCTGCAACGTTACTTCCAAACAATATTGCAGCACGCACTCCTGGCGGTCGGACACAGTCAACATGTTACATCAAGAGCTTTGAATCTGTGTATTGGTGGGTTGTTCCTTACAAAACGGTGAGGGTTTGAGCTGATAGTTGTTCAGAATCTTCAGTTTTCCAGAGAACAAACCCGTGTGCTGCCTGCTGTACCAATGGCGCCGGCGGCGAGTCTCATGGCTGGTAATCGGCTCGTCCTAGTAATGTAGGTCATTATGCGCTTTCTCCACAGCCTATAGTTCTTAGTTACGACTACCTCTCGCCTGATGCTTCACTATTCTTAATTTATATTATATATACGTTCAATTCTTAATGGATAGACCAAGCCATTATGTAATACTTTATTAGTCTTGGCCTTTACACAGAAATATATTTGATCCCTCCCAATTATTAAAGATTCTAGAACACTCCTGCCCGCACGCACTCCTGGAGGACACACACATGCAGTCAACATGTAACCAACAGCTATGAAATCCCTTTCCTCGTATCACTGGAGATTGCCGCGAACCCAGAATGTTTCGTCTGGGAATATTTAATACAAGAACATTAAGGCCAACAGATGCTATGCATGGATCGTCCACAAGAGTAGCGAGGGCAGCCAAGTACATATTCTTACACATGTCCCCGACTGTGTACGCCACCAACAAACTCTAGCAGCTTCAAGCATCAGTACTACAGGTACAAACGTTACCATCATCCTCCTGGTGGTTCCTGAACCTCGGGCAGCTGTAAGTGCTTGACCGCAGTGGCCACCCGTCTGTGGTCACAGCCACCATCTTGTGTAAATATGGACACCTGGATGTGGATTTGATTTGCAGTAACATACTATTTGTGGTGAATTGACTTTCCCTATGACTTCTCCATGCATCATTGTCCACAAATTTGCCTGTTAGTGCCTGAACAGGTGAAGGCCGAGTCTTTGAGACGAAGATTTCCTAACCTATCCCTGGCGTGTCCTACACTGGGCCTGTTGTCCTCAGGAGAATCGGTAAGTATAGCAGAAATATCTTATTTAACAACGCACATTTTAACCCTTTGTCGAGATTAAATGCTCTTTGTTATACATAGTTTATGTCAGTATCTTGACTGGAGCCTTTGTAAATCGTTGAAATTTGGGGAGACAAGCCATGTGGGTGAGGCACGTCAAAGTGTTAAGAAAAGGTTCCCCTCGAGGGGGTTGAGTACCCATCCAGTTGGATTGGCATGTACCTCTGATACACAGCAATCACACTAACCTGATGTATCAATGAGAAAATATGGAGCCGTTGTGAGGATTCGAACCTATGCGCGGTGCATTACCAGGAACACGCCCCAGACAACCAGGCCAAGATGTGATCAAAGGATTGCAACCTACGGAAGCCCCTGAATCCCCCGAAAGATCAGTAGGACCTACATGATTTTACCGAGCGGACAGCACGCTGGACTTGTGATCCTGTGGTCCTGGGTTCGATCCCAGGCGCCGGCGAGAAACACTGGGCAGAGTTTCTTTCACCCTATGCCCGTTACCTAGCAGTAAAATAGGTACCTGGGTGTTAGCTGTCACGGGCTGCTTCCTGGGGGTGGAGGCCTGGTCGAGGACCGGGCCGCGGGGACACTAAAGCCCCGAAATCATCAAGATAACTCAAGATAACCATGTAGAGCTTGATTGTCTGGGGCGTGTGCCTGGGAATGCCAGCGCATAGGGTACCTGTGCGCATGAGGGCTTTAAGTTGTTACAGATTTTCATTGTGAGAGTTCAAGAACGCATTATAATGTTAATTCTCAAACTATAGTGTTCGTTTCTACATCCGTCTACTGACAGTCGTTCGCCACGACTGTCAGCTGACGGATGAGAGGGGGAGACGGCCACGACTGTCAGCTGACGGATGAGAGGGGGGAGACGGCCACGACTGTCAGCTGACGGATGAGAGGGGGGAGACGGCCACGACTGTCAGCTGACGGATGAGAGGGGGGAGACGGCCACGACTGTCAGCTGACGGATGAGAGGGGGGAGACGGCCACGACTGTCAGCTGACGGAGGAGAGGGGGAGACGGCCACGACTGTCAGCTGACGGATGAGAGGGGAGACGGCCACGACTGTCAGCTGACGGATGAGAGGGGGAGACGGCCACGACTGTCAGCTGACGGATGAGAGGGGGGAGACGGCCACGACTGTCAGCTGACGGATGAGAGGGGGGAGACGGCCACGACTGTCAGCTGACGGATGAGGGGGGAGACAGCCACGACTGTCAGCTGACGGATGAGAGGGGGGAGACAGCCACGACTGTCAGCTGACGGATGAGAGGGGGAGACAGCCACGACTGTCAGCTGACGGATGAGAGGGGGGAGACAGCCACGACTCTCAGCTGACGGATGAGAGGGGGGAGACAGCCACGACTCTCAGCTGACGGATGAGAGGGGGGAGACAGCCACGACTCTCAGCTGACGGATGAGAGGGGGGAGACAGCCACGACTCTCAGCTGACGGATGAGAGGGGGGAGACAGCCACGACTCTCAGCTGACGGATGAGAGGGGGGAGACAGCCACGACTCTCAGCTGACGGATGAGAGGGGGGAGACAGCCACGACTCTCAGCTGACGGATGAGAGGGGGAGACAGCCACGACTCTCAGCTGACGGATGAGAGGGGGGAGACAGCCACGACTCTCAGCTGACGGATGAGAGGGGGGAGACAGCCACGACTCTCAGCTGACGGATGAGAGGGGGAGACAGCCACGACTCTCAGCTGACGGATGAGAGGGGGAGACAGCCACGACTCTCAGCTGACGGATGAGAGGGGGGAGACAGCCACGACTCTCAGCTGACGGATGAGAGGGGGGAGACAGCCACGACTCTCAGCTGACGGATGAGAGGGGGGAGACAGCCACGACTGTCAGCTGACGGATGAGAGGGGGAGACAGCCACGACTGTCAGCTGACGGATGAGAGGGGGGAGACAGCCACGACTGTCAGCTGACGGATGAGAGGGGGGAGACAGCCACGACTGTCAGCTGACGGATGAGAGGGGGGAGACAGCCACGACTGTCAGCTGACGGATGAGAGGGGGAGACAGCCACGACTGTCAGCTGACGGATGAGAGGGGGGAGACAGCCACGACTGTCAGCTGACGGATGAGAGGGGGGAGACAGCCACGACTGTCAGCTGACGGATGAGAGGGGGGAGACAGCCACGACTGTCAGCTGACGGATGAGAGGGGGGAGACAGCCACGACTGTCAGCTGACGGATGAGAGGGGGAGACAGCCACGACTGTCAGCTGACGGATGAGAGGGGGGAGACAGCCACGACTGTCAGCTGACGGATGAGAGGGGGGAGACAGCCACGACTGTCAGCTGACGGATGAGAGGGGGGAGACAGCCACGACTGTCAGCTGACGGATGAGAGGGGGAGACAGCCACGACTGTCAGCTGACGGATGAGAGGGGGAGACAGCCACGACTGTCAGCTGACGGATGAGAGGGGGGAGACAGCCACGACTGTCAGCTGACGGATGAGAGGGGGGAGACAGCCACGACTGTCAGCTGACGGATGAGAGGGGGGAGACGGCCACGACTGTCAGCTGACGGATGAGAGGGGGAGACGGCCACGACTGTCAGCTGACGGATGAGAGGGGGGAGACGGCCACGACTGTCAGCTGACGGATGAGAGGGGGAGACGGCCACGACTGTCAGCTGACGGATGAGAGGGGGAGACGGCCACGACTGTCAGCTGACGGATGAGAGGGGGAGACGGCCACGACTGTCAGCTGACGGATGAGAGGGGGAGACGGCCACGACTGTCAGCTGACGGATGAGAGGGGGAGACGGCCACGACTGTCAGCTGACGGATGAGAGGGGGGAGACGGCCACGACTGTCAGCTGACGGATGAGAGGGGGGAGACGGCCACGACTGTCAGCTGACGGATGAGAGGGGGAGACGGCCACGACTGTCAGCTGACGGATGAGAGGGGGGAGACGGCCACGACTGTCAGCTGACGGATGAGAGGGGGAGACGGCCACGACTGTCAGCTGACGGATGAGAGGGGGGAGACAGCCACGACTGTCAGCTGACGGATGAGAGGGGGGAGACAGCCACGACTGTCAGCTGACGGATGAGAGGGGGGAGACAGCCACGACTGTCAGCTGACGGATGAGAGGGGGGAGACGGCCACGACTGTCAGCTGACGGATGAGAGGGGGAGACAGCCACGACTGTCAGCTGACGGATGAGAGGGGGAGACAGCCACGACTGTCAGCTGACGGATGAGAGGGGGAGACAGCCACGACTGTCAGCTGACGGATGAGAGGGGGAGACAGCCACGACTGTCAGCTGACGGATGAGAGGGGGAGACAGCCACGACTGTCAGCTGACGGATGAGAGGGGGGAGACAGCCACGACTGTCAGCTGACGGATGAGAGGGGGAGACAGCCACGACTGTCAGCTGACGGATGAGAGGGGGAGACAGCCACGACTGTCAGCTGACGGATGAGAGGGGGGAGACAGCCACGACTGTCAGCTGACGGATGAGAGGGGGAGACAGCCACGACTGTCAGCTGACGGATGAGAGGGGGGAGACAGCCACGACTGTCAGCTGACGGATGAGAGGGGGAGACAGCCACGACTGTCAGCTGACGGATGAGAGGGGGAGACAGCCACGACTGTCAGCTGACGGATGAGAGGGGGAGACAGCCACGACTGTCAGCTGACGGATGAGAGGGGGAGACAGCCACGACTGTCAGCTGACGGATGAGAGGGGGAGACAGCCACGACTGTCAGCTGACGGATGAGAGGGGGAGACAGCCACGACTGTCAGCTGACGGATGAGAGGGGGAGACAGCCACGATTGTCAGCTGACGGATGAGAGGGGGAGACAGCCACGACTGTCAGCTGACGGATGAGAGGGGAAACAGCCACGACTGTCAGCTGACGGATGAGAGGGGGAGACAGCCACGACTGTCAGCTGACGGATGAGAGGGGAGACAGCCACGACTGGGTTGTACACTTGTACAGGAAAGAATTCATTGCCAACAGTTATTGTATTTCACACACCCTAAACGGTCGTCATGCTTGCACTAACCTCAACATGCATATCTACTATCTGTAAACCTTAATGGGTTCACAGAATCAATTTGAAACGTTCCTTGAAGTAACCTTTTACATTCTTATCCTTTGTAAATCCTTATTTGCTTCACTGAAACTGACAATCATTTGAAACATTTCCCTAAACGTTTCTCCTCCGGAAACTTAAGCCTAATGCTTACTGTATCTTTCTTGGTAATCCTTAATTAAAGTACACAAAATTATCTACTGTACGAATCAATTTGAATTTTTTTAATTCTCCTCTATTTCTCCCCTTTCCCATCATTCCCAAGAATATTGCCATGAAAATTACAGTTGAAAAACCATACTTCCACTCCCTAATGTACGAAACATTTTTAAAAACTACAGGGATCATTTTGATTTCCCCTTTTAACTTCGTTCACAACTTATGCCCTTAACTACTATTTTGCAACTGTCAGAATTTCCGTTTTCTAAGCTTGCAACTTTGAATGGAACACCATTCCAACATGACTCATCCAACGTTTTCAATTCTTGCAACTGCTTTGCAAACCAGGACAAGAGGTATCTGTTACATCCTCAATTTCGCTCCTATAGTCCTCTGCTAGAACTATTTAATCAAAGTCTGAGGCATGGTATCTTACCTGACCGCTGGATACCGACTAATAATACCCAAAGCCAAATTCACAAACATTCTGATTCAGACGAAAAAATCAGTAGGAGCCGTGAGGAGGAGTCGAACCTAAGCTCTGAGGACTCCCAAGCAAACACCTTAGACAACTGCACCAAAACATTGTCAAAAGAATTCAAGCCTGGGATGCTTAGGAGTACCCAGAGCAGAGATTCGAATCCTACTCACAAGCTCCTACTCATTGTCTCATTGCTACATCACAATAATGTGATTTCTTTGTGCCTTCAGTCCCCATGTCTGACACCATTTAAGTGTAAAGTTCTTGAGAGGATTACACTCGACAGGTTAATGTTTGAAATTAGACCCCAACTTGCCCCTAACCTGAATGGTTCCCTTACTGGAAGACGCATTTAAACTTGCTTTGCTGAATATTTTGTTACAGGGACCACGCTCTTAGGTGGCATTTATTGACCTCAAAACTGCTTTTGATACAGCAAAAAAGGGGAAATAATTCTTAGAACGATTAGCCTCTTTGGGGTTAATGGAAGACTTGATATAGCTCAAGGGGTACCCGAGTATCAGAACCGCCTCAGTTCTTACAATGGGGTCAAAAGTAAACATTCTGCACCCTTTGATTTGGGTACACCCCAGAGTAGGGCGCTATGCCCAACAATGTTCAATGTCCTAATGCACGAAAACTTAGTTCCACACTAGCTGATGAAACCGTCATCTTATGTCGACGAAATTAGTTTGGTTCAAATATCCAAACGAGACTGCAATCTACTTTATTAACTCGCTGCTAAAAGCATTGAATTCGGTCTTTAACTTAATCCATCACTTTCTCTCCCAAAAACAGAAAGTGCGCCTCTAGCTTTCAAAGTTAACAACCAACCAAACATGTGGGCAGCACAAATACCTTGAAGTAGGTATCGGTGACATTGTAAACGACCTACAGCGTTGGTTAAAAGCCAAATCACGGAAAATACTAAAGAATATTGGTATAAATGTTAAATATGCTAGACTAACACTGTCCCAAACCGTTCGAAACAGAGGTCAAAAAGTCGTCCTGAATTCAAAGGGGGCTCCATGCACCGCCACAGACGTCAAGGTGACACTAAGATTCACTACCTTAACGGAGCCAGCAGTATCAGGGAGAGGGTAAAACACGACCCTCACACTGCTCGAGAAACGCCTGAAAGGCAGCCCTGGAGGCGGAACTTTACCACAGCACGGTTGCCCTGAAGCAGCTGGATGCCCACCAGTTCCGACAGCTGCACATGAAGCACGTCCACCAGGGCGACACCAACCAATGGATGGTCCACCGGCACCGTAAACGCCAGACCAGCCGACAATGTCCTCTCACTGGGGGGCGAGAAGTCCCCATGGCTAAGCAAACGTCACCCTGTCAGTGGCAAACCACCACCAGCAGGCAAACCAGCAATCACCCAACGTAAACACTAGCCAGTGCGGAGAGACCTCGG
>WNGS01163198.1:195687-210041 GCA_020271785.1 Procambarus virginalis | reverse complement strand
ACATTTGTAACGGATTTAGCAAAGCAGAATACTACTCCTCCTCCAACTAATGTAACAAAGCTACACACCGAACATTGTTTTTCTGAACAAAAGCCACATCACCTCCTGCCTATGAAGCACCGAGATCAGCCGCCATGGAACGCAGCCCGTTGTCATTAATAGAAGCACAAGTTTAAATGAGGAGTCATCGGAAGTATATATTTACACACCACCTATCCGTCAGGGCCCGGTCGGTCAAGACGAGTCGAAACTCCACGCAAAGAATCAACACCAGCCTCTGAAATCTTTCGGGCACCTTGGACAGAGGCACGCCTGTAGGCGGGACTCCAGGCGTGACAGACCCCGCATCACAACTATGCACAAATCATGACCATCATGACTGCCGGCTACAGTCTCAGCACCCCCCCCCTCCCCACTCCGGCCTACCCTCAAAGGGATGCCCACACGTCTACACCGAGGAGGGAATCTCATCACAACCACTGACTTCAAACAAGCCACATTAGACTCCAGCACACCCTGCTCACTGTCCATGGTCTCCACCATTTCGAGAGAATCCTCACGTTCCAGTGAACAAACTCTTCCATTCCTCGTGCGACGTTTCTGCCCGGGCACGAGACTAGCCGGAAGAGACGAGTCCTGGAGATGTTGAAGGGGGTGTGGGGAAATCTCCCAACAGGAATATTTGTTTTTTTTATTAAAGTATTGAATTTATTAGTTTTATTGGAATTTATTATTAATTCAAAGCGGACTGTATATTTAGAAATTATCCTGCTAGGAGTTTTCCTCTTTCACAAATTCGGGGGTTTAATACACATTGCCTATCAATCAAAATTAATCAACTAATGGAAATTTGCTACAATTGTTAGCCTACTAAATATTACTGGATTAGAGAGAATACAGCTTAGCTGTAATGTAGAATATAGCCTGGTAATACGCAAGAGACTCAGTCACGTGGGCTGAAACTCATGGTCAAGGCCTTAATGGCGACTGAGAATGCCTCATGATACACCAAGATAATGTAGTCATTTAACTTCTCCTTGTCTCCCTCCTGCCGAATAATGACAAAGTAATAACCAGCAACAAATATATTGGACAAAACAATGAAAGAAGAATGTTTAGTTGACGAAACCACACACTAGAAGATGGAGGGGCAATGATGTTTCAGCCCGTTCTGGATCATTATATAGTAGATTGTGATGAGACGATTAACTGATGAAGATTAAGCCACTCAAGAGGTGGCACAGGCATTAATAGCCAATAAGATGAGACGAGGGAGGAACGGGCATAATTATTTGCCTGTGCTTACATGGGGGAATGTAAAGAACAAGTTAACCTGAAATAATTCTTACCTGTTCTGGGTGGGTATCCCTGCTCTATAACCAGTCAGTTTATTAGTTTAAGTGATCACTATACTTATCTAACAAGCAGAAATAGTACTCTTCCTTTAATTAGCAAAGTTCGTAGTAGATAACAGGAGTTGTTGGTGCTCGACCACACTATGATTTTGCAGGAAGATCAGATCGTTCACTCTAGCGTGTTTGTGGGCTAAGCTGGTCTCTCGCTCTCGGTGGCGTCTCTTCCCTCCCGTACTCGGGACGCATTCCCCAGCAGTTTTAAATCAGTCATTTCACGTGGTAGGTTCTTGATGACCTCCATGGCAGCGACCATTTCCCCATCCTTGTTACCTTTTTCTCTTTTCGCCCTCCCCTCTCCTTCCCTAGATGGCAGTTTGCGAAAGCAGACTGGAACCTCTTTACCCTCAGTGCTGCTCTCTCTGAACTCCCTTCTACCTCCCCCTCCCCTCCTTTTTCATGACACTTCGACGCTGCCCTCCGCTCTATTCCTCGCTCTTCCTCTCGGGGTCCACGGAAGTGCGTTCCCTGGTGGAATGCACACTGTGCTCGGCCTGTTCGCTGTAAGCGTGCAGCCTGGAAGAGAGACTGCCGTCGGCAGACGTTAGATTCTTTTCCTTCGGAAGGTGAGTGCAGTGGCCCATATGGCCATTCGTACGGCTAAACGTGATTGTTGGGCATCTTATGTCTCCACCATTACTCCCGAAACTCCTCTGCCACAGATCTGGAAGATCTGTGCAAGATCTCCTCTGCCACAGTTCATTCTCGATGTTTCACCGGTCCTTCACCTCTGTGGTACTCTTGTGGCGAACCCGTTGCAGGTCGCTACTGAACTGGGTTCCCACTTTTCTTCTGTTAGCTCTGGTCTTCCTCTTCCCCAATCTTTCCTTCTTCGTAAACCTGTCCTTGAGTCCCGCCTTTTAGATTTCTGTACTCATCTTCGACTTCCCTATAACGATCCGTTCTCTCTCTCTCTCTGAACTTCGTTCTGCCCTGGCCCTCTGCGGTTCTATGGCGGCGGGCTCCGATGGTATTCATTGAGATGCTTCGCCATCTCCCTCCGTGCACGTCTCAGTATTTACTAAGTCTGTATAATCAGATCTGGGAGTCGTCGTCAGTCCCCGAAGACTGGGTCGATGCCGTTGTTCTCCCTGTTCGCAAACCATGGTCTCTGGGAACATCCCCTAAGGACTTTCGCCCTATTGCCCTCACAAGTTGTCTGCAAACTCTTCGAACGTATGGTTAACGTTCGTCTGATGTGGTTTCTGGAACACCATCACCTCCTCCTCCCCTTCTCAATTTGGTTTCCGCAAGTGCCGCAGCACGACAGATGTCCTGGTGAACTTGGAGTTGTATATCCGTACTGCTTTTGCTGCGAAGACCTCCGTTGTTGCCGTCCATTTTGACCTGGAAAAGGCTTACACCTCTTGGCGCTATCATATTCTGCCCCAGCTTCATTCTTTTGGCCTTCGTGGTCATCTCCCCCTCTTTCTCCGCAGCTTCCTCTCGTCGTTCATTTCGGGTGCGGCTTGGTACCGCTCTCTGCCTCTTTTCAGCAATACGAAGGTGTGCCCCAGGGTAGTGTTCTGAGCACTACTTTTTTTTCTGATTGCCCTCAATGGTCTTCTTTCCTCTCTTCCTTCAGGCGTCTTCTCCACTTTCTATGTCGATGATCTTACCCTTTGCTGTCAGGGTGATGATTCGCCTCTCATTCAACGCAGGCTTCAACTTACGATTGATGCAGTGTCGTCTTGGGCCACCAATCATGGCTTTAAGTTCTCTACTACTAAGACTTGTGCCATGTCTTTTACTCGGAAACTGGTTGTTTTTCGTCCCTCTTTGTCACTTTATGGTCATCCCCTTGAGTACAAAGATTCCGCAAAGCTTTTGGGGTTATTACTTGACACTCGTTTGTCTTGGTCTCCCCATATCTCTTACTTCCGTGTTGAGTGCTCAAATGCCCTTACCCTCCTTCGGGTATTGTCCCATACTTCTTGGGGAGCAGATAGGCGCACACTCCTTGCTTTGCATTCCTCTCTCGTCCTGTCTATGCTCGATTATGGTTGCCCTGCTTACTTGTCTGCTTCTCCTTTTACTCTTTGCTGTCTTGATGCTTTGTACCATTCTGGGCTGGCTTCAGTTCTGGTGCCTTTCGTTCGACTCCCGTCCTCAGCTTGTATGTTGACACTGGCATCCTGTCTCTCCAGGACTGCCGTGATCACTGCTGTCTTCGATATCTTGCACAGTCCTTGCAACATCCTTCCTCTAGCCTCTGTCGTGCTTTAACTTTTACCCCTCCTACGGTTCCTGTTCCTCTTCACCACCTCCCTCTTTCTGTCTGGTTATCTCGCTTACAGGATTCTCTTTCCGTTTGTATTTCTAATGTTTCTCCTTGTGTTGTTCCTTCTTTGCCCCAGTGGAGAGTCCCCCTTCTGCAGTTTTGTACATCCTTGACCAGCATCACTAAAGCTTTTACCCCTCCTACGGTTCTAAAACGCCTTTTCTTTTAGCACTTTTCTTCTCACTCCCGCTCCGTTTCTGTCTTCACCGATGGGTTTAAGTCTACGGACGGTGCTGGCTACGCTGTTGTTTTTCCTGATCGCACTTGTGTCGCTTACCTCTGGAGACTAGCATCTTTACAGCGGAGCTTTATGCTATTCTCTATGCTCTTCGTCTCCTGCTTTCTCGTTGTCAGTCTTCCTTTGTAGTTGTTGACTCTCGTAGTGCCCTCATGGCTCTCGGGTCCTTTAATCCGGTTCATCCAGTAGTTTAGAGATCCAGCATTGGCTGTTTCTTGTTCACAGTAAGTTTAAGTCGGTTGAGTTTTGTTGGGTTCCCAGCCATATTGGTGTCTTTAAATGAGCGTGTGGATGCCGCCGCCAAGGAAGGGGTCGCTCTTGTCTCATCTCTCATAAAGGTATTCCATATTCCGACTTTTACCCGGTTAACCATTTCTTCATCCTTACCCGTTGGCAGGCTTCTTAGTCGTCTGTTACTGGTAACAAACTATGTACTCTTAAATGTTGTTTCCTCGTGGCCGTCCTCCTACCACCATAACCGGCGATGGGAAACGGCTCTGGCGAGGTTGCGTATTGGCCATACTAGCTTAACCCATTGTCACTTGATGGAGCACCGCCCTGCTCCTTATTGTCCTAATTGCATTGTCCCTTTTACGATCGTGCATATCATTCTTCAATGTCCTGGCTTCAAGGACGCGCATGTGTCTTGCTTTCCGACCGCCCCTTGCGGTCACCTGTCCCTCAATAGAATTCTTGGTGACTCGGATCCTTTTGATATCCTTTGCCTTGTGCGTTTTTGTTCTCATATTGGCATCCTTGGTGATGTTTAGCGCCCTCTGATTATTTCGGACATTTGATGGTGCTACATAGCCTTCCCGGTTTGGTGCCTTCTTTTGATAATTACTTACTTTAAATCCGTCATTACCGACTTAGGGAATTAGACTTTGAATTCGTTTGTAATTTTGTTAAATCCAGTCTTGGAGAATACTTTGTCCTATTTGTTTCCAAGAATGGTGTGTTAATGATACGTGTTATGGATAAATATTCTTCAGGTGATGTAACAAATATCCCATTTTCTCTGAGAAGCCATGAAACCCATTTTCTTTTAATGATTCTCTTAGAGAAATTAGTGCTTAGTCGGGTTAGTGTTTTCCTAACATAACTGCATTTGCTTGGTACAATGTGTGTTAGTATTTAGTGTCGAAAATTCCAACATAATTCCGGGGAGGAGGGGAGTAACATGGGTCGAAGTTCACTGTTTAGGAATGGAGAACCCTTCATTGCTCTCCTTCAGAATTATAGTATTGTTCAAGTATTAATTTGCACTGTGGTGCCTTAATCCTTTCAGCACAGCAGGGCGGGAAGCCTCTGGGTGACATCCTTTCCTGCTAGCTACGAGGAAATTAGTTTTTCTAAGGTTTTAAGACTAGTTGTACCTCTTCACTTCTTTCACTATTCTCAAGATACCCTGGCTGTCTGAATACAGACTATACCGCCGAGAGGCCATTTTGAACGTGGACAGTCACTGTCAACCAGAACATCACCACCTGATTTTAGTTTTTTATTGTAGGGGTTGTTTACTACTACCCCCATAGTCATTATTCTCCCGTAGTGGTCATTATTGTCCCGCAGTGGTTACTCTCCCGAAGGGCAGTTAGGTATTATGGAGTTCAAGCGTAATTCCACCGACTTATTACTCATGAGAGATGTTTGTAGCTCTTAACCAACTCAATCTGACATAGAAAGGATCTTCTGGTCCCTTGTATGTGAGGTATGCTAGAGATTTACGAAATCTATGAATACATCACAGACGAAGACAGATTTACGAAGTGAATACATCAGATTAGATGGACTTGATGGCTTACGAGCGAAAGATCGTCAGAGGATGGTCAGTGGTTTGTTATTGACCCGAACTTCACTTTCGGTGACCGGTGTGAAGCTCCTGTAGATCAATATTTTGTTATGGAGGGTTTTCCTTGGACAGTGATTGACTGTTCCCACCATCTGCTTGTAGAAGCCATAATGCCATGATCTTCTAGGGGATATGAACTTCCAGTAGCACTGTTGATTTAGGGCAATGCATACAACTGGATGATTCCAGACTTCCCTCAGACATGCTTCCCCTGCAACGAAGTTGGACTGAGATCACTAACTTGGGGCAGGATCGACGGGCAACAAACCTACAGAAAGCATGTATGAATGCCTCGGCACATGTCTGGGGTTCTACAGAGTATTGGGGATGTAATTTTACTGATAAATATAGCCTCTGCGATTAGATTACTGAGGCGGTGGAGCTAATGAATTAATGTATGTTATGATATGTAATGAACAATGTATGTTAAAGTAAAATAAGAGCATATACGAGTATCTTATGTTCTGATCTTAGAGTATGTTATTACCGAATGTATTGCTTTGCCTAAGAGACAATTCACACCACCACGGGAGAATTGTAATGTAGATGTAGTAATTATTCCCCCGCAAAAAAAAAAATGTATGAGATAGCAGAGCTGGGAGCAACATAACTGTATAATTAGGGAATTACCTACAGAAAACAAATGAATATTGTGACGGATCAGTAGCTAGGGATCACTAGCAAAAACTGCCACTACTCTACCTGTTGTAAAGGTTAAAATACCTCAAAGTTTTGCACAGATTAAGGAGCAAATAAAAAAATTATTCCCATCACATGTCACCACAAACCCAAAGTAGCAGAAGGAAGACTCACTGTAATGTAATACCAACAACACAGTGTGTACCCCCCTTCTTTCAAACCCGGCAAAAAGATATCGACACACATTAGAGTAGCCATACACAGACCTCAGACTTGGTTACAAGTGCTGCTGAGAGGTAATAAATTAAATAGTTAGAGCGTGTCAAATCTGTGGAACAGATGCATGGGCGCCACTATTGCATTACTTATTGGAATGTGAAGCAACTGAAGCCCTGTGCACAAAACTCAACATTAATCCAATGAGAGCAACTGCATTAAATTCAACATTCACAGACTATGATGCTGTTGAATAACGGGACACTAGTGAACACTATACATCTATATCCGCCTCCAAGGTGGTTATCAAAACAAGACTAAAACCAGTGCGCTAAAACATACAGTAAAAAAAATGAAAAGGAGACCACAACTCCATTTAAAACGTTGACCCAAATATCACAGAAACAAGGGTATTGTGAATAACTGATTACGGGCTCACTATAGCCTGTGCTACATTGACATTTAGTTCTGAGTAGCTAAATCTAAAACAACGGCAACAACAGCTATGGATGTAGAAAGGCAGGATGTAGTTTTTATTAGGGAGTACACATCGGCACTGTATATACTGTTATTGAACACTGCTTCACTGACAATGTCTCTTGAATGCAGGCTGAACTTAAAACTGAATTAGCAGGATGACAGGAAGTAGTCAAATGTAGTAATTTTTTTTACATTAGATGAGCGTTGGTGTCTTTAAATAGAAGACGAGCAGTATACCAGAATATTGTAAGTGTATAGAGAATATAAAGTCTTTAGAAAAAATGGGTATAATTTAAGATTTATATGGCTCCCTTCACATATGGTAATATTGGTGAATGAGGCAGTTGATGTGATAGCGAAGAGAGCCTCAGAAAAACTCTTGTCGATGTTGTATGTCGTAAAACTTTGAAACGGACATGAATCAAGATGATCCAAGAAGATAAATAAAAAGTAACGAGAACGGCTATTGTGGACAGCAGTAACACAAAGAAGCATTATGCGTCCTTCGCTTATGGTAGAGGAAAGTCTATTTGGAAGGATTCAATTTACGAGATAAAGAGTAGGATACAAATGTTTTTGGCAATACGGTGTTGTCAGTGAAATAGATAAGGAGCGTAAATTATGTGGTATGTTGCACGCTCACACCTTAGATCATTATGTATTAGTTTCCATTTTTAGGCGGTTGCGCAGACTCCTACGTTTTCGCACCAAAATGTTATGATGTCAGTGGCACCAGATTGGCAAAGAACGGTGACGTGGTACAGGGAGCCAATGAGAAACGCCCCTGGCAAGTGTGACGTCATGAGTGAAGGTAGGTCCGGGCCGTGTGACCCGTAGCGCCAGGAGTTTGATACGACACATCGTCAAGGACGGACATGCGGTAGGGGGGGTCCTGTCAGTTTGACAGTAATCGCCCCTCTCCGGTGAATATATGCATCACCAGTGGTCTGCGAGCATTCTGTGAGGTCTTCCTGAACTCCGTGAAGCGGACAGGAGGAATTGATGGGAAACGAGCAACAAGTGCTCCAGTGACAGGTGCTTAGCAAGAGTGAAGCCTGGGCAGTGACGTCAGGGACGACTGTACAGTTTCACCAGTCGGGTGATGACGTAGTGGCTGGGCCAGTTAACAGTGAGGAAGGAGAACAAACTAGCTGGGAATACGAACGACTGCAGCTGGGAGTAAGGACAGCAGACGTAGTTGTGAGGAGGAGGCGACGGCCAGGAGACAGACTCCAACCCTTCAAGAGGTTGTGGAGGAGCACGGAGCCTGCAGAGAGAAGCAGTACGGAGAAGACGCGCTTTTTGGGTGTTGGTTGAGGTTCTGGGAAGAGCATCAGTGTGTGTGGGGGTGTTCCCTACAGCAAGTCATGAGCTGGGACCAGGAGCTTCAATTCAACCCTCAACAGAGAAAGAGTCCACATCATTCATGGTGGAAGTAGGTAATTCATTGTTCCCTCCCATTCCCCTTTAGTTAGCGATTAGCCAGAGTATCTTCTATGTCGTGAGCAGGGCTCACTAATGTCTGTTTCTAGTAAGACACAGTTGTGAAGGGAGATGCTATAGAGCTCTCACGAGATATATATATATATATGGTGTGTGATTGCACCTGTGGTTTGATAGAGAGATTACTGTGACAAGGACATTTATATTTACATGTCATTTATATTATAAGTTCGTGCCACAGGTTATATATATAAATATACAATTTAATAGTGTAAGGCTGTGTGCCTAGAGTTACCTCGTTATTACAAATATTGATAAAGTGAACTATATATACTGGAGTTATTAAATAGTATAATCATATGTCTAGTGGTTAACTGTGATTATGCCAGTGTTGTGGTATACTGTGAATACGAGGGGAATAATAGGCGCCTCATGCCAATAGTGTGAGTATAGTGAGGAAGTGCAGTCTCCGTGGTGTAGTGGTAAGACGCTCGCCTGGCGTTCCGCGAGCGCTATGTCATGGGTTCGTATCCTGGCCGGGGAGGATTTACTGGGCACAATTCCTTAACTGTAGCCTCTGTTTAACGCAACAGTAAAATGTGTACTTGGATGAAAAAAAAGATTCTTTGCGGCAGGGGATCGTATTCTAAGGACCTGCCCGAAATGCTACGCGTACTAGTGGCTGTACAAGAATGTAACAACTCTTGTATATATCTCAAAAAAAAAAAAAGTGAGCAGTGTGAGGTAAGTGAGGAGTGTGAGGGGGGCGTGGCATCTCGCGAGTTGCCAAACGTTCGATAAGACTACATGTGGAGCGTGGGAATGCACGTCAACTGGGAGTGTTGCCATTCCCAGTGTGTTCCAGAATTGTGAAGAGGCGGAGAGAAGGCTGCTCATTTATTCCTTTGCCATGTTGTTGATGGGGAGTTATGATTCTTTGATCTTTTAAGTAAACTACAAAACCATCGGCGTGTTTGTGCCAACCCTCCATTACCTTGTTGCTATTGAGACTATCTAAGAGCGAGTGATTTAAACATATACTTACCTGTTACCAAATTGATTAGTATTCTCTGGGGCCACTACTATGTTGTTACTATTCCACTGAGGTGTTACTGGACACGGTAAACACCAGTTGGCGACCTATAGTGAGTGGTAGAGCCTTCTGTCGGGGCGGGCACATGATCAAGTGAAGTGATCGTGTTCTCACTCGTCTTTAGGCTAAGAAGCCAGCCGGAGACGGACTCTCCTGGTGAACACTGGCACCGTGAGGATCGACTGTGCAGACCCGTGAGGGCTACCGTAAGAAATGTTTATCACTATTAATACTTGGTGGTGACTGGCTAGAGAGAGAGACACCCCGACACTGCTGAAGTGATTCAAGTGTATGTTAGTGTTACTTTATTATTATTCTCCAGTTAAGCAAACTACCAAGACTGGATGTGTTGATCAAAGGCTGCTTCAGCGTCTATGTATTTCATTATGTCCTTCTCATTGTAAATATCAAATATGACTACTCAGCCTTGGGAAAGCTTAATTTTAAGAAGCAACTTCATTTACCCAAAACACATTGGTTGTACAATGGTTTAAGAGGCGAGAACACATAGCTTCTCTGCAAGATATGGAATTACATGCTGAATTTGGAAAATGAGTCACAGGTTGTTAAAACATGTTTTATTTCATAATATTATATAAATAATTTATATCATTGTTTATATCAAACAATAAAATTACAACTTGGAATATCCAAGATTTTAATTTTTTAGGCTTTTTAATGTTTAGACATGAATTCGAGTAATTCTCTGAAACTGTGCGAGCGGCCTCGAACGCCCATAGCGTCTAGATGTGGCACCAGCTTCATTGACATTTCACGTGTAAGGTGTTCATTATTGTCGTAAAGTTGACGAACATTATTTGTTAATGTTTGAGTTTGTCAGCCCGGGGCACTACATCCTTGAGCTTCACTACATATATCCAAATTCTCCATCACTTAAGAAGTCTAGGATATCAACAGTGATGTCATTGAACGTTTGTGTCTGGCTGTCAAATATTTTGCCTCGAAGTTAAGCATCATGAGGGAGTCGCCTTCCTCTATGATCACTGATGGTATGGCAAGTCATGTCATGGGTTAACTTAATGTGTTACCGAACGTTTCTGATGAACGTTTTTTTTTTTTTAAGCATGTTGAGCATCTGGAAGGGGTCGGCATCTTTCACGACCTCTGGTGGTACATCTAGCAAGTTGGACAGCGCGGGTAGAAATTCTTTCTTTGCTTTTAAATGTTCCGGAAATAGATTTTGAAGTTCTAAAGGCAAACTGAGATTTCGTTTAATTATTGTGCTCTTTCCTAAAAGGTTTCTTTGGGCATAAACGAATTCCAGTTAACACTTTCTTCGGGATCCCAAGGCTGATGTTTTCCATAGATGTAAGCGTCATAACTGCAGTTGTCATCACTACAGAAATGCAGTATAATCTCCACATTTTTTCCAGTAGTAAAGTGATGCACTCGAACTCTGTCGATGATTTACTGATCTAGCTGCACTGCTTTAGATAAAGCGTCGCTTGTGTTAATGTCCATAGGTGAAAATGGCCAGATGGATATTTTTTTTTATAAAAGAATTGTACAAGGTATAGCAGAATACACAATACATAAACAAAGACAAAAACAGGTACAGAATAACACAGAACATCACCAGAACCTAGAAACGCCAGGTACTGAAGCAAACTAAACATGAAAAATGGACATACAGCAATTACATGGACGTGGAAAAGGCCTCCGAAACCACTGACAGGTAAAAATACATAACTACAGGAAACAAAAAAAAGTAAAAACAGAAAAACAGCGAATTACAGAAAGTGAAATACAAACAGAAAAACATAAAGAACAGAAATGTAGTACAAATAATAAAGCAAGACACGAGGCCAAGAAAAGAAACACACACACAAGCAACATACACAACCACACCACCCGCCACCCAAACACAAAACACGGGGTGCGCCCAATGACACGCAAGAAATAACACCAAACACCCACAACCACACCACAAACACGTATAAAAGGCAAACACAACAAAACAGGCCACGCATGGGCAAAGCACAACACCCACTCTCACATACAAGGACACCCACCCGTGCACGCAGGCACTGGGGAATCATGATGCACAACACACAGAAACAAAACACACCAGTCTCACACACTTCTCCAGGTACTCCTGAGCCGGAAACTGTAAGCAATAAGCTTCCCAAAGAAGTTAGGAAGATTAGCAGTCTCCGTGGCGCAGTGGTAAGACACTCGCCAGTCGTTCCGCGAGCGCTATGTCATGGGTTCGTATCCTGGCCGGGGAGGATTTGCTGGGCGCAAATCCTTAACTGTAGCCTCTGTTTAACTCGACAGTAAAATGTGTACTTGGTTGTAAAATGATTCTTCGCGGTGGGGATCGTTTTCCAGGGACCTGCCCGTAACGCTACGCATACTAGTGGCTGTACAAGAGTGTATCAACTCTTGTATATATCTAAAAAAAAAAAAAAAAAAAAAAAAAAAAAGTTGGTTAACGTCAGGAATCGGACGTCCATGAGGCGCAATAGGCCGAGGCATCAAATTCGGCACATCCGAGACAAACACTGCGCCTGTGGAACACAGATGGTAGATGGGCACCAGGGAACAGGATGCAACAGGTCATCAGTCATATTCCACAGTTGCCTCGGGGCCGACCACCTCGCCGGACGAGAGGACGAAAGGGAAGGGCTTCCTCCTAGGAAGTTTATCACAGGGCCGCACACAATTTGCACGGCAGGCCGCACACCGGCCTGCCCACTAGGGTACGCACCCCGGTCGACGCCAGACACCGCACAGTCCCCCGCGGAGGGCAGCTCCGCAGGGCCCCAGCACCCGTACCAGCCGGAACAGGAGCAGTCCCTCCCCCCCCTCCCGCCCCGCCGCACATCCTTCGACAACACCACTACAAGGTCGCGATCACCAGGGGCAACAGCCAACTGAGGGGAGCCACCAGCAGGAGAGACAGCGTCCAACACCGGCCTCCGGTGTGGATGCTGTGTCCAACACAGTTGTTGTTGCCTCCACCGGAGGCAACACAGAGTCGGCCACATCGTCATCGTCCATCGCATCATGCTCCTCTGCCCACATCCGGCGAGGCGACTCACTCCGAGCCAAGCGACGGTGCTTAAAAGAGGCCACAGATCGTCGGAACTGTCACCCCAGCAAGCGGTGCCCTAGAAGAACCAGCGGCAGGCGGCCCCAAAGCCAGGGCAGCACTAACACGTAGGACAGCAGCCTCAACCGCCTGGGACAAAGAAGCTACTACCACGCCCGGATACCAGAAACGGAGAAGGATCAGACACAGCAGGGGGGAGAGCACACTCCAGCACACGTGAGGTATCCAGCACGGACGACAGCGCCAGCACAGGCGAAGAGGCACGAGGGAGCGAGGAATCCGCCGAAGGCGACGAGGTAACCGAGGCAGGGGGGGAGAGATCACCCACCACAACCCGACATCCCCGGCACGCCCGTATACCGAAAACGGAGAATGAGCAGGCTCAGCAGGTGGAAGAGTACACTCCAGCACACTGGAGGCATCCAATACGGGTGACAGGGCCAGCGCAGGAGAGATGGACCGGAGTGTGAGGAGACCACCGAAAACGATGAGGGAGACGATGCAGAAACAGTGGGCGGGCAGGGGATGGGGGGAGAGGGGTCAACCACCACAACCCCGGCATCCCCGGAAGCAGACGATCGTCGGCAGGAGAGGCAGGCACCACCCATACAGCAGCTTCCAAGGGCCCACGGAAGCAACCGGCGCGGATGCACCTTCGCAACCACGAACGATGAAGACCCGAAGCAGAAGCCCCCAGGTGAAACGAAGCCCCCAGGTCCACAGTGCTCGCGGTGGGGCAGACATACCAGGACCAGATGGAGCGCCAGCCGAAACCGCCGCAGGAACCACACCAGGCACCAGGACAGAGCGAGTAGGCGCGAGGAAGCCCCATGCTCAGACAAGCAGGGGAAGTTACCCTCCAAGAAAACTGAAGGAGCCTCAGCATGAGGAGCGTCACAGCCGGCCGCCACATGGCCCTCACCACCACACCGGTAACAGGTCCGTGTCTGGCCCTGATAAAGACCCGGAGTGAGAGCCATGATACAAAACTCTGGACGGAATGGGTGTCGTAACCCGCATAACGAGTGTACGAGCGCCCGTACGTATCCTCGCAGCTGGCCTGCACTGTGTTGAAGCAGTGAAACACCACCACACCGTATCGCGTAAACACCGACTTCAGCTCGTCCACTGGGAAAGCGACCGGGGCACAATGTATGCTCACATATTGCATGGCCCCCAGGGATCCAAAACCTCCACAGACACAGCTGATGCATGAATAGTAACTGTGTCCATCCCAGCGCGCCACAAACTCCCGGTACAGCAGGCTCGAGTTGAAGGACACCGACACCCGAGTAGGTGAGAGCTTTTCAAGCCCAAACAAATCAAGGAACGTCCAATGGAGCACATCTATGATCGCAATCTCCACCAGCGGCCAACACAGCCCCAGAAAAGGCTAAGCACGCCGTGTCAACCCGCCGAACGCGGGAAACACCCCCAACCATACGCACCAGCTGTCCTCCTCGACCAGCAGACGCACCACCCCACAAACCACAACCCGCCTCCATTTAATGCCAGGCAACAACTGGCAGGGCAGGCGGGCACGTCTTGACCCCCTGGCGGCCAGCGAGCGAATTCCATCAGATGGATAGTTGAAGACTTGTGGTCGGTAGGTACTATGGTGACC
>WNGS01163198.1:152012-182840 GCA_020271785.1 Procambarus virginalis | reverse complement strand
GGTAGCTTCCAGCCTGAAATCTTCAGTGTGTAGGGGTGTTTCAGTGGAGGAGGTGGTGTCCCACCGAGACGTCCTCATCTGATGAGTCAGCTGACTCAGAAGTAGATGCAGTGAGTCTTGAGGGTTGAGTTCTTGCCTGTTGAGGCATGATGGAAGTTGCAGCTGATTTAGGACGTTGAGAGGGTTCGCACACGAGAGGTTGAACTGTAGCAGTAGTCGATAGAGGAGGCGTCGGCGTCTGGGTGGCTTGTGATGAAGTTGCTGGAGGGGCAGGCTTTGCTGTTGATAGTTGATCCGTGAGCGCGGCGGCGTTCACGGTGATGTCAGGGACCGAGACTGTGTCTTGAGAACGTGAAGTGGTGTTGGTGAAGACTTCTGGAACTATGAAAGCTGGAAGACTATTTGCTTTGTATAGAATATTTAATATTCTTACGTATTCCTGGGGTTATTGCAAGCTATCATGCTGGCCGCCGATGTTAATGCTTGAACTGTGCTGTTCAGTGGTTGGTCGGTGTGGGCCGGGGGTGATGTGTGGTAGTGGGTTTAATGTCCAGTAGTGAAGTATGTGTTTTTAATACATACTCACACTTGCTCATACTTCACATTAATAGAAATAAACTCTATATTAATATTGTTGAAGTGACGTGAATTATTTGTGAGAGACGGCCTCATGTCAGGTGAGGTGAATGACGTCACAGGTAGTTGACCCATCAGGCCAAGGTAGTCAAGAGGCGCGGCGGGCAGTGTGGCGCGGGCCGGCGTGGGGAGAGGTGCTGCTCACCGCCCGCCTCATTGGTGTTACTAAATTAGTCACCTGGACAGTCTTGTGCATGAGGTTACCTGCGCCAGACTTACAGGCAAGTTACTCTAGATGATTAGTTATTTTATCACAGGGTATTCTGTTGGTAGAATAGTCTATATTTGTTGACTGTCTAAATAAGCATAGTTACAAGATGTTAAGGCTATAATTAAAATGAATTAATTAGCTCTTGTTTTCTCATTTGTAAATATGATATTGAGTAATATACCTATCTATTAGTAGAGACTTTTACCTAGATTAAGACTTTTGGTGAAGATTATTAAAACAAAACAAAATTAAATACTAAAACGACTGCTGTGTAATAAACTGTTCCACGACTGGAGTGTCAACTTTATAGTGAAATTTTCCGTTTGACCAAAAGCAGGTGAAAAAAAATTACAAAATTATTAAATTCTGGCAGTTATAAGGTGTTTCTTGTGAACGATCAGATTTCATTCCTTGAAACACGGACCAAAGACTTTTAATCTAGCGAACGTCAGATCCCCCCCCCCCCGCCATCCTATGTGAATGAAACTAGCCATCCTGAGTCGGTGTCGTCCACGCTGCCGCCAACCCCAGAGACGCCGTTGTGGGTCCGTCCACGAACGAGCATAGACTGAGGACAAGTTAAATGTGAAGCGTTCTTCACGTTCATGTTTGGCTGTCGGGTTAACGACCACTTGGTCATTGTGATGAGAACGTTCATGTTTGGCTGTCGGGTTAACGACCACTTGGTCATTGTGATGAGAACGTTCATGTTTGGCTGTCGGGTTAACGACCACTTGGTCATTGTGTTGAGAACGTTCATGTTTGGCTGTCGGGTTAACGACCACTTGGTCATTGTGTTGAGAACGTTCATGTTTGGCTGTCGGGTTAACGATCACTTGGTCATTGTGATGAGAACGTTCATGTTTGGCTGTCGGGTTAACGACCACTTGGTCATTGTGATGAGAACGTTCATGTTTGGCTGTCGGGTTAACGACCACTTGGTCATTGTGTTGAGAACAAGCTGTGGATGAGTCAAGTCTGAGGTTGGGTTTTGTCATTCTGTGGTAAGTCAGCTTTATAGATGAACCAAAATCTGACCTGATAGATTGTCTTACGGGATGTTTCTCAAACTTTACATATAGATGTTTAATTTAGTATTTTGATCAATTTAGTATTTTGATGCATTTAATGTGTAATTACAGGTATGTACGAGGGTGCATCAGTACATCGGCACTGCAGGTATGGTCAACCAGACACAAGAAATTGGTCTTTTGTAATGCTACTGCAGGTATGGAGGGATTAAAGTTACTTGGAAAAACTTCTTTCAGATCGCAGTTGGTCATTATGTAGTTGATACATATTCCCACATAAGTACAATAGGTGAAGGGAACAAGTTTAATAATTTTAAGTTTACACACTATGCCTTGAAGCGGTGGTCTTCTAATAGGTATAGTCTAAAGTACTGAGTTAACCACTTCAGAGTGGTAAACTATTCTTCAGGCCCATAATTTGAAAATTTAGTTGTGGTGTATTATATGGGCAATGTTAAGCTAACAATTTTGGTTACATTTCAATCCCCTCCTCTCCGTCCACATTTGTTAGTCTGTCTTGTATCCCACCAGTCCAATCAAATATATATATAAAATACCAAAGATGATGCTTCAGTTGGGGTTAGGAGACTCTGGCAAGAGGAAAGTTTTTGAGTGAGGGGAAAGTCCTGGGGCTAAACCTAGCAATATTAATATACCATCGGACAGTTTTGGGAGGCTGAGCACTTGCAACTACGTGGCCATCTGGATCGTGCACAAGGTATTGGTAGCCCTTGAATACTGTAGCAATTCTGCAAATCGACAAATATTGTGGTCAGGCGGCAGGACCTGTGAAGTGTTAAAAGGTGAACGTTTCTGGGTCTCCGGAACGGGGTAACGTGGTGTTCCTGATTTGGAAGTGCAAAGTATTTCTCTTTATGGGGGAAGAAAATATTATATAATAACTGGCGGAGCTCCTATAACCACAGATCGCGGTTTTAAGAGCAGGGACACTAACCACGTCCTTTTATTCCAAGCTAACATAGAAGGCTCCGAAGGAAGCAAGTTCTATGTCGGAAGTTCGCCGATGGATTCATTCATCTGTCTAGAGCGTGTTAACTTTTTTGACCGCTTCCTGAAGCTGTAGGAATATGTAACTTAGAACACCCTTTATACACTGGATGTTTGTTCCCGAACAAAATTGTTACTGGAGAGGAACCAGTTTCTTGGCAGCTTCTCGTATGGTATATTCTGGGCAGCTTCTCACTTTAAGGACGCCCCAGAGCTCCTACAAGGCTTTCCCCAGATTATTCTGGTCACTAAATATACCTTGACCCAGATTCTTAGGGAAGTTACCCATAGGTTAAGGTAGGTGTTAAGGTTCTGTTGGCCATTATATGCATTAGAACTACATTGGGTGATAGTTATAGCTTGACATTCGAACAGGGGTCATCAGCAAAGTACTATTCGGGAAATGTTCGAAGGTGATCAGTTGAGCTGTAGTTGATAGATCTCCTCCTCATAAACAAAGGCTGAAGTCCATTCCATGTACCTGCCAGACCCCTTATTTATGAATGGAAAAACGGTTTACACATGACAAACTGATGACGTTCAAACATTTATTGAAAAGAACTTTGCTGACTTTTGTTTGAACCACATTGTTGTAAATGCTTCACACACGTATTACAGATTCAAATAATCACCAAGAAAAGCTAAATGACTAAATTAGTCAATAGCGGAATATGCACAGTATGCTATTACGTACAGGGTGGTGGTGGTTGGTTGGTGGAAGACTGACTCACTCATCTTACTAGTCTATCGGTCCCTAAGATGAGGACCACACTATAACCACCACCGCGGGTCTGTGCTCCCACACACCTGGGTGGGACCACCGCGGGTCTGTGCTCCCCTACACCTGGGTGGGACCACCGCGGGTCTGTGCTCCCCACACCTGGGTGGGACCACCGCGGGTCTGTGCTCCCACACACCTGGGTGGGACCACCGCGGGTCTGTGCTCCCACACACCTGGGTGGGACCACCGCGGGTCTGTGCTCCCCTACACCTGGGTGGGACCACCGCGGGTCTGTGCTCCCCCACACCTGGGTGGGACCACCGCGGGTCTGTGCTCCCACACACCTGGGTGGGACCACCGCGGGTCTGTGCTCCCACACACCTGGGTGGGACCACCGCGGGTCTGTGCTCCCACACACCTGGGTGGGACCACCGCGGGTCTGTGCTCCCACACACCTGGGTGGGACCACCGCGGGTCTGTGCTCCCACACACCTGGGTGGGACCACCGCGGGTCTGTGCTCCCACACACCTGGGTGGGACCACCGCGGGTCTGTGCTCCCACACACCTGGGTGGGACCACCGCGGGTCTGTGCTCCCACACACCTGGGTGGGAGAACGGCTGATCACCCTAGGAGCCCTCCAGGAGAACCACGGGGGAACCGCTACTAGCGATCCCAGCCTTGCCGCATGGAGGAGTGAAGGAAGACTCGGTACTAACCTCAGGACGTCACGCCATGTAGTAACAGGACTACTTTGAGTCCTGCCTGCCGTAACAAAGGGGTCATAGGTCACTCGTCCACACCTGTCTCACTCAACTACTCACAAGGTCGCCAACTGGGTTGTAACTCTGCATCCCAACACTACAGTTCAGTGGTTAAATTCGATGTCACCAGACAGTTGCCAATATCAGTGTTGAATCAGTATTGCCAGCCTAGGGTATGTTTCCATAAATACCAGTGTTACTCATGTTACCAGGCTATTATAGCCACTAGGAAAATAGCCACTAGGCTATTTTCCATATAATATGATATTGGTGTGGTGCAATATCATCACTTAATAATGCTCAAGGAGAGATGGAAGGTGTACATAAACACATCAGTAAAATCATACGAAGTTTACTATGAGAACTACATTAATCATGTAAAGAAATAATCACATTAGGATATATGTATATAAAGGGATGAACTGGAGAACATTGGCAGCTCTCTTCTGTCCGCCTCTGGCAACTCCGACAGCTGGGCAAATTTAAATTGGGGACTCGGTCCCTCTTGTGGGCACCATTTGGTCACCATTTGGTCCGGGAGACATCTCCCGTCACGCAGGGCGCAGTTGCGCCTCCACAGATCTCCAGTATCATCTTTCGATACTGGTAATGGCTCAAAAGGGCCACCACTTACGGGCTATTCATGCCCGTGCCACCTCTTGGGTGGCTTAATCTTCATCAATCAATCATCCTCTTGTGGGGGGACGGCTTCGTCAACGTCCTTCACCAACTGCCACAAACATTCCCACGCTGTCTTCTCCAGCAATAGTAATACCTACAGCCTACTGTAAGCTAACATAAGAAGAAAAACACAATGTAATACATATATATGATGGGCCAGCCTAGCTAATCTTCAAGGGTCAATGGGAGGGAAATATTGATCTTAATCACTCCTGTCCACGACGCCTGTCCTCTGATGGCAGAGGATCCCAGGTCACTCCTCGGCGTTCCAGTAGCGTGTTACAGGTCCTCGGGTGTCCTAGAGAAATCGCATCTTTGCCTTACCAATCCCCTGGGTTCAGATTTTCAAAGCTGGTCCACTGACGCTGAGCATGTCACTGTGTGCACACGCTCCTTCAACGAGACGTTTTCTCCTGTAGCCAGATGCGGTGCCTTCCCTCCAACCTAAGTAAATGTGACCCAGCCACTGCAACACTGCACGTCTACCAGAGCAAATTCACAGGAGCCAGACTTGCCATCCTAGTCGTCGTCGTTCACCTCAAGTTGCCGACTAATATTCTCAAGTTCTTGGCCCTCCTTTGCCCCCAGAACTTGGCATGTTCGTATTTCCCAGGAGCACACTGTCTTCTGTGGCAAGGTAGATTGCAATGTCTGCTCAAAATTCACTGAGCGAGGCTTCAAAAACCTCCAATCTCAGGAGCTCACTTGCGTCAAAAGTCTGTCAAGCTCTGCCGCAGTGCCTCCGCCAGTGCTGAGCCAGGCCTCCCGGTGACGTCACGACAGGCTCTGATTGGGCAGTCAGGTCACGTGACCTCGCCCAGCCAATCACCAGCCTGCTGGTGCCCTCACGAAAATGGTGCGCTTTTAAGCAGGGCGCCGCCATTTTGTATGCATAAGGGGCGCAACCCCCCTTTATCTGCCAAGCTTATAAATACTAATTTCTCCATAAATGTTATATATTCTGTAGCCTCTTATATGCATATACTCCCTGCATCTCAGGGAACTTGCAAGGTTAGTGGATATAACTCTTAACACTGGCATTGCGGAAGAAATAGGACAGGGCACCATAACAATACTAATATACAACATTATTAATTTATGAGAATTCATATTTTGATTGAACAGCATGTTTAAATATATGAATGAGTCTTTAGGGTCGACCACTGGATGGAATGAACAGAGGACGCGTTTTGTGTAAACCTGTTTTTCATTGATAAATAAGTGGTTCGTCGGCTGGATTAACAATCATTTGTCATTTATTGACGAGGGCGGTCTGGCAGATTAAAGTAGGAGTTGCGTGGTGACCACCGGCCAGGTCGGACGCTCCCGAGGTCTCTCCGCACTGGCTAGTGTTTACGTTGGGTGATTGCTGGTTTGCCCTGCTGGTGGTGGTTTGCCACTGACAGGGTGACGTTTGCTTAGCCATGGGGACTTCTCGCCCCCCAGTGAAGAGGACATTGTCGGCTGGTCTGGCGTTTACGGTGCCGGTGGACCATCCATTGGTTGGTGTCGCCCTGGTGGACGTGCTTCATGTGCAGCTGTCGGACCTGGTGGGCATCCAGCTGCTTCAGGGCAACCGTGCTGTGGTAAAGTTCCGCCTCCAGGCTGCCTTTCAGGCGTTTCTCGAGCAGTGTGAGGGTCGTGTTTACCCTCTCCCTGATACTGCTGGCTCCGTTAAGGTAGTGAATCTTAGTGTCACCTTGACGTCTGTGGCGGTGCATGGAGCCCCCTTTGAATTTCAGGACGACTTTTTGACCTCCTGTTTCGAACGGTTTGGGACAGTGTTAGTCTAGCATATTTAACATTTATACCAATATTCTTTAGTATTTTCCGTGATTTGGCTTTTAACCAACGCTGTAGGTCGTTTACAATGTCACCGATACCTACTTCAAGGTATTTGTGCTGCCCACATGTTTTTGTTTGGTTGTTAACTTTGAAAGCTAGAGGCGCACTTTCTGTTTTTGGGGAGAGAAAGTGATGGATTAAGTTAAAGACCGAATTCAATGCTTTTAGCAGCGAGTTAATAAAGTAGATTGCAGTCTCGTTTGGATATTTGAACCAAACTAATTTCGTCGACATAAGATGACGGTTTCATCAGCTAGTGTGGAACTAAGTTTTCGTGCATTAGGACATTGAACATTGTTGGGCATAGCGCCCTACTCTGGGGTGTACCCAAATCAAAGGGTGCAGAATGTTTACTTTTGACCCCATTGTAAGAACTGAGGCGGTTCTGATACTCGGGTACCCCTTGAGCTATATCAAGTCTTCCATTAACCCCCAAAGAGGCTAATCGTTCTAAGAATTATTTCCCCTTTTTTTGCTGTATCAAAAGCAGTTTTGAGGTCAATAAATGCCACCTAAGAGCGTGGTCCCTGTAACAAAATATTCAGCAAAGCAAGTTTAAATGCGTCTTCCAGTAAGGGAACCATTCAGGTTAGGGGCAAGTTGGGGTCTAATTTCAAACATTAACCTGTCGAGTGTAATCCTCTCAAGAACTTTACACTTAAATGGTGTCAGACATGGGGACTGAAGGCACAAAGAAATCACATTATTGTGATGTAGCAATGAGACAATGAGTAGGAGCTTGTGAGTAGGATTCGAATCTCTGCTCTGGGTACTCCTAAGCATCCCAGGCTTGAATTCTTTTGACAATGTTTTGGTGCAGTTGTCTAAGGTGTTTGCTTGGGAGTCCTCAGAGCTTAGGTTCGACTCCTCCTCACGGCTCCTACTGATTTTTTCGTCTGAATCAGAATGTTTGTGAATTTGGCTTTGGGTATTATTAGTCGGTATCCAGCGGTCAGGTAAGATACCATGCCTCGGACTTTGATTAAATAGTTCTAGCAGAGGACTATAGGAGCGAAATTCAGGATGTAACAGATACCTCTTGTCCTGGTTTGCAAAGCAGTTGCAAGAATTGAAAACGTTGGATGAGTCATGTTGGAATGGTGTTCCATTCAAAGTTGCAAGCTTAGAAAACGGAAATTCTGACAGTTGCAAAATAGTAGTTAAGGGCATAAGTTGTGAACGAAGTTAAAAGGGGAAATCAAAATGATCCCTGTAGTTTTTAAAAATGTTTCGTACATTAGGGAGTGGAAGTATGGTTTTTCAACTGTAATTTTCATGGCAATATTCTTGGGAATGATGGGAAAGGGGAGAAATAGAGGAGAATTAAAAAAATTCAAATTGATTCGTACAGTAGATAATTTTGTGTACTTTAATTAAGGATTACCAAGAAAGATACAGTAAGCATTAGGCTTAAGTTTCCGGAGGAGAAACGTTTAGGGAAATGTTTCAAATTGATTGTCAGTTTCAGTGAAGCAAATAAGGATTTACAAAGGATAAGAATGTAAAAGGTTACTTCAAGGAACGTTTCAAATTGATTCTGTGAACCCATTAAGGTTTACAGATAGTAGATATGCATGTTGAGGTTAGTGCAAGCATGAGCGACCGTTTAGGGTGTGTGAAATACAATAACTGTTGGCAATGAATTCTTTCCTGTACAAGTGTACAACCCAGTCGTGGCTGTCTCCCCTCTCATCCGTCAGCTGACAGTCGTGGCTGTCTCCCCCTCTCATCCGTCAGCTGACAGTCGTGGCTGTTTCCCCCTCTCATCCGTCAGCTGACAGTCGTGGCTGTCTCCCCCTCTCATCCGTCAGCTGACAATCGTGGCTGTCTCCCCCTCTCATCCGTCAGCTGACAGTCGTGGCTGTCTCCCCCTCTCATCCGTCAGCTGACAGTTGTGGCTGTCTCCCCCTCTCATCCGTCAGCTGACAGTCGTGGCTGTCTCCCCCTCTCATCCGTCAGCTGACAGTCGTGGCTGTCTCCCCCTCTCATCCGTCAGCTGACAGTCGTGGCTGTCTCCCCCTCTCATCCGTCAGCTGACAGTCGTGGCTGTCTCCCCCCTCTCATCCGTCAGCTGACAGTCGTGGCTGTCTCCCCCCTCTCATCCGTCAGCTGACAGTCGTGGCTGTCTCCCCCCTCTCATCCGTCAGCTGACAGTCGTGGCTGTCTCCCCCCTCTCATCCGTCAGCTGACAGTCGTGGCTGTCTCCCCCCTCTCATCCGTCAGCTGACAGTCGTGGCTGTCTCCCCCCTCTCATCCGTCAGCTGACAGTCGTGGCTGTCTCCCCCCTCTCATCCGTCAGCTGACAGTCGTGGCTGTCTCCCCCTCTCATCCGTCAGCTGACAGTCGTGGCTGTCTCCCCCCTCTCATCCGTCAGCTGACAGTCGTGGCTGTCTCCCCCCTCTCATCCGTCAGCTGACAGTCGTGGCCGTCTCCCCCCTCTCATCCGTCAGCTGACAGTCGTGGCCGTCTCCCCCTCTCATCCGTCAGCTGACAGTCGTGGCCGTCTCCCCCCTCTCATCCGTCAGCTGACAGTCGTGGCTGTCTCCCCCCTCTCATCCGTCAGCTGACAGTCGTGGCTGTCTCCCCCCTCTCATCCGTCAGCTGACAGTCGTGGCCGTCTCCCCCCTCTCATCCGTCAGCTGACAGTCGTGGCCGTCTCCCCCTCTCATCCGTCAGCTGACAGTCGTGGCCGTCTCCCCCCTCTCATCCGTCAGCTGACAGTCGTGGCCGTCTCCCCCCTCTCATCCGTCAGCTGACAGTCGTGGCCGTCTCCCCCCTCTCATCCGTCAGCTGACAGTCGTGGCCGTCTCCCCCCTCTCATCCGTCAGCTGACAGTCGTGGCCGTCTCCCCCCTCATCCGTCAGCTGACAGTCGTGGCCGTCTCCCCCCTCTCATCCGTCAGCTGACAGTCGTGGCCGTCTCCCCCCTCTCATCCGTCAGCTGACAGTCGTGGCCGTCTCCCCCCTCTCATCCGTCAGCTGACAGTCGTGGCCGTCTCCCCCCTCTCATCCGTCAGCTGACAGTCGTGGCCGTCTCCCCCCTCTCATCCGTCAGCTGACAGTCGTGGCCGTCTCCCCCCTCTCATCCGTCAGCTGACAGTCGTGGCCGTCTCCCCCCTCTCATCCGTCAGCTGACAGTCGTGGCCGTCTCCCCCCTCTCATCCGTCAGCTGACAGTCGTGGCTGTCTCCCCCCTCTCATCCGTCAGCTGACAGTCGTGGCTGTCTCCCCCCTCATCCGTCAGCTGACAGTCGTGGCTGTCTCCCCCCTCTCATCCGTCAGCTGACAGTCGTGGCTGTCTCCCCCCTCTCATCCGTCAGCTGACAGTCGTGGCTGTCTCCCCCCTCTCATCCGTCAGCTGACAGTCGTGGCTGTCTCCCCCCTCTCATCCGTCAGCTGACAGTCGTGGCTGTCTCCCCCCTCTCATCCGTCAGCTGACAGTCGTGGCTGTCTCCCCCCTCTCATCCGTCAGCTGACAGTCGTGGCTGTCTCCCCCCTCTCATCCGTCAGCTGACAGTCGTGGCTGTCTCCCCCCTCTCATCCGTCAGCTGACAGTCGTGGCTGTCTCCCCCCTCTCATCCGTCAGCTGACAGTCGTGGCTGTCTCCCCCCTCTCATCCGTCAGCTGACAGTCGTGGCTGTCTCCCCCCTCTCATCCGTCAGCTGACAGTCGTGGCTGTCTCCCCCCTCTCATCCGTCAGCTGACAGTCGTGGCTGTCTCCCCCCTCTCATCCGTCAGCTGAGAGTCGTGGCTGTCTCCCCCCTCTCATCCGTCAGCTGAGAGTCGTGGCTGTCTCCCCCCTCTCATCCGTCAGCTGAGAGTCGTGGCTGTCTCCCCCCTCTCATCCGTCAGCTGAGAGTCGTGGCTGTCTCCCCCCTCTCATCCGTCAGCTGAGAGTCGTGGCTGTCTCCCCCCTCTCATCCGTCAGCTGAGAGTCGTGGCTGTCTCCCCCCTCTCATCCGTCAGCTGAGAGTCGTGGCTGTCTCCCCCCTCTCATCCGTCAGCTGAGAGTCGTGGCTGTCTCCCCCCTCTCATCCGTCAGCTGAGAGTCGTGGCTGTCTCCCCCCTCTCATCCGTCAGCTGAGAGTCGTGGCTGTCTCCCCCCTCTCATCCGTCAGCTGAGAGTCGTGGCTGTCTCCCCCCTCTCATCCGTCAGCTGAGAGTCGTGGCTGTCTCCCCCCTCTCATCCGTCAGCTGAGAGTCGTGGCTGTCTCCCCCCTCTCATCCGTCAGCTGAGAGTCGTGGCTGTCTCCCCCCTCTCATCCGTCAGCTGAGAGTCGTGGCTGTCTCCCCCCTCTCATCCGTCAGCTGAGAGTCGTGGCTGTCTCCCCCCTCTCATCCGTCAGCTGACAGTCGTGGCTGTCTCCCCCCTCTCATCCGTCAGCTGACAGTCGTGGCTGTCTCCCCCCTCTCATCCGTCAGCTGACAGTCGTGGCTGTCTCCCCCCCTCATCCGTCAGCTGACAGTCGTGGCCGTCTCCCCCCTCTCATCCGTCAGCTGACAGTCGTGGCCGTCTCCCCCCTCTCATCCGTCAGCTGACAGTCGTGGCCGTCTCCCCCTCTCATCCGTCAGCTGACAGTCGTGGCCGTCTCCCCTCTCATCCGTCAGCTGACAGTCGTGGCCGTCTCCCCCTCTCCCCGTCAGCTGAAGTCGTGGCCGTCTCCCCCCTCTCATCCGTCAGCTGACAGTCGTGGCCGTTCTCCCCCTCTCATCCGTCAGCTGACAGTCGTGGCCGTCTCCCCCCTTCATCCGTCAGCTGACAGTCGTGGCCGTCTCCCCCCTCTCATCCGTCAGCTGACAGTCGTGGCCGTCTCCCCCTCTCATCCGTCAGCTGACAGTGTGGCGAACGACTGTCAGTAGACGGATGTAGAACGAAAACTATAGTTTGAGAATTAACATTATAATGCGTTCTTGAACTCTCACAATGAAATCTGTAAACTTAAAGCCTCATGCGCACAGGTACCCTATGCGCTGGCATTCCCAGGCACAAGCCCCCAGACAATCAAGCTCTAATGGTTATATTGAGTTATCTTGATGATTCGGGGCTTTTAGTGTCCCCGCGGCCCGGTCCTCGACCAGGCCTCCACCCCCAGGAAGCAGCCCGTGACAGCTAACACCAGGTACCTATTTTCTGCTAGGTAACGGGCATAGGGTGAAAAGAAACTCTGCCCAGTGTTTCTCGCCGGCGCCTGGGATCGAACCCAGGACCACAGGATCACAAGTCCAGCGGCTGTCCGCTCGGTAAAATCATGTAGGTCCTATGATCTTTCGGGGGATTCAGGGGCTTCCGTAGGTTGCAATCCTTGATCACATCTTGGCCTGGTTGTCTGGGCGTGTTCTGGTAATGCACCGCGCATAGGTTCGAATCCTCACAACGGCTCCATATTCTCATTGATACATCAGGTTAGTGTGATTGCTGTGTATCAGAGGTACATGCCAATCCACTGGATGGGTACTCAACCCCTCGAGGGGAAACATTTTCTTAACACTTTGACGTGCCTCACCCACATGGCTTGTCTCCCCAAATTTCAAAGATTTACAAAGGTCCAGTCAAGATACTGACATAAACTATGTATAAACAAAGAGCATTTAATCTCGAAAAGGGTTAAAAGTGCGTGGTTAAATAAGATATTTCTGCTATATTACCGATTCTCCTGAGGACAACAGGCCAGTGTAGGCACGCCAGGGATAGGTTAGGAAATCTTCGTCTCAAAGACTCGGCCTTCACCTGTTCAGGCACTAACAGGCAAATTTGGGGACAATGATGCATGGAGAAGTCATAGGGGAAAGTCAATTCACACAAATAGTGATGTGTACTGCAAATCAAATCCACATCAGGTGTCCATATTTACACAAGATGGTGGCTGTGACACAGACGGGTGGCCATGCGGTCAAGCACTTACAGCTGCCCGAGGTNAGGGTTGATAAAGACAGGCTATTAACACAAGGGGACACAGGTGGAAACTGAGTACCCAAATGAGCCACAGAGATATTAGAAAGAACTTTTTAAGTGTAAGAGTGGCTGAAAAATGGAATGCATTAGGAACTAATGTGGTGGAGGCTGACTCCATACACAGTTTCAAGTGTAGATATGATAGAGCCCAATAGGCTCGGGAACCTGTACACCTGTTGATTGACGGTTGAGAGGCGGGACCAAAGAGCCAGAGCTCAACCCCCGCAAACACAACTAGGCGAGTACAACTAGGTGAGTACACACACACACACACACACACACACACACACACACACACACACACACACACACACACACACACACACGGGGGGCCAGGTAGCCTGGTGGATATCGCGCAGGACTTGTAATTCTGTGGCGCGGGTTCGATTCCCGCACCCGGCAGAAACAAATGGGCAAAGTTTCTTTCACCCTGAATGCCCCTGTTACCTAGCAGTAAATAGGTACCTGGGAGTTAGTCAGCTGTCACGGGCTGCTTCCTGGTGTGTGTGTGTGTGTGTGGTGTGGAAAAAAAAAATAAAAAGTAGTTAGTGTAGTTAGTAAACAGTTGATTGACAGTTGAGAGGCGGGCCGAAAGAGCAAAGCTCAACCCCCGTAAAATACAACTAAGTGAATACAACTAAGTGAATACACACACACACACACACACACACACACACAGAAGCACTGTGCCTCCCACTCTCCATAGTGTATAACAAATCACTGGCAACAGGGGAACTGCCAGAAATTTGGAAAGCAGCTAACGTAGTCCCGATATACAAGAAAGGGGATAGACAGGAGGCACTGAACTACAGGCCAGTGTCCCTAACCTGCATACCATGCAAGCTGATGGAGAAGATTGTGCGAAGAAAGCTAGTGGAGCACCTGGAGCGAAAGAACTTTGTAACACAGCATCAACATGGATTCAGGGATGGCAGGTCCTGCCTCACAGGGTTACTTGAATTCTACGACCAGGCAACAAAAATAAGGCAAGAGAGAGAAGGGTGGGCAGACTGCATATTTTTGGATTGTCAGAAAGCCTTTGATACAGTGCCACACAAGAGGCTAGTGAAAAAGCTGGAGATGCAGGCTGGAGTGAAAGGGAAGGTACTCCGTTGGATACAGGAGTACCTAAGCATCAGGAGACAACGAGTCAGTGTGAGGGGTGAGGTCTCAGATTGGCGAGACGTTACGAGTGGAGTCCCGCAGGGGTCAGTCCTTGGACCTATACTGTTTCTGATATATGTAAATGATCTCCCAGAGGGTATAGAATCGTTTCTCTCAATGTTTGCCGATGATGCAAAAATTATGAGGAGGATTGAAACGGAGGACGATAGTAGGAGGCTACAGGATGACCTAGACAGACTGAGTGAATGGTCCAACAAATGGCTGTTGAAGTTCAACCCGAGTAAATGCAAAGTAATGAAACTAGGCAGTGGAAATAGGAGGCCAGACACAGGATACAGAATAGGAGGTGAAGTACTTAATGAAACGAACAGAGAGAAAGATCTAGGAGTTGATATCACACCAAACCTGTCTCCTGAAGCCCACATAAAAAGAATAACGTCTGCGGCATATGCGAGGCTGGCTAACATCAGAACAGCGTTCAGGAACCTGTGTAAGGAATCATTCAGAATCTTGTACACCACATATGTAAGACCAATCCTGGAGTATGCGGCCCCAGCATGGAACCCGTACCTTATCAAGCACAAGACGAAGCTGGAAAAAGTCCAAAGGTATGCCACTAGACTAGTCCCAGAACTAAGAGGCATGAGTTACGAGGAAAGGCTGCGGGAAATGCACCTTACGACACTGGAAGACAGAAGAGTAAGGGGAGACATGATCACAACCTACAAAATCCTTCGAGGAATCGACCGGGTAAACAAGGATAAACTATTCAACACTGGTGGGACGCGAACAAGGGGACACAGGTGGAAACTGAGTACCCACATGAGCCACAGAGACGTTAGAAGGAACTTTTTCAGTGTCAGAGTAGTTAACGAATGGAATGCATTAGACAGTGATGTGGTGGAGGCTGACTCCATACACTGTTTTAAATGTAGATATGATAGAGCCCAGTAGGCTCAGGAATCTGTACACCAGTTGATTGACAGTTGAGAGGCGGGACCAAAGAGCCAAAGCTCAACCCCCGCAAGCACAAATAGGTGAGTACAAATAGGTGAGTACACACACACACACACACACACCCGTCCACTCCCAACACTCCCTTTGGTCCTGCCTGAGACGGGACCAAAGAGCCAAAGCTCAACCCCCGCAAGCACAATTAGGCGAGTACACACACACACAAACTTGTGTTGTGACCATCGTGTTGGGTAGACGTGGGATGGGAGCTCCTGGTTCACTAGTGGAGTGGGAGGGGTAATCAGGCAACTTCGAAGTGAAAAAGTGTGTACAAGTGAATGAAAAAAAAACTTGGGTTTTGACCAAAGCCTTAAGGTAGTGAAGAAAAACAATATAAGTAGCGTAATTGAAAATAGATGATGAAGTACTGTGGCAGTGTGCAGTGTGGAGCAGACCTCACCGACCTCTGACGCTCCGTCAGAGGTCACGTCACCTGAGGACCTGTGGAACGTTTCTGGATCGTCAAGGATCGCCTCAGGAAGCGTGGGAACCTCACACCATCGAGGGACAGGCGTCGTGAGCCAGGAATGTAAAGGTAGATCATTTTCCCTCCCATTACCCCTTTGTGTGAGTAGGCTAGATAGGCCACGATATTTACTTATGTATGTGGCAGTGTGACATTAATACTTTAGTAGTATTAATACTTTAGTAGTATTAATACTTTAGTAGTATTAATACTTTAGTAGTATTAATACTTTAGTAGTATTAATACTTTAGTAGAATAGGCTGCAGGGCAGCTTGTATCCAGGACTGTTGGAGAGGACAGTGTGTGTGTGGACGGCAGGACAGTGAAGAAGAGGTGCCGACGTGGTGAAGAGGCCCTTCTGTGAGAGAGTGAGTGACTCCTGTCTATCTGCCCAGTTGAAGGAGTGGTTGGAGGTCGTGCAAGAAGAGTTGCAAACGATCTCCCGATTTATTATCCTTATTTTCATATTCATGTATTGCTTGTGATTGTATGTGTGATCATGTAATTTGTCAGTAAATTCACACATTTTATCATTGTGTTTAAGTGTGCCTCCATTATAATATTTCTCTATGAGCATACACGAAGGTTATCATAGTACCATCTAGGGAACACTACGTTCTCTATAGAAGTTCTTATTGTCTGGAGAGTGGTGAAAAAGCACAGACTTGTATAAAAGTGTACCCTAGGCCATCCGACTAGTATCAGAGCCTGCCTGGTGGCAACAAGTAACATAGTAACTGGAGAGAGGTGAAGCCACACAGACTTTTATGGGAGAGTACCCTGGGCCAACAGTCAAATTGCAGATCTATGGGAGTAGCAACACTCTGGCAACAAACAGCATAGAATACACCCACTGAACTGCATCGCTGGGGTGCAGATATACTAACCCAGCTGGCGACCTTGTTAAGAAGATAGAGAAGACAGGTGGGAAAGGAGTTCCAGCAACCTTTTGTCTGACATGCAAGACTCGGGGAGGTTATTGTTATAAGGTAAGCCTGAGTCTTCCTTCACTCCTCCACGGGTCTAGGCCGGAACTGTTAACAGCAGTTTCCCCGTGTTTGATTGAAGGGCTCCCAGGGTGAATCAGTGGCACTCCCGTTTAGTGTTGGGAGCAAAGACCTGCTGAGGTGGGCATTGCTGGTCCTCTCCTGTGGGACCAAGGAGACTCCGGTGAATCCCGGGAGTCGGAGGGGCTGAGTATTCTGCCTTTTGAGCCCCTAGCAGCCGAGTGCTAGCAGAGCCCCAGCCCACCCCCCGTGACAAGAACTGGCGACCTTGCCAGGATTCGAACCACGGTAGCCAAGAACTGGAAACTTCGCCAGGAAGTGTGGATCAGGCTACAGTGTTGCCATGGTATGGTGATCAAGCTACGGTGTTGCCCAAATTTCAAGACAGTGTTGCCAGGGTACTAATACAGTGTGGCCAGAGAATTCAGTGGTACTGTTACCCAACCAGCTAAGGGACTGAAACGGTGAAATTAGTATCTACTAACTTGTCTGTGCGGTCGTGGATGCTCGATGATATAGAGATGGAGGAGAACAAAGTAAAGAAATTTATTGGCACAAGGGACGAGAGAATTTTGGAAGAGTGTACCAAGGCCCAGCTCCAACAAGTGGCAAACCACTTTGGAATCAGGTTGAGGACAACTGAGGTTGCGGAGCGAAGGATAGAGATCATGGCACAGCTCACAGCTCGAGAGGAGGCGACGGGAGAGGAGCCATCTCAAGAAAGGCCATCTCAAGGAGAACCATCCCAAGAAGAGCCGTAGCAAGGTGAACCGTCCCGACTGGAGCCACCCCAAGCGCCTACCAGTGTGGAGGGAATTCACAGTGAACATGGGAGCAGTGGAAGGTCCAGCTGTAGTAAGAGGAGCCTGCAACTGGAAATAATGAAGATGCAACTGGAAGCCTAGCTGCAACGAGAGGAGAGAGAAGCGCAAATGCAGCGAGAGGAGCGTGAGCGAGAAGCATGGCTGCAGCGAGAGGAGCGTGAGCGAGAAGCATGGCTGCAGCGAGAGGAACGTGAGCGAGAAGCACGGCTGCAGCGAGAGGAACGGTAAGCTCGGCTGCGGCGAGAAGGAGAGAGACAACTGCGACTGGAGGAGATAAAGGCAAAGAAAGAAGTCGAATTGCGTCACGTTGAGCGTGGTCTGCCCTCACTACCTGCACGGCGGGATGACTTCAAGGTAAGGGAGCGTGACTTACCTACGTTCGAACCACAAGAAGCTGAGGTGTTCTTCGAACACTTTGAATGGATAGCAACTCTGAAGGAATGGCCAGAAGATGATTGGGCTGCTCTGGTCCAGGGCAGGTTGACTGGTGAGGCCCGGGAAGCCTACAACATGCTGGACCTAGAGGAGTGTGCTAGTTACGACGCGATTAAGAATGCAGTGCTCCACTCATTCCAGCTGACTACGGAGATGTACCGGAAGCGGTTCAGAGAGTGTACAAGAGCGTCGGGAAAGTCTTACACAGAGACCGCCAGGGATATGGAACGGAAATTCCTATGATGGTTGAAGGCAGAGGAAGCGGATTCGGCGGATGAGATCAAACGACTGATAGTGATGAAGTTTATGTCAGTGCTCCATCCTGAGTTGCGAGTAAGGGTGAGAGAAGCAGGTATTAAGGACCTGAAGGCTGCAGCGGACTGAGCTGACATGCTGGAGGATGCACTACATCTCAGGAGGGAGGGGCTGCCCAGACACTCGCCTTAACCCAGGTCGGGAGGGAACTTTAGGAGTTCAGGAGGAGCGAGGACGGGTGGGGACTCTCCCAAAAGTAGTGTGCCCGATGAAGTAACCCGGTTCAAGAGCTCAAGGGACGCAGGAAGGAAACCCCAAGCTGTGAGCAGTGGACCTAGCTTGGGAGCGAGTGCTGCTGCCCGGGAACCGACGACGGGGAGTCCTAGGAGGACCCAGGGAACCTCTACCGTTGGTGTTACCAGGGTGACTGGTAGAGGGTCGCCCAGGAGAGGCGGTCGGTGTTACAACTGTGGAGGACGAGGACACTTTGCAAGGGAGTGCGGTCGTCCAAGGCACGGTGGGAACGTGGCTTTCGCGAGGATAGGAAGCGAAGAAGCCAACGATAATTCAGGTGATATGCCAGTGAATCCTCTTCTCCCTTCTTTAAAGGGAGAAGAGGATTCACCCCTTTGTGTGTGAGGGGACAGTGAAGATAAGAGGAGCTGATCCTGTGCCAGCGAGGATGCTGAGGGACACGGGATCCGACTTCACCCTTGTAAGTGAATCCCTCTTCCCCGAGGACTACAGAAGTTCCAGTACAGGGGTAGCCCTGATAAGAACGTTGGGGGGGACAGGTGAGGATGCCCCTTCATAAGGTAACTCTTAATTCTGACTATGGTTGTCAGACTCTCATGGTAGGGGTCTGGGCTTCACTGCCCAGGATGGATGCTCAGGTGATCCTAGGGAACGACTCCTGTGGAGGATGTTTTCTCCCGAAATTGATTAAGGGCAAAGAATGTAAAGAGCCATCGACATAGCAGCACGACGGACGCCAGCAGTGCGCAACGGAAATTGCGAGAGTGGCTTTTCTGGTATACGCGGTGACGTCGAGACAGGACGACAGGGAAGATGACATGAGCGGATCCGGTCACGCCGAGGAGAACATACCGGGTGACCTGGGCTCGATCATTTGTTCCGAAAAGGAGGCCAGAGGACAAGTACTAGGTGAGTAAGAGTCGGATAGGAGTATCCAAGTTGCTCTCACCAGTCCTCTAGGTATTGACAGCGCCCGTCTTGGTGAGCTGCAAAAGGCGGAGTTTCCAGAGTTGGTACGGGAGGCGGAAGGAGGTCTCGCCGGACCCGAGTCGCCGACTCGCTTCTTCATGGAGAAGGGGGTGCTAATGAGGCAGTGGAGGCCATTGAGAGAAGAAGCGGGTGGTGATATGCTGAGAGTGAGGCGTCAGGTGGTGGTGCCAGCGCAGTACAGAGGCACAGTGCTAAAGCTTGCACACTCAGTTGATCCCGCGGGACACTTGGGAGTGACCATGACCTTAAATCGGCTTCGGGATCATTTTTATTGGCCGGGAATGGGCGCTGATGTAAGGAGAGTTTGCAAGACACGTTTCTCGTGCCAAAGGGCGGGGAAGAATACCCCTGCCATCCCGAAAGCCCTTTGGTTCCAGTTCTTGCGATTGGCCCGGCGTTTGAACGCCTAATAAGCGATGTCGTGGGACCATTACCTAGCACGAAAAAGGGAAATAATTACTTATTGATCATCATGTGTGCTTCGACTAGATTTCCAGAGGCGATCCCAGTGCGGAAGGTGACATCAAGATGCGTCATGGGACACCTTCATCGGTTCTTTGCCTGGGTAGGAGTGCCCAAGGAAATCCAGTCCGACTACGGAAGTATTTTCCAGTCGAAATGGTTTAGGCACGCTGTTGCAAGCTGGGGAAAAGCACAAATACGATCGTCACCTTATAGACCTCAGTCGCAGGGAGCGATCGAGCGGTTCCACTCCACCCTGACAACCGTCTTGAGAGTATATTGTGCGGAATGGGATGAGGCTGTCTACCCAGCCCTGTTTGCAATCAGAGATGCTATAGTTGAGTCTCTGGGATTCTCTCCATTCCAACTAGTGTTTGGGCACGAAGTGACGAACCCATTAGTGATGCTGAAGGAGCAGTTGACTGCGACTAAGACGTTAGTGACAGTGGAGGAGTTTCCGGTTTCAAGACCCTAGAGCAGGCAAGCAGGGGGTTGAAGACAAGGGGCGAGGATGCAGAAATCTTGAGCAAGGAACTGGAGACGAGGTGAAGAGGGGAGATGAAAGATCGGTGGCCCAACCACCGTGGGGTAAGAATTGCAGCTGATGCTGCGGTTTGGTGGTAGAGTGGCGTTCTCATGGGTGCTCGCAGATGTGTCTTGTAGGAGGCAGAGCTTCTCGTCGCGGTGTTCTTCTCAGCTTTTCGTTGGTGTTCTACTGATTCCTTGATTTACTCGGGCGCAGATCGTCGGTGTTTTTCTTCTTCCCAGGCTTCCTGGTCTGTTTGTTGGTTTTGCTTCGCGTTGATACGGTGACGTTATCGTTGGAGGTAGCTTCCAGCCGGAAATCTTCAGTTGTGTAGGGGTGTTTCAGTGGAGGAGGTGGTGTTCCCACCGAGACGTCCTCATCTGATGAGTCAGCTGACTCAGAAGTAGATGCAGTGAGTCTTGAGGGTCGAGTTCTTGCCTGTTGAGGCATGATGGAAGTTGCAGCTGATTTAGGACGTTGAGAGGGTTCGCACACGAGAGGTTGAACTGTAGCAGTAGTCGATAGAGGAGGCGTCGGCGTCTGGGTGGCTTGTGATGAAGTTGCTGGAGGGGCAGGCTTTGCTGTTGATAGTTGATCCGTGAGCACGGCGGCGTTCACGGTGATGTCAGGGACCGAGACTGTGTCTTGAGAACGTGAAGTGGTGTTGGTGAAGACTTCTTCTGGAACTATGAAAGCTGGAAGACTATTTGCTTTGTATAGAATATTTAATATTCTTACGTATTCCTGGGGGTTATTGCAAGCTATCATGCTGGCCGCCGATGTTAATGCTTGAACTGTGCTGTTCAGTGGTTGGTCGGTGTGGGCCGGGGGTGATGTGTGGTAGTGGGTTTAATGTCCAGTAGTGAAGTATGTGCTCACTTGCTCATACTTCACATTAATAGAAATAAACTCTATATTAATATTGTTGAAGTGACTTGTGAATTATTTGTGAGAGACGGCCTCATGTCAGGTGAGGTGAATGACGTCACAGGTAGTTGACCCATCAGGCCAAGCTAGTCAAGAGGCGCGGCGGGCAGTGTGGCGCGGGCCGGCGTGGGGAGAGGTGCTGCTCACCGCCCGCCTCATTGGTTTTACTAAATTAGTCACCTGGACAGTCCTGTGCATGAGGTTACCTGCGCCAGACTTACAGGCAAGTTACTCTAGATGATTAGTTATTTTATCACAGGGTATTCTGTTGGTAGAATAGTCTATATTTGTTGACTGTCTAAATAAGCATAGTTACAAGATGTTAAGGCTTTAATTAAAATGAATTAATTAGCTCTGGTTTACTCATTTGTAAATATGATATTGAGTAATATACCTATCTATTAGTAGAGACTTTTACCTAGATTAAGACTTTTGATGAAGATTATTAAAACAAAACAAAATTAAATACTAAAACGACTGCTGTGTAATAAACTGTTCCACGACTGGAGTGTCAACTTTATAGTGAAATTTTCCGTTTGACCAAAGCAGGTGAAAAAAATTTACCAAATTATTAAATTCTGGCAGTTATAAGGTGTTTCTTGTGAACGATCAGATTTCATTCCTTGAAACACGGACCAAAGACTTTTAATCTAGCGAACGTCACCCTTTATACACCCTTTAGAACTTAGAACACCCTTTATACACTGGATGTTTGTTCCCGAACAAAATTGTTACTGGAGAGGAGCCAGTTTCTTGGCAGCTTCTCGTATGGTATATTCTGGGCAGCTTCTCACTTTAAGGACGCCCCAGAGCTCCTACAAGGCTTTCCCCAGATTATTCTGGTCACTAAATATACCTTGACCCAGATTCTTAGGGAAGTTACCCATAGGTTAAGGTAGGTGTTAAGGTTCTGTTGGCCATTATATGCATTAGAACTACATTGGGTGATAGTTATAGCTTGACATTCGAACAGGGGTCATCAGCAAAGTACTATTCGGGAAATGTTCGAAGGTGATCAGTTGAGCTGTAGTTGATAGATCTCCTCCTCATAAACAAAGGCTGAAGTCCATTCCATGTACCTGCCAGACCCCTTATTTATGAATGGAAAAACGGTTTACACATGACAAACTGATGACGTTCAAACATTTATTGAAAAGAACTTTGCTGACTTTTGTTTGAACCACAATGTTGTAAATGCTTCACACACGTATTACAGTTTCAAATAATCGCCAAGAAAAGCTAAATGACTAAATTAGTCAATAGCGGAATATGCACAGTATGCTATTACGTAGAGGCTGGTGGTGGTTGGTTGGTGGAAGACTGACTCACTCATCTTACTAGTCTATCGGTCCCTAAGATGAGGACCACACTATAACCACCACCGCGGGTCTGTGCTCCCACACACCTGGGTGGGACCACCGCGGGTCTGTGCTCCCCTACACCTGGGTGGGACCACCGCGGGTCTGTGCTCCCCCACACCTGGGTGGGACCACCGCGGGTCTGTGCTCCCACACACCTGGGTGGGACCACCGCGGGTCTGTGCTCCCACACACCTGGGTGGGACCACCGCGGGTCTGTGCTCCCACACACCTGGGTGGGACCACCGCGGGTCTGTGCTCCCACACACCTGGGTGGGACCACCGCGGGTCTGTGCTCCCACACACCTGGGTGGGACCACCGCGGGTCTGTGCTCCCACACACCTGGGTGGGACCACCGCGGGTCTGTGGTCCCACACACCTGGGTGGGACCACCGCGGGTCTGTGCTCCCACACACCTGGGTGGGAGAACGGCTGATCACCCTAGGAGCCCTCCAGGAGAACCACGGGGGAACCGCTACTAGCGATCCCAGCCTTGCCGCATGGAGGAGTGAAGGAAGACTCGGTACTAACCTCAGGACGTCACGCCATGTAGTAACAGTACTACTTTGAGTCCTGCCTGCCGTAACAAAGGGGTCATAGGTCACTCGTCCACATCTGTCTCACTCAACTACTCACAAGGTCGCCAACTGGGTTGTAACTCTGCATCCCAACACTACAGTTCAGTGGTTAAATTCGATGTCACCAGACAGTTGCCAATATCAGTGTTGAATCAGTATTGCCAGCCTAGGGTATGTTTCCATAAATACCACTGTTACTCATGTTACCAGGCTATTATAGCCACTAGGAAAATAGCCACTAGGCGATTTTCCATATAATATGATATTGGTGTGGTGCAATATCATCACTTAATAATGCTCAAGGAGAGATGGAAGGTGTACATAAACACATCAGTAAAATCATACGAAGTTTACTATGAGAACTACATTAATCATGTAAAGAAATAATCACATTAGGATATATGTATATAAAGGGATGAACTGGAGAACATTGGCAGCTCTCCTCTGTCCCCCTCTGGCAACTCCGACAGCTGGGCAAATTTAAATTGGGGACTCTGTCCCTCTTGTGGGCACCATTTGGTCACCATTTGGTCCGGGAGACATCTCCCGTCACGCAGGGCGCAGTTGCGCCTCCACAGATCTCCAGTATCATCTTTCGATACTGGCTCAAAAGGGCCACCACTTACGGGTTATTCATGCCCGTGCCACCTCTTGGGTGGCTTAATCTTCATCAATCAATCATCCTCTTGTGGGGGGACGGCTTCGTCAACGTCCTTCACCAACTGCCACAAACATTCCCACGCTGTCTTCTCCAGCAATAGTAATACCTACAGCCTACTGTAAGCTAACATAAGAAGAAAAACACAATGTAATACATATATATGATGGGCCAGCCTAGCTAATCTTCAAGGGTCAATGGGAGGGAAATATTGATCTTAATCACTCCTGTCCACGACGCCTGTCCTCTGATGATAGAGGATCCACGGTTCCCAGGTCACTCCTCGGCGTTCCAGTAGCGTGTTACAGGTCCTCGGGTGTCCTAGAGAAATCGCATCTTTGCCTTACCAATCCCCTGGGTTCAGATTTTCAAAGCTGGTCCACTGACGCTGAGCATGTCACTGTGTGCACACGCTCCTTCAACGAGACGTTTTCTCCTGTATCCAGATGCGGTGCCTTCCCTCCTACCTAAGTAAATGTGACCCAGCCGCTGCAACACTGCACGTCTACCAGAGCAAATTCACAGGAGCCAGACTTGCCATCCTAGAGTCGTCGTTCACCTCAAGTTGCCGACTAATATTCTCAAGTTCTTGGCCCTCCTTTGCCCCCTGAACTTGGCATGTTCGTATTTCCCAGGAGCACTGTCTTCTGTGGCAAGGTTGATTGCAATGTCTGCTCAAAATTCACTGAGCGAGGCTTCAAAAACCTCCAATCTCAGGAGCTCACTGTGCACTTCTACTTGCGTCAAAAGTCTGTCAAGCTCTGCCGCAGTGCCTCCGCCAGTGCTGAGCCAGGCCTCCCGGTGACGTCACGACAGGCTCTGATTGGGCAGTCAGGTCACGTGACCTCGCCCAGCCAATCACCAGCCTGCTGGTGCCCTCACGAAAATGGTGCGCTTTTAAGCAGGGCGCCGCCATTTTGTATGCATAAGGGGCGCAACCCCCCTTTATCTGCCAAACTTACAAATACTAATTTCTCCATAAATGTTATATATTCTGTAGCCTCTTATATGCATATACTCCCTGCATCTCAGGGAACTTGCAAGGTTAGTGGATATAACTCTTAACACTGGCATTGCGGAAGAAATAGGACAGGGCACCATAACAATACTAATATACAACATTATTAATTTATGAGAATTCATATTTTGATTGAACAGCATGTTTAAATATATGAATGAGTCTTTAGGGTCGACCACTGGATGGAATGAATAGAGGACGCGTTTTGTGTAAACCTGTTTTTCATTGATAAATAAGTGGTTCGTCGGCTGGATTAACAATCATTTGTCATTTATTGACGAGGGCGGTCTGGCAGATTAAAGTACTAATCTCTAACAGTGCTTCACTGACATCCGCTTCTCGAATAGCAAGTCTGTAAATGCTACACTACTGTACTACAAACACAAATAATAGCCAAAAAAACTAATTACATAATGTATGCCTAATATACATTGAATTTTATTGTATATTAAATTATGTATGGGAACAAACATATTTTTATTACGGTGTTAAAATTGATGAACCCGTCTCGTGGGACGGCCTCTGCACTAACGATCCTGGCCTGAGGACGAGTCGAGTAGTGTGGCTGGTGTTCACTATAGTGTGCGGAAGCCATAAAATGCTGCATGCATAAATATTTCTGCTGCAGCTACACTAACACCTGCTCTGATCATCGTTTCTTTAATCTGGCAATACGATTTATTGTCCACCATGAAGAGGATGACCGCAGTTACATGTACGAGGCACTGTTGTTTGGGCCTTATTTGTGGTCCATCAGACGCCTCCTTACTTAGTTCTCCTGTAATTTTATCCTTAAGTTAAAACAAAAACCTCTGCTAGTGCTTTGGCAGCCTCCCTGGTGCGCCTGAGTTTAGGGCCGACAGAAAGTGGGTCGTGTACTTCAGTCTCTGGCAGTAGGTTAAGGAATGCTCCAAATGGCTTGTTTATCATCACCTAGACCATCTAGGTCGTAACATTTTCAACAGAGAATATTCGACGGAACTAAATCTTTTGTATGGGACTTGCCTCTTTTTGTTGTACCAATATCTTTTCTCCGTTGTACCCGAAGTCGTCTCTTTTATAGCCCTCTACTAATTACCTCGTCCATAGTGTTTTTCTTCAAAATCTATTGCTCCTCTACGAGGCCAATGTTAGCCCTGGCGATCGTTCCCTTGGTTGTCTGAAATTGTGCTCAATCAATTGACCTGGTTTCTATTTTTGGGGTTGAACCTGCTTGGAGTACAGGGAGCCGATCGGCTATAATGGGAGCTGCCTTGTATGGGCCAATAGGCCTTCTGCAGTTCTCATTATTACTACTATTCTCTACACCTTACTTTCCTCCTCACCTCTCTCTTGCCTATTTATTACCCGTTCTCTACCTCCTCATCACGGGAGACATCTCCTGTCCAAGAGGCTAACCATAGTCCGTGCTTCTTGCCCAGCTCCTGTGCCAGGTAAGTTACGGGCTCACCATAGCCCGTGCTACTTGGAACTTGTTCCGAGTCGCTGAATCTATAACAACAACAACCTCCTCATCACAAGCGACTTGAGAATGGTCCAGGACGGACCGAAACGTCGTCGTCCCTTCAACTAATAGTGTGTGGTCTGGTCAACAATCAACTAGGGATCTAACACATGTTAGTCTAGCATATTTAACATTTATACCAATATTCTTATTAGTATTTTCCGTGATTTGGCTTTTAACCAACGCTGTAGGTCGTTTACAATGTCACCGATACCTACTCAAAGGTATTTGTGCTGCCCACATGTTTTTGTTTGGTTGTTAACTTTGAAAGCTAGAGGCGCACTGGCTGTTTTTGGGGAGAGAAAGTGATGGATTAAGTTAAAGACCGAATTCAATGCTTTTAGCAGCGAGTTAATAAAGTAGATTGCAGTCTCGTTTGGATATTTGAACCAAACTAATTTCGTCGACATAAGATGACGGTTTCATCAGCTAGTGTGGAACTAACAGTTTTCGTGCATTAGGACATTGAACATTGTTGGGCATAGCGCCCTACTCTGGGGTGTACCCAAATCAAAGGGTGCAGAATGTTTACTTTTGACCCCATTGTAAGAACTGAGGCGGTTCTGATACTCGGGTACCCCTTGAGCTATATCAACAGTCTTCCATTAACCCCCAAAGAAGCTAATCGTTCTAAGATTTATTTCCCCTTTTTTTGCTGTATCAAAAGCAGTTTTGAGGTCAATAAATGCCACCTAAGAGCATGGTCCCTGTAACAAAATATTCAGCAAAGCAAGTTTAAATGCGTCTTCCAGTAAGGGAACCATTCAGGTTAGGGGCAAGTTGGGGTCTAATTTCAAACATTAACCTGTCGAGTGTAATCCTCTCAAGAACTTTACACTTAAATGGTGTCAGACATGGGGACTGAAGGCACAAAGAAATCACATTATTGTGATGTAGCAATGAGACAATGAGTAGGAGCTTGTGAGTAGGATTCGAATCTCTGCTCTGGGTACTCCTAAGCATCCCAGGCTGGAATTCTTTTGACAATGTCTTGGTGCAGTTGTCTAAGGTGTTTGCTTGGGAGTCCTCAGAGCTTAGGTTCGACTCCTCCTCACGGCTCCTACTGATTTTTTCGTCTGAGTTAGAATGTTTGTGAATTTGGCTTTGGGTATTATTAGTCGGTATCCAGCGGTCAGGTAAGATACCATGCCTCAGACTTTGATTAAATAGTTCTAGCAGAGGACTATAGGAGCGAAATTCAGGATGTAACAGATACCTCTTGTCCTGGTTTGCAAAGCAGTTGCAAGAATTGAAAACGTTGGATGAGTCGTGTTGGAATGGTGTTCCATTCAAAGTTGCAAGCTTAGAAAACGGAAATTCTGACAGTTGCAAAATAATAGTTAAGGGCATAAGTTGTGAACGAACTTAAAAGGGAAAATCAAAATGATCCCTGTAGTTTTTAAAAATGTTTCGTACATTAGGGAGTGGAAGTATGGTTTTTCAACTGTAATTTTCATGGCAATATTCTTGGGAATGATGGGAAAGGGGAGAAATAGAGGAGAATTAAAAAAAATTCAAATTGATTCGTACAGTAGATAATTTTGTATACTTTAATTAAGGATTAGCAAGAAAGATACAGTAAGCATTAGGCTTAAGTTTCGGGAGGAGAAACGTTTAGGGAAATGTTTCAAATTGATTGTCAGTTTCAGTGAAGCAAATAAGGATTTACAAAGGATAAGAATGTAAAGTTTACTTCAAGGAACGTTTCAAATTGATTCTGTGAACCCATTAAGGTTTACGGTGAGAGTAGATATGCATGTGGAGGTTAGTGCCAGCATGAACGACCGTTTAGGGTGTGTGAAATACAGTAACTGTTAGCAATGAATTCTTTCCTGTACAAGTGCACAACCCAGTCGTGGCTGTCTGCCCCTCTCATCCGTCAGCTGACAGTCGTGGCTGTCTCCCCCTCTCATCCGTCAGCTGACAGTCGTGGCTGTCACCCCCTCTCATCCGTCAGCTGACAGTCGTGGCTGTCTGTCCCTCTCATCCGTCAGCTGACAGTCGTGGCTGTCTCCCCCACTCATCCGTCAGCTGACAGTCGTGGCTGTCACCCCCTCTCATCCGTCAGCTGACAGTCGTGGCTGTCTCCCCCTCTCATCCGTCAGCTGACAGTCGTGGCTGTCTCCCCCTCTCATCCGTCAGCTGACAGTCGTGGCTGTCACTCCCTCTCATCCGTCAGCTGACAGTCGTGGCTGTCTGTCCCTCTCATCCGTCAGCTGACAGTCGTGGCTGTCCCCCCTCTCATCCGTCAGCTGACAGTCGTGGCTGTCACCCCCTCTCATCCGTCAGCTGACAGTCGTGGCTGTCTCCCCCTCTCATCCGTCAGCTGACAGTCGTGGCTGTCTCCCCCCTCTCATCCGTCAGCTGACAGTCGTGGCTGTCTCCCCCTCTCATCCGTCAGCTGACAGTCGTGGCTGTCTCCCCCTCTCATCCGTCAGCTGACAGTCGTGGCTGTCTCCCCCTCTCATCCGTCAGCTGACAGTCGTGGCTGTCTCCCCCTCTCATCCGTCAGCTGACAGTCGTGGCTGTCTCCCCCTCTCATCCGTCAGCTGACAGTCGTGGCTGTCTCCCCCTCTCATCCGTCAGCTGACAGTCGTGGCTGTCTCCCCTCTCATCCGTCAGCTGACAGTCGTGGCTGTCTCCCCCTCTCATCCGTCAGCTGACAGTCGTGGCTGTCTCCCCCTCTCATCCGTCAGCTGACAGTCGTGGCTGTCTCCCCCTCTCATCCGTCAGCTGACAGTCGTGGCTGTCTCCCCCCTCTCATCCGTCAGCTGACAGTCGTGGCTGTCTCCCCCCTCTCATCCGTCAGCTGACAGTCGTGGCTGTCTCCCCTCTCATCCGTCAGCTGACAGTCGTGGCCGTCTCCCCCTCTCATCCGTCAGCTGACAGTCGTGGCCGTCTCCCCCTCTCATCCGTCAGCTGACAGTCGTGGCTGTCTCCCCCTCTCATCCGTCAGCTGACAGTCGTGGCTGTCTCCCCCTCTCATCCGTCAGCTGACAGTCGTGGCCGTCTCCCCCCTCTCATCCGTCAGCTGACAGTCGTGGCTGTCTCCCCCCCTCTCATCCGTCAGCTGACAGTCGTGGCCGTCTCCCCCTCTCATCCGTCAGCTGACAGTCGTGGCCGTCTCCCCCCTCTCATCCGTCAGCTGACAGTCGTGGCCGTCTCCCCCCTCTCATCCGTCAGCTGACAGTCGTGGCCGTCTCCCCCCCCTCATCCGTCAGCTGACAGTCGTGGCTGTCCCCCCTCTCATCCGTCAGCTGACAGTCGTGGCTGTCTCCCCCCTCTCATCCGTCAGCTGACAGTCGTGGCTGTCTCCCCCTCTCATCCGTCAGCTGACAGTCGTGGCTGTCTCCCCCCCTCTCATCCGTCAGCTGACAGTCGTGGCTGTCTCCCCCCTCTCATCCGTCAGCAGCTGACAGTCGTGGCTGTTCCCCCCTCTCATCCGTCAGCTGACAGTCGTGGCTGTCTCCCCCTCTCATCCGTCAGCTGACAGTCGTGGCTGTCTCCCCCCTCTCATCCGTCAGCTGACAGTCGTGGCTGTCTCCCCCCTCTCATCCGTCAGCTGACAGTCGTGGCTGTCTCCCCCCTCTCATCCGTCAGCTGACAGTCGTGGCTGTCTCCCCCCTCTCATCCGTCAGCTGACAGTCGTGGCTGTCTCCCCCCCTCTCATCCGTCAGCTGACAGTCGTGGCTGTCGTCTCCCCCCTCTCATCCGTCAGCTGACAGTCGTGGCTGTCCCCCCTCTCATCCGTCAGCTGACAGTCGTGGCTGTCTCCCCCCTCTCATCCGTCAGCTGACAGTCGTGGCTGTCTCCCCCCTCTCATCCGTCAGCTGACAGTCGTGGCTGTCTCCCCCCTCTCATCCGTCAGCTGAGAGTCGTGGCTGTCTCCCCCCTCTCATCCGTCAGCTGACAGTCGTGGCTGTCTCCCCCTCTCATCCGTCAGCTGACAGTCGTGGCTGTCTCCCCCCTCTCATCCGTCAGCTGACAGTCGTGGCTGTCTCCCCCCTCTCATCCGTCAGCTGACAGTCGTGGCTGTCTCCCCCTCTCATCCGTCAGCTGACAGTCGTGGCTGTCTCCCCCCCTCTCATCCGTCAGCTGAGAGTCGTGGCTGTCTCCCCCCCTCATCCGTCAGCTGAGAGTCGTGGCTGTCTCCCCCTCTCATCCGTCAGCTGAGAGTCGTGGCTGTCTCCCCCCTCTCATCCGTCAGCTGAGAGTCGTGGCTGTCTCCCCCCCCCCCTCTCATCCGTCAGCTGACAGTCGTGGCTGTCTCCCCCCTCTCATCCGTCAGCTGACAGTCGTGGCTGTCTCCCCCCTCTCATCCGTCAGCTGAGAGTCGTGGCTGTCTCCCCCCTCTCATCCGTCAGCTGAGAGTCGTGGCTGTCTCCCCCCTCTCATCCGTCAGCTGACAGTCGTGGCTGTCTCCCCCCTCTCATCCGTCAGCTGACAGTCGTGGCTGTCTCCCCCCTCTCATCCGTCAGCTGACAGTCGTGGCGTCTCCCCCCTCTCATCCGTCAGCTGACAGTCGTGGCTGTCTCCCCCCTCTCATCCGTCAGCTGACAGTCGTGGCTGTCTCCCCCC
>WNGS01163198.1:106589-138381 GCA_020271785.1 Procambarus virginalis | reverse complement strand
TATATATGTCGTACCTAGTAGCCAGAACTCACTTTTTGGCCTACTATGCAAGGCCAGATTTGCCTAATAAGCCAAGTTTTCCTGAATTATTATATTTTCTCAAATTTTTTTCTTATGAAATGATAAAGCTACCCATTTCATTACGTACGAGGTAATTTTTCTTTTATTGGAGTTAAAATTAACGTAGATATATGACCGAACCTAACCAACCTACCTAACCTAACCTAATCTATCTTTATTGCTTAGGTTAGGTTAGGTAGCCGAAAAAGTTAGGTTAGGTTAGGTAGGTTAGGTAGTCGAAAAAACATTAATTCATGAAAACTTGTCCTATTAGGCAAATCGGGCCTTGCATAGTAGGCTGAGAAGTGCGTTCTGGCTACTAGGTACGACATATTATATATATTATATATATATATATATATCGTACCTAGTAGCCAGAACGCACTTCTCAGCCTACTATGCAAGGCCCGATTTGCCTAATAAGCCAAGTTTTCATGAATTAATGTTTTTTCGACTACCTAACCTACCTAACCTAACCTAACTTTTTCGGCTACCTAACCTAACCTAACCTATAAAGATAGGTTAGGTTAGGTTAGGTAGGGTTGGTTAGGTTCGGTCATATGTCTATGTTAATTTTAATTCCAATAAAATAAATTTTACCTCATACATAATGAAATGGGTAGCTTTATCATTTCATAAGAAAAAAATAGAGAAAATATATTAATTCAGGAAAACTTGGCTTATTAGGAAAATCGGGCCTTGCATAGTAGGCTGAGAAGTGCATTCTGGCTACTAGGTACGACATATATATATATATATATATATATATATATATATATATATATATATATATATATATATATATATATATATGATATATATATATATATATATATATGCCGGTTCGGTCATATGTCTATGTTAATTTTAATTCCAATAAAATAAATTTACCTCATACATAATGAAATGGGTAGCTTTATCATTTCATAAGAAAAAAAATAGAGAAAATATATTAATTCAGGAAAACTTGGCTTATTAGGCAAATCGGGCCTTGCATAGTAGGCTGAGAAGTGCATTCTGGCTACTAGGTACGACATATATATATATATATATATATATATATATATATATATATATATATATATATATATATATATATATATATAATGCATATATGTATTGGTGTATTGTTTCTTATTATTGTGGTGTTCTGTTGTTGGTGATGCATCATGAGGTGTTCGACACTTATGATGCTTCAGTCCTTTGCCTTTGAATTGTATTTATATGTGTTATAATAGAAGAGAAAAAAACAAACACATCCTCACTCAGAGGCGGTTACCACCGGACCCACATAATGATCTTTGGATATGTGAGGTTGGAGCATGTTAAGTGGGAATATATCACATGCTTCTGACTTGCCTGCTACACTTATCAGCTACATGTCAACTTTCTAATGTGTAATGGTTTAATTTTTACGGGTAGTTCTATCATAAGAGCTCGAGGGCATGTGGTGCAACAGTTATGTATAAATTGTTTATGTACTTGCAAATTGTTTACGAACATACTTTAAAAGGGTGAATTGTTGTTTCAGGTATGAGGCAATGGATCTGGGTCTCCGTCCCTTCATCATTGCCCGTGGTGGTGAAGCAGCTCCTGACTCAGCACGAGAAACTATTGGTCATGTCCTCCATACTTATAGCTGTTATTAACTAAAAAGACTTGATTTAACAAGAAAACCTAGCGTAAGAATTTCATTACGTATTTGTAAAGCACATTAAGGTTGAAACGTTAACGTGGAGTGTAGACTAGGCAAACTTGAACATGAAAGGCGGGTTGTTCCTGATGTGACAACACAAATGACTTGGCTTCACGTTTGATTCGTGCCCTCTCACTCGTTCCTCCGCCACTTCAGAAAAGCAGTACGCACTGATATATCATTAAATCAAAACTAGGCTGTATGTATCTGGGGGGAAATAGAATGACAACGCAAGATTGTAGTGAGAAGTACTTCTTCTATTATAAATATGTGAACAATTTTATGTTGTCAGCTGTTGAATTTGTGTGGTACGTTTTTCTAGATTTGCAGATCCATATTTAAATATATGGCTACCCAGGAAGAATTATAAGTAAATGTATATTTTTACCAGTTAGATATGAGTTATTAGTATATTTACCCATCAGTGTTTACGGGAGAGTGAGGTTTAGCTCTGTATGCCCCAAACCAGTTAATGATCTTAATAAACATGATAAGTTATGTAGCCTCTCAGATTACTGTTGCGTGTACCAGTAGATACATTCCTCCCCTGCCTATAAGCCTTATACGTCAACGCTGTACATAGCTTAGAAGCCTCAGTTTTATTTTGAAAGGTTAAAGAGGAGGGAAAAAAACAAGGAAATTGATGTTGTTTCAGATTTAGCTACTCAGAACGAAGTTGTAACAAAGTAAGTTGATGTAGGAATGACCCAGTATGTTCTCTCTACGCATGGGAGTGTGGGAAGTTGGAGTCACGTGTAGGGACCTGACTGGGAGCACGGGGCATCCCCTGGGAATTGGTGGTCGAAATACAAAATGACTGGCGCCTTTGTCTCATAGTATCGTATAATGAATTATTCTACAGTATTCAGTAATTTAGAGAAATTAGTCTTCATTCAAATTGTATTCAATAGTATTCCTGTTTTATAGTATCAAGAGTATCCTAATTGTCAGAATAATGAGTAAGTCACCATCAGTGACGTCACGAGCCGGGACTAGGCCTTGGCGCGGAGTGACCTCGGCGACCTGGTGGTCATGGGTCATCAGTTTCCACATTCAGTATTTCTCATTGGTCAAATAGCCATTTTGTAATTGGAAATAGCTCTTCCCTAAGATGCCTGTGTAATTACCTTCAGTTAAAAGAATTCAACCATCTGGGTCGTTCAGTACAACAGAGATTAGTTGTTCAACTTAAACCCTACAAGTAAACTTAGTAAAGCCAGATGTAAGGATACCCATCTGGCTTCTGTGTAGAACAGAGTGAGAGGGAAGACAGTGTGGAAAAAGCAACGACTCGGGAAGGTGACCTCTACCCACCTCTCCCCTAGACCAGCACTACCACCGCTGGTCGTCATAAGAGGTATAGTTGCTATGGTTTTGAGTATAGGAAGTTAGTCATCTCATTGTCATTTAATACAGGGAGTGTTCAGCCAGGCAGTGCTTTGAATTAGATTTTGTTTAGTTTTGAATAAATCATTTAGCTAGTAAATTGCCTTTTATTAATTTCCATTTCATGTACTATTATTTACATGTCCTGGCCACGTGGTGCCCACGAGGTTGAGTTTCATTGGGCCACAGATTCTAACACCGATTAAGAATTCATTATCCTTTTGATTGTTAATATTGCCGCACTTTAATGTAATTTCATCCCTCCCATACCAACTAGTTGGGGATCAAGCCCCAAGGTTTATTGATTAGCATAATCGATCCAGACCTCGGTTATTGCTCAGTGGTAATGGTCTGGTGGTGGCAGCGCAAGGCAATTCTAGAGTTTTGCTAGAGGTCTATTTCCACGTCATAAGGGTTGTAGAATTTTAAGCTGGTCAAGTGGCTTAAGACCACGTGGTGTTGGGTTCAGCTAGAGTAATAGCTCTGGAGTCCCTTGGTTTGAAGTAAGTTATATCAGAATACGGACGGGTGGAGGAGGAGAAAGAACGAACCCCCCCTCCCCATATTACAATGGTGTACAGCGGTGGTTTCAACAATTGTCATTCGGACACGTGCGTAGGTGTTAGGGAGGACAGCCGCAGGCCATGAGCCAGGAATAGCAGTGCACCTCACAACGGTGCAGTTGAGTGGGGGTTAGCGAATCTTGGGGTCGTGGGGGCTGATACGATTAAGAATTAGTTAGTAAGTTAGGCTGTTAAAATTTATTGGGTAAGGAGACCGCTCCGAGTTGATTGGACTTTGTACCTTATTCAACCCATTGCAATTAATTCAGAGGTGTTGGGAGCCACCATACTCTCAACAGCAGTTCCTTGTGGGCTGTCTGGGCGGATTTATCTGTGGGACGTCAGGAGATTTATCCGAGGGCGTTGTTAGACGACCCAAAACGCTAGGAAAAACGTTAAATCCGTGAAGGGCGTTGCGGCTTCCGAGGGACAGGCTAGTAAAACACCTAGCAGCGATTCAACGACTAAGTGATCGCACACTTAGTGGAGGTTGAGTCGTTTCTAGTCTAATTGTTGCTGAAAGCTGCGTGTTGCTCTGTTGGAACCTGGATGATTGAGACCCCTAGGCTAGGTGCGCTACGGCGAGCTGGTAGGAGCGATTATAGGATTAAATAGTGAATCTTCAAATTAAGTATAGTTAAATTTTATATAAAGTATTAACTCTTATTTGCGTTTTTCTAGAGATTAAAATTTTTCCCCAAAATTCAGTCCCTGGTTATAAAATTTTTCCCAAGTGTTCAGTATTTTCTTGTACAGTAGGCTAAGTCCGTACATTTATTATTTCTATTCCCTATTGTATTAGTCAAAGTCAGAGGTGTGGTTCCTAGAGAGTAGTTAACCCTCTGGACTTAGGACTATATGTCGGTCACTATAGTTAGTGAAGGAGTTTACGTTAAGGGATAGTGATTTTCGTTATAAATGTTTGATAAGAGTTCGTGGAAATATTTCCCAGTATTTTGGGATCAACGTCAACGTCAGCAAGTCGTTAACTGTGTTTAATTGGTATTTGCGGATCACGTGTATGATCTGGGCATCTTTAGCATTCCCCAGTCGATGCAAGTGATAGTTTTCTAGTTTTTACCAGTAAGACGTTAGAATTTGCGTTTTTAGACATAGGAAAAGTTTTTTTGGTAGAAACGTTGGGAAAAAATTTCTAAGTCCATCTTGGGCTAGAATCGGACTTTTTGGTAAAAAGTCGAATTTCCATATTTTTGTGTATATTCTAGGTCCAGTATTACCCTCTAGTGCGCGCAAGGGACGTAATTCTGATCTTAAGCATTAGACAGTGATAATTATATTTTTGCCGATTATTGTTTTTTTTCGAGAAAATCGTGTTGGGATTCTTTTTTTTGTTAGTCCAGTTAAGATGAAAACCTCGGATTTTGACAGGAAAAATCGAATTAATGAGTGTTGAAACCGCCCGAGGTGTCAGTATTGTTCTGTATACATCGTCAGTATTAAATAATAGCGTATTTATATCTGTGAACGAAAAAAACATTTTTGTGAATTAAGGGAGTTTTGCGATATTTGGGGGATAGATTTTTTCCGGGTGCAGAAAATTTGTCAGAGTCCAGCACTGAGTAAAAATGCAGTTTTTGGTGAAAATTCAATTTAATTAAACAAATACATGTCCTGGGTGTCTATATTAATCGCTAGAACGGTTTAGTAAAGTAAAACTAGTTATTTTCCTTCAGAGACTAAAATTTTGATTTTTAAGCGGTTAAGCGAAAAAGCGCGAGACTTGTTTTTCAACGCAGCTGGTCCCGCTCCATCAGTCATCAGTGGCCGCACTGTTCATTTCAAGTGCGTCTAGTATACAAGTACTGTGAATATTCTTTATTAATCCATAGCGAGTGCTGCGCGTTAATTACTTTATCATTTTAATTATTTTATATAAATTAGATTCTTTATTTTTTTTAACGTAAAAGACTTAGTTTTCAGTAATAGAACTGCGGATTATTTCACGATCGGACACGAGTGCGGGGCAGATGTTCATTCATTGGATTCACTTCAGCGATTCTCTCGATTAATCGTTGTATTTAGTTTTGGGAATTTAGTTAGTTTTCTCTTTTGGAAAAGAGCTGTGAATTTTTTTTTGTGTTGTGTAAGATTTCGGTTGTAGTGAGAATCCAGGTCGAGTGTGCATTAAATGGTAGTTACAAGAGGCATGGCACACCGGAAATTACAGGGAATGTTTAACCCAGACAGTGACCAGTCAGTAGGAACCAGGGGGAGTGAAAGCTTAGAGGAGAGCACCTCTTCCGATACTACGGGGGATCTGGTGGACCGCTCAGGTAGCCTAGCTGACGTCACAGGTGGAGTCAGCTGGACTGAGGCGACGGTGTCACGCGTTCTGCATAGGACTGGGCAGTCGAGGGTAAGGTGCTCTCAAATTCTCTAGTCCTGTGTCTCTGTCCCATGTGTGGAGGCAGGCACCTCACAGCTGGGTGGACAGCGCTTCGGATTCGTAGTCCTGAGGTTCCGGGTTTGATCCCCGGTGGAGGCAGAGACAAATGGGCAAAATGTTTCTTTCACACTGATGCTCCTGTTACCTAGCAGTAAATAGGTACCTGGGAGTTAGACAGCTGCTACAGGCAGCTTCCTGGAGATGTGTAACAAACAGGAGGCCTGGTCGAGGACCAGGCTGCAGGGACGCTAAGCCCCGAAATCATCTCAAGATAACCGAGGGTCACTCTAAGTTGGAGTGCACTTCTCCCTAGGCCCGCTGCCTCAGTTGCGGTGAGGCCCACCCTACCTTCTCCCGCACGTGTGTATGTTATAAGCTTGAGGTAGCTGTCCTCATCTTGAAGCACCGGAACCGTTTGTCTTTTCTTGAGGCGAGGCACCAAGTTCATCGTCTCCCCCCTTTCACTGGCATCTCTTATGCTCGCGTGTAGCGCTCTTCCTCTCTTCGTCCTTCCAACCTTCCTCAGTCTCTCAACCATTTCAAGCCTTAGAGCCGGACACGCCAACCACCACTTCCCCTTGTTTCTTTCCGTTCTGTCCCGGAGGGTCCCCCTCCTGGTGCTCTGTCTATGGTTCCCCTTCTTTCTACCCTGTCATGTCTCCTGTGTCTTCTATATCCTCTCCCTCTGGTCTTCCTTCCCATCATTCTCCTCAGTCTCTTGGTTCTCCACGCCGACTGACTATGCGGACTGATGTCCATCGCTCTCCTGGTGGTCATGTTGTTAGCTCTCGCTCTTCTCCTATTGAGACGCTCGAGTCTATTGCTGGGACATTGCTGCTGGGACACCTGTCTCTTTGAGTCAGAAGCGGAAACCTGGCTACTCTCCTTCCTCCTCCCCGGTAGGTAAAAAGACTTCGCTTTCTTCTTCGCCCTCTATCTCCGATTCTGTCGTTCCTTCCCCTCTCGCTTCGGTGGTAGAGCCCCCTGTTCCTACTGTGGAGGTTTCTTTAGCCCCCGGTTCCGTCTCGGTTACTGCCCTTGCTGAGGTGCGCTCCCCTCTTTCTGCCCCTCCTCCTCTCCTTGCCCACCCCTCTCGGTTGTCTCTTCCTCCTCCTCCAGACCCTGCTCGTCCACCTCTGGTCTGTCCTCCCGCTCCTTTCCCTCCTTCTTTACTCAGTTTACCCATGCTCCCTAACCTTGACTTCGCTGACCCTGTGCTTCTTTAACGTACTGTGTTCCTTTTTCGCCTTTCTTCGTCTTTGTTCTCTGTTGATATTCTTTCTTTTTGTCGATGTCTATTCTTCAATGGAACATCCGTGGATATTACGCCAATTTCCTTGACTTCCAACTTCTAATTTCACAGTTTTCGCCCCTTTGTGTCTGTCTCCAGGAGCTGATGCTTGGTGTTCGTCCTGGTCGCTTCCGTGGCTATTCTTTTCTCTCCCTCCACCCCCAGCCACTTGGGCTGGACGGTAGAGCGACGGTCTCGCTTCATGCAGGTTGGCGTTCAATCCCCGACCGTCCAAGTAGTTGGGCACCATTCCTTCCCCCTGTCCCATCCCAAATCCTTATCCTGACCCCTTCCAAGTGCTATATAGTCGTAATGACTTGGCACTTTCCCCCTGATAGTTCCCTTCCCGTCTCCCTCCGCCCTCCCCCCCAGCTCTTTCTTAGGCCTATAACACTCTTGCTCTCTTGATTCGCTCTGATGTTCCCTTCGTCCCCTTACTTTTTTCATCAACTCTCCACTGTTCTGCCGCCCATGTCTATGTGCGTAAATGGTACACGGTTTGTTCCATTTATCTCCCCCCCTCCCCCACTGTCCCACTTTCTCTTCCTGATCTTAAACAACACCTAGACTCCTTGCTGGAGCATGTGCTCCTGCTGGGTGAGTTCAATTGTCGACATGCCCTTTGGGGTGATGTGCTGACAAACACCCGGGGTCGCCTCCTTGAACCTTTCATCCTTTCTTCTTCCCTGTCTCTTCTGAATTCTGGTGAGCCCACTCATTTGGACTCTCGGACTCGCTCCCTTTCCTGTCTCGATCTTTCTCTGTGCTCGTCATCCCTTTACTTAGATTTCGGGTGGCGGGTCCTTGATGACTTCCAAGGCAGTGACCATTTTCCTATCCTTGTTACCTTTTTCTCTTTTCACCCTCGTCTCTCCTTCCCTAGGTGCGGTTTGCCGAGGCTGACTGGCGCCTCTTTACTCTCCGTGCTACTATTTCCGACCTCTCCATTCTGCCTCTCCCTTGCGCCCTCCTTCTTTTTCATGACACTGTCTTTGATGCTGCCCTCCACTTTATTCTTCACTCTTCCTCTCGGGGGAACGCGGAACTGCGTTCCCTGGTGGAATGTGGACTGTGCTCGGGCTGGCCGCTGTAAGCGTGCAGCCTGTAAGAGGCATCACCGCCGGCAGACAGTCGGGTCTTTTCTTCTGTTCGGAAGGCGAGTGCGGTGGCCTGTAGGACCATCCTTGCTGCTAAACGTGCATGCTGGATGTCTTATGTCTCCACCATTATGTCCGAAACTCCTCTGCCACTGGTCTGGAAGCGTGTCCGCAAGATAGCGGGTAAGTTCGTTCCCGATGTCTTGCTGGTCCTTCGCCTCGGTGGTGCTCTTGAGGCAGACCCGTTGCAGGTCGCGACAGAACTAGGTTACCACTTTTCATCAGTTAGTTCTGGTTCTCATCTTCCCCAATTCTTCCTTCTTCATATGCCTGTTCTTGAATCTCGTCCTTTAGATTTCTGTACCCATCTTCGCCTTCTCTATAATGGTCCCTTCTCTCTCTGAGCTTTAGTCTGCCCTAGCCCTCTGCGGTTCTACGGCGACAGGCTCCGATGGCATTCATTATGAAATGCTTCGCCATCTCCCTCCGTGCACGTCTCGGTATTTACCGAGCCTGTAAGTCGTCGTCGGTCCCCGAGGACTGGCTCGATGCTGTTGTTCGGAAACCAGGGTCTCTCAGGTCATCCCCCAAGGACTTCCGCCCTTTTGCCCTCACGAGTTGTCTGCATGCTCTTTCAACGTATAGTTAACGTTCGTTTGATGGGTCTATATTCGTACTGCTTTTGCTGCGAAGACCTCCGTTGTTTCCGTCCTTTTTGACCTGGAAAAAGCTTACGACACTACCTGACGGTATCATATTCTATCTCAACTTCATTCTTTTGGCCTTCGTGGGAATCTCCCTCTCTTCCACCAAAGTTTCCTCTCTCGTCGTTCCTTTCGTGTGAGGCTTGGTACCACTCTCTCTGCCCCTTTTAGGCAGTATGAGGGTGTACCCCAGGGGTAGTGTCTGAGCAATACTCTTTTTTTTCTGATTGCCCTCAACGGTTTTATTTCCTCTTTCTTCTGGCGTCTACTCCGCTCTCTCTGTTTACGATCTTACGCTTTGTTGTCAGGGAGATGATTCGCCTCTCCTTCAATGGCGGCTTCAACTTGTGATTGATGCCGTGTCGTCTTGGGCCACCGATCATGGCTTCAAGTTCTGTGTGTCGAAGACTTGTGCTATAACTTTTACTCGGAAGCGGGCCATTCTTCGTCCCTCTTTGTCGCTTTATGGTCATCCCCTTGTGTACAGGGATTCCGCTAAGCTTTCAGGGTTAATCTTCGACACTCGTTTGTCATGGTCGCCCCATATCTCTTACCTCTGAGTTGAATGCTCTAAGGCCCTTAACTTACTTAAGGTTTTGTCCCATACTTCTTGGGGAGTGGATAGGCGCACGCTCCTCTATTTGCACTCCTCTCTCGTCCTGTCTAAACTCGATTATGCTTGTCCTGCATACTCTTCTGCTTCTCCTTCTACTCTTCGCCGTCTTGATGCTTTGCACCATACTGGGTTGCCTCTCGGCTCTGGTGCCTTTCGTTCGACTCCCGCCCTCAGTTTGTATGTTGACACTGGATTCCTATCTCTCCAGGACCGCCGTGATTGCTACTGTCTTTGCTATCTTACGTCGTCCTTAGAACATACTTCCTCTCACCTATGTCGTGTTTTAACTTTTACCCCTCCTGTGCTTCCTGTTCTTCTTCATTGCCTCCCTCTTTCTGTCCGTCTATGTCGCTTACAGGATTCTCTTTCGGTTCGAATTACCAATGTTTCTCCTCGTATTGTTCCTTGTCTCCGTGGAGAGTCCCCCTTCCAAAGTTATGTGCATCATTGACCCGCATCACTAAAGCTTTTACCCCTCCTATGGTTCTGAAATGCCTTTTCCTTGAGCACTTTTCTTTGCACTCCCTCTGTTTCCATCTTCACCGATGGGTCTAAGTCTGCGAACGGTTTGGGCTTCTCTGTTATTTTTCCTGGCCGCACTTATGTGTCGCCTCCCTTCGGAGGCTAGCGTCTTCACAGCAGAACTTTATGCTATTCTCTATGCTCTGTCTCTTGCTTTCTCATTGTCAATCCTCCTTTGTGGTTGTAGTTGAATCTCGCAGTGCCCGCATGGCTCTAGGGTCATTTAATCCTGTCCATCTGGTGGTCAAGATTCAACATAGGCTGTTTCTTATTTTTAGTAAATTTAAATCGGTAGAGTTTTGCTGGGTTCCCAGCCATATTGGTGTTTCTTTAAATGAGGATGCGGATGCTGCTGCTAGAGAAGCTATCGGTTCTTGTCCCATCTCCCGTAAAGGTATTCCTTATTCCTTTTATCCTGTTCCTCATTCCTCCATCCTTGCCCGTTGGCAGGGTTGTTAGTCCTCTGTAGTTGGTAACAAGCTGAGTACTCTCAAATGTAGTGTCCCCGTGGCCTTCCTCCTGCCACCGTAACCAGCGGTGGGAAACTGCTCTAGCAAGGTTGCGGATTGGCCATACGAATTTAACTCACGGTCACTTAATGGAGCGCCGCCCTGCTCCTTATTGTCCAAATTGCGTTGTCCCTCTTACAGTTGTGCATATCCTTGTTGAATGTCCTAACTTCCAAGACGAGCATGTGTCTTGCTTTCCGACCATCCCCAGCGGTCACTTGTTCCTCGATAGAATTCCTGGTGAATCAGATATATTTGACTTCGTTCGCCTTGTGCGTTTCTGTTTTCGTATTGGCATTCTTGGTGATATTTAGCACCCTCTAATTGTTGCGCACTTTGGTGGTACTACATAGCCTTCCCGGTTTGGTGCCTTCTTTAGATAATTGCTTACTTTCAAGCTTCGCCTTGTGCTTGACAAGGTACGGGCTCCATGCTGGGGCCGCATACTCTAGGATTGGTGTTACATATGTGGTATACAAGGTTCTGAATGATTCCTTACACAGGTTCCTGAAGGCAGTTTTGATGTTAGGCAGCCTCGCATATGCTGCAGATGATGTCATTTTGATGTGGGCTTCAGGAGACTGGTTTGGTGTGATATCAACTCCTAGATCCTTCTCTCTATCCGTTTCATGAAGGACTTCATCTCCCATTCCGTATCCTGTGTCTGGCCTCTTGTTTCCACTGCCTAGTTTCATTACCTTACATTTACTTGGGTTGAACTTTAGTAGCCATTTGTTGGACCATTCATGCAGTCTGTCTTGGCCATCTTGTAGTCTCATATTGTCTTCCTCCGTCTTAATCCTCCTCATAATTTTTGCATCGTCAGCAAACAATGAGAGGAATGATTCTATACCATCCGGAAGATCATTTACATATATAAGAAACAGTATGGGTCCAAGGACTGAACCCTGCGGGACCCCACTGGTGACGCCTCGCCACTGAGACCTCACCCCGCACAGTGACTCGCTGCCTTCTGTTACTTAGGTACTCCCTTATCCAATGGAGTACCTTCCCTTTCACTCTTGCCTGCATTTCCAGCTTTCGCACTAGTCTCTGGTGTGGGACTGTGTCAAAGGCTTTCTGGCAATCCAAAAATATGCAGTCTGCCCACCCCTCTGACTCTTTGTTGCCTGTTCGTAAAATTCAATTAATCCTGTGAGGCATGACTTGCCATACATAAAACCATGTTGGTGTTGTGACACAAAGTTCCTTCACTCCAGATGATCGACTAGCTTTTTTCACACAATTTTCTCCATTAGCTTGCATGGTATGCAAGTTAGGGACACTGGCCTGCAGTTCAGTGCCTCCTGTCTATCCCCCTTCTTGTATATTGGGACTACGTTTGCCACCTTCTAAATTTCTGGCAGTTCACCTTTTATCAGTGAATTGTTATACACCATGGGGAGTGGCAGGCACAGTGCTTCTGCTCCTTCCTTTAGTATCCTTCCTATGTATGTGTGTGTGTGTGTATGTGTGTGTGTGTGTGTGTATATATGTGTGTGTATGTATGTGTATGTGTGTGTGTGTGTATTCACTTAGTTGTATTTGCGGGGGTTGAGCTTTGCTCTTTCCTCTCAACTGTCAATCAACTGTTTACTAACTACACTAACTACTTTTTTTTTCACACCACACACACACACCCTAGGAAGCAGCCCGTAACAGCTGACTAACTCCCAGGTACCTATTTACTGCTAGGTAACAGGGGCATTCAGGGTGAAAGAAACTTTGCCCATTTCTTTCTGCCGGGTGCGGGAATCGAACCCCCGCCACAGAATTACGAGTTCTGCGCGCTATCCGCCAGGCTACCTGGCCCCATTGTGTATGTATGTGTGTGTGTGTGTGTGTGTGTGTGTGTGTGTGTGTGTGTGTGTGTGTGTGTGTGTGTGTGTGTGTGTGTGTGTGTGTGTGTGTTTCTATATTGGAGCTCCGCTCCAATATAGAAACATGAAGAAATATGGGCCAATAGGCCTTCTGCAGTTCTATCTTTACCCATCTTCTGCAAATCTATACCCATTGTTCCGTGTTCTGTGTTTTGTTGAAAGTTTGTTTTTCACCCCACTATTGTATTACATCACCTCACCCAAAAGCAGGTATAAGAGCCAATGCTGTTCAGTCATAAGTTGTGTGTGGATAAACTAAAGTCTTTGAAAATGTAATAAGTTTTACGAAACGCACTCAAGTGTCGCGTCAGACTAGAAATAAAAATGAATTTTGGAGAATTGATTTTTCATTTACCGTCAACAGTAAAAAGAAACATAAGGAAAATCGAGAAAAATTCGTGTTAGAATTATTAATCTTACTTTTTCGGTCATATTTAATAATATATGTCTACAGGAAAGACTGCTACCAAAATATACTAATATATATCTATATATATATATATATATCTATATATATATAGATATAATATATATATATATATATATATATATATATTTATATATATATAATAGATATATATATATATATATATACTATATATATATATATATATATATATATATATATATATATATATATATATATATATTGTGTGTGTGTGTATTCCCAATCACGTTAAAGACTGTCTCTCTATCATCAAGTTTAAGAGAAAAACAACTAAGTTCTACATAATCAACTCCTTGTAACCTACCTTACCTCCTAAATGTCAACATATGTCAGTTAAGTCATGCTGTTGATCTCGATTAGTTTTATGTCTTAGTTTTTAAGGTATTTCCCAGATCTTGCCAAAAACGCTGTGCGTATTAGTGGCTTAAGGCATAGTATATACTTCAAATCCAACATTCTACCCGTAACTCCCAACCACTCCCAACACCACAACCACTCCCAACATCAACACACCACTCCCAACATCAACACACCACTCCCAACATCAACACACCACTCCCAACATCAACACACCACTCCCAACACCAACACACCACTCCCAACACCAACACCCCGTGGGAAGTAGTGGAATTTATATCTATCCTTGAGCTCTAGTTGACCCCATAACCCAACTCGTGATCTGTAGTTGAACCAATACCCCATGCCGTGAGCTGTAGTTGCCCCCAAACCCCAACCCGTGTGCAAAAGTGGACCCCATACCCATCTTGTGGGTGGTAGTGGACCCCATACCCATCTTGTGGGCAGTTGTGGACCCCATAACCATCTTGTAGGTGGTAGTGGACCCCATACCCATCTTGTGGGAGGTAGTGAACCCCAACCCCATCATGTAGGTGGTAGTGGACCCCATACCCATCTTGTGGGAGGTAGTGAACCCCAACCCCATCATGTAGGTGGTAGTGGACCCCATACCCATCCTGTGGGTGGCAGTGGACCCCATACCCATCTTGTAGGTGGTAGTGGACACCGTACCCATCCTGTGGGTGGTAGTGGATCCCTATACCCATTTTGTGGGTGGTATTTTTTTTTTTATTGTTTTCTACCACAGACGTGGCCACACATTTATAATGCTAAACAGCATATATACATTTTCTTCTGTCCTCCATGGACAGGGTTAGAGATGTGTTAAACATATACTTCAGGAGTTTATTGAACAATCAACCACAGAAGGTGATTCGGTGCTTTTAAAATCCTAAGCTAACCTACATACGTAAATACATAGATACACAGATTTACGTATGCCCTACATGAAGTGTTCGATGTGTGTTTTACATAGTGTCATTAATGTGTATTTAAAAGGTGAAATGAAATTCTGATCAGCTTCCATATATACTTTATACACACACACACACACACACACACACACACACACACACACACACACACACACACACACACACACACACACACACCACACACACACACCACACACACACACACACACACACACACACACACACACACACACACACACACACACACACACACACACACACACCACACACACACACACACACACACACACACACACACACACACACACACACACACACACACACACACACACACACCACACACACACACCACACACACCACACACACACATACACACAATGTGTGAAAGCAAAGGAGTATGAGCAAAGGGAATGTATGAAAGCAAAGGAGCTGAACAAAAGGTCATGGAGGAACTTCCGTAATAACAGAACAGCAGAAAGTAGAGAGAGATACCAGAGAACCAGGAACGAGTATGTCAGTGTGAGAAGAGCAGCTGAGAAAAGGTATGAAAATGATATAGCTAATAAAGCCAAGACCGAACCAAAGCTACTACAGTCACATCAGGAGGAAGATAACAGTGAAGGAATAGGTGATGAAACTTAGGGTGGGCGAAGACAGGTACACAGAGAATGACAAGAGGTGTGTGAAGAACTCGACAAAAGGTTCCAGGAGGTCATTACAATAGAACATTGAGATGTCACGGCGCTGGGAGAGGTGGCAGCAAACCAGGTGACCTTGGATAGGTTCGAAATTACAAGAGATGAGGTCAAGAAGCACCTATTGGAGCTGGACGTGAGAAAAGCTGTTGGGCCGGACGGAATCTCACCATGGGTATTGAAAGAGTGTGCAGGAGCACTTTGCTTGCCACTCTCCATAGTGTATAGTAGGTCACTGGAAACGGGAGACCTACCAGAAATATGGAAGACTGCTAATGTAGTACCAATATACAAAAAGGGTGACAGACAAGAGGCACTGAACTACAGGCCAGTGTCCTTAACTTGTATACCATGCAAAGTGACGGAGAAGATTTTGAGAAAATCTAGTAACACATCTGGAGAGAAGAGACTTTGTGACAACCCATCAACATGGGATCAGGGAGGGTAAATCTTGCCTTATAGGCTTGATAGAATTCTACGATCAGGTGACAAAGATTAAGCAAGAAAGAGAAGGATGGGCGGACTGCATTTTTTTTGGACTGTCGGAAAACCTTTGACACAGTACCCCATAAAAGGTTGATGCATAAGCTGGAGAAACAGGCAGGAGTAACTGGTAGGGCTCTCCAGTGGATAAGGGAGTACCTAAGCAATAGGAAGCAGAAAGTTAGTGAGGGGGTGATACCTCAGAATGAAGTGAAGTCACCAGTGGAGTTCCACAGGGCTCTGTGCTTGGACCTATCCTGTTTCTGATATACGTAAATGATCTCCCAGAGGGTATAGACTCATTCCTCTCAATGTTTGCTGACGACGCCAAAATTATGAGAAGGATTAAGACAGAGGAGGACAGCTTGAGGCTTCAAGAAGACCTGGACAAGCTGCAGGAATGGTCGAACAAATGGTTGTTAGAGATTAACCCAAGCAAATGTAATGTAATGAAGATAGGGGTAGGAAGCAGGAGACCAGATACAAGGTATCATTTGGGAGATGAAATACTACAAGAGTCAGAGAGAGAGAAAGACTTGGGGGTTGATATCACGCCAGACCTGTCCTCTGAAGCTCGTATCAAGAGGATAACTGTGAGATTTTTCTCTACGCCTACCTCCCTTAGGAGGTGGACTACAAGTTTAAAGGCTGCTCTTGGCAGTTAAGCATGAGTCCAGTAGAAAAAGGAGAAGTGGGAGCAAACCGCCAGGCTTCCACCAGCAGGGGTGAAAACCTGTCCACAATAGGCCGCTGGTTTCTCCTAGTTAAACATGACGTTATAAACCAATAAAGGGTAACCGACGGGTTCTCACAATCAAATTTTATATTTGTTGTGGCGCTATGAATTGGAATTCGAATTCCCAAGAGCACAGCCGTCATATCAAAGATCAAAACAACAATATCAATATATCAGAACATGGGTGTGGCACAGGATAGTTGAAGGTTGACATCAAAGACCGTTAACAAAATAACAATTTATTTATAACAAGAGACTAGACTACTACATCAAAACAAAAGAATGTCAATGACGTTACTCGAAGTCCTTCCTGTGACACTATCAATGACAGCTAGACACCAGCCCCTCGGACTGCATAATGAACTAACTCGAACATAAGCGTGCCCACAGAGGAATCAACAAGCAAGCAAGAACTAACAGATCTATAATCACAATTACAACAAATGACACAGTGAGTTCTGAACACGTCTCCAGTAACCTCCTAACTGTTCTACGCCTCAGTGCAGTCTACACCTGCAATAGCGGTTGCAATGCAATCAAATCAGTAGCCTTTCAATGACATCAATAACTAATGGGTTCACTGGCAACTCCAGCACCCTTCCTCAAATTAATCTTTACGTTAATGTCCATCCAGTGGCACCATAACCAACAGCTAAATAGCAACCCTTGCTGTGTGGCTGCATACTGAACTAACCTGAACACAGGTGTGCCCACTGATGACGCAATATTGCAAATCAAAGAAAAATATCACAGACTAAGTTACACCACAGCGAGTGATTTAATTACGTTAAAGTCCAACCAGTGGCATTTGCAACACAGCTATTCAACAGCCCCTCGAGAAATGACAGCAGGCTCCATCCTGCTGACACTTCGGCTGACAACATGAACTAACTGAACAAAGTTATCCACTGATGACACAAGCAAGCAATCAATAGTGACACGACTTCCTAGTGGCAGCTACTCTAATCACAAGCTTAAGGTCCTCCCGCCCAACAGGAGCGACCCCCGTAATCAGGTGGGTAGTCTAACAGTGACTCCCCCTATCACAACTAAAGTGAACAAAGTCAGGCAAGGTGGGATTCTGGGACACAGCTCCACTCATCCCTAAGTTACTTTACCCTCGTCACTAGACGATAACCAAAAGAAATTGCCTTAATCAATTACAACATTGATTATGTGAATAATGATGGAAATTGACTGATCACAGCAGTCAGCAACAAGTACTACTTTAATCACAACAAGTGTCTCACGCTAGACAACAACATGATAGTACTCTACGTTAACACAAGTCCTCTTGTCACAATAACTCAAACTCTTAAATTACATCACACTTGACTCCTTGCAAGTATTCAGTGAGTAATTCTTAATTAAGGTCAAACGGACCACTAATTACATCCCAATTGAGTTACGTTAACTAAGCCTACCCCAAGTGGGTGGCTTCTCAACAGTCTGTGTATCATTAATTACTTTTACTTACTAATGAGTGCTAATTACCCTAATTAACCTCGAGCAATTAATTAACTGTCACCAGGACCGATAATTAATCATACATAAATACGTCTCACTCCGCACTGCCTAAGCAGGTCTCATCAAACACTGTGAATTCACGGAAGAGGAGTTAATTACTAATTAACAATGAGTGCAACTTAATCCACTGTCACCAGACAGAATATGATTAATATAACGTATTATGCTAACCCCATGACCTCGCTTTACCGAGTCATCTGAGTCCTCAAGACTCCAGACGTTAATTACTCCACTAATTATCATGAGCCACTAATTGCCCAACCCGAAAGGCAGTTAGTCTCGAGCAACTGACGTTAACACTATCACTGACAGACTTGACAGATCCTCTCCCACTACGTGAATTCATGATGAGGATGCTAATTACATAATTAGCTAGAGTGGTCAATTATTGTCACACGGACAATTAATTGCACCGGAAACGTATTCCCACAAGCTCAAGTTCAACACTGTTCTCCATAACAGCCCTCACTCATTCAACAACTACAAGTGTGCACCCCTTATCAAGTTAATTACCCCTAATTAACTCACTGAATCCTCAAGTTCTCACAAANGAGGACGGGTTGAAAATGTGGAGTGCTGCAATATTCTTGTGAAATGCGCCTGTGATGGACCAGAGGAAGATAGAGATGTAACGCTTGCTCAAGCATTTGAAAGCTATTTTGCATATAAATATTTCAATGAAAAATGTAACTAACGTGCAGCCATTTATGACACACTGACTTACAATTTTACGGTTAGTTTGCATATGGCCTTCGTACAATTTTTTTTTACTTTAAAATACAACGTATACAGTATATACATACACTATATGTCGAGATTAACGGAAGCTATACACAAGCTAGCGCAACAATCCTCCCGAACCCAAGAAAACATTATGAACCCAAACAACTGAGAACAACAGTGAACCTCACAGGCTAGTTCTGGAGCCCCCCACCCCCTCCCAAGCACCACAGTTACAATAGTCACCAGTTAAACATACAACACAATATTTGTATACAGAAATGTGTACAAAGTAAACAGAAATCCCACCAGCATGAGAGAAAAGTAATATGAAAAATACAACAAACATTGCAACATACACATATTAGGGCAACATTACACACAATGGAGGCCACAGAACACAACCTCCACACGCTCGCAAGGAATAGCTCGAGACACTACACACTCATTCCCAGAGGGGCTTTCAACATAAGGGAAGTAAAGTTGGAAGCCCCTCTGGGAATGAGTGATCATAGTGTATTGAGCTTTGAGTACCTGGTTGAGCTAGGAATTATCTCCCCAAAAAAGAACTTGGAAACAAAGGGCTGGCGTACCGAAAGGGAAACTATGAGGAGATGAATAAATTCCTAAGGCATATACAATAAGACACAGAACTCAGAACCAAGTCTATACAAAACATGATGGACTATGTCACGCAAAAGTGTCAGGAGGCTGTAAGCAGGTTTGTCCCGGCCCAACAGGAAAAAACAGAGAAGCATAAGAAGAATCCGTGGTTTACTAGGGAATGTATGAAAGCAAAGGAGCTGAACAAAAGGGCATGGAGGAACTTCCGTAATAACAGAACACCAGAACGTAGAGACAGATACAAGAGAACCAGGAACGAGTATGTTAGTGTGAGAAGAGCAGCTGAGAAAAAGTATGAAAATGATACAGCTAACAAAGCCAAGACCGAACCAAAACTACTACACAGTCACATCAGGAGGAAGACAACAGTGAAGGAACAGGTGATTAAACTTAGGGTGGGCGAGGACAGGTACACAGAGAATGACAGAGGTGTGTGAGGAACTCAACAAAAGGGTTCCAGGAAGTCTTTACAATAGAACAAGAAGTCACGGCGCTAGAAGAGGTGGCAGCAAACCAGGCGACCTTGGAAAGGTTCGAAATTAAGAGATGAGGTCAAGAAGCACCTATTGGAGCTGGACGTGAGAAAAGCTGTTGGGCCGGACGGAATCTCACCATGGGTATTGAAAGAGTGTGCAGGAGCACTTTGTTTGCCACTCTCCATAGTGTATAGTAGGTCACTGGAAACGGGAGACCTACCAGAAATATGGAAGACGGCTAATGTAGTCCCAATATACAAAAAGGGTGACAGACAAGAGACAGTGAACTACAGGCCAGTGTCCTTAACTTGTATACCGTGGAAGATGATGGAGAAGATTGTGAGAAAAACAAACAGGCAGGAGTAACTGGTAGGGCACTCCAATGGATTAGGGAGTACCTAAGCAATAGGAAGCAGAGAGTTAGTGAGGGGTAAGATCTCAGATTGGCGTGAAGTCACCAGTGGAGACCCACAGGGCTCTGTACTCGGACCTATTCTGTTTCTGATAAACGTAAATGATCTCCCAGAGAGTATAGACTCATTCCTCTCAATGTTTGCTGACGACGCCAAAATTATGAGAAGGATTAAGACAGAGGAGGACAGCTTGAGGCTTCAAGAAGACCTGGACAAGCTGCAGGAATGGTCGAACAAATGGTTGTTAGAGATTAACCCAAGCAAATGTAATGTAATGAAGATAAGGGTAGGAAGCAGGAGACCAGATACAAGGTATCATTTGGGAGACGAAATACTTCAGGAGTCAGAGAGAGAGAGAAAGACCTGGGGGTTGATATCACGCCAGACCTGTCCCCTGAAGCTCATATCAAGAGGATAACATCAGCGGCAAATGCCAGGTTGGCTAACATAAGAACGGCATTTAGAAACTTATGTAAGGAATCTTTCAGAACATTATATATACCACATATGTCAGACCAATCCTGGAGTATGCGGCTCCAGCATGGAGTCTATATCTAGTCAAGCATAAGACTAAACTGGAAAAGGTTCAAAGGTGTGCCATCAGACTAGTACCCGAGCTGAGAGGTATGAGCTACGAGGAGAGACTACGGGAATTAAACCTCACTTCGTTGGAAGACAGAAGAGTTAGGGGGGGACATGATCACCACATTAAAGATTCTCAAGGGAATCGAAAGGGTAGATAAAGACAGGTTATTTAACACAAGGAGCACACGCACTAGGGGACACAGGTGGAAACTGAGTGCCCAAATGAGCCACAGAGATATTAGAAAGAACTTTTTTAGTGTCAGAGTGGTTGACAAATGGAATGCATTAGGAAGTGATGTGGTGGAGGCAGACTCCATACAGTTTCAACTGTAGATATGATAGAGCCCAGTAAGCTCAGGAACCTATACACCAGTTGATTGACGGTTGAGAAGCGGGACCAGAGAGTCGGAGCTCAACTCCCGCAAGCACAATTAGGCGAGTACAGTTAGGTAAGTACAGGCAAGTGTTCTACAGATCACCCATGACAACAGTGAATACATAAATACGAAACAGTATAATCGCATAAAAACATAATAATGGACAGAGGAGACGGAACACAATGAAACACACACAGGCACCCGTAAGACTTATTGTATGATCACACAACGGTCACACAAGATGAACATTTCGGTCAATAAAACCAATGAAGAGGAATCTCCACAGGCACACCAGCTGGAAGACGACCAGCATCAGTAACTTCCCAAGGGCCTCCTGGAGCATAACCTCCTGGCTCAGAGGGATCTGAGACTCCCCATCACGGGGCACGTCGCCCACAACCATCTGCACAACCCGTGCCAAACCATCAGCAGCTGAACTCTGCAAACCAACATGCCCCTCGACCATCCTATATTCTATACAATGCCTCAAACCCCACATGGGCATAGCAGAGCATCCCATCCGTACCTACCATTGAGTAAGAGCAAACCACACAAACACGGACCCTCGCCCTAGCCTTCTACCCACTCCCCCCCTTTAAGCAGCATCTGTGTAACACTGTAAAGGTGTTTGGTTTAGTTTTATTTAATACATACATATAGTTCATGAGTCACAGACAAGGATTTGAGAGGCGCCAGCTTGTCGGCCTGAATCTCACACCTATAAGCATTAATGACCACCAAGTGACTTGAGGTCAGCCATGGAAATTTCACCTTGCTTCCGCTAATCTTATAATTGTCCTTCAAACATGCCGACGTTTAAGGAGTGGCTTGATAGAGTGCCTGAGGCTATCTACTTGTGGGCGGAGTTAGCTACTAGATTTCCCAATATATACTCGGAGAGCTATCGATTCGAGAGGATAAGAAGTGATAGGAGACCAGCCAGCATAGGCAAGCCGTCGAGATAGGCTGTCAGCCGGTGGGGCGGGAGAGTCTCTGTCAACTACAGACCCCCCCTCCCCCCCCCCTCTCTCTCTCTCTCTCTCTCTCTCTCTCTCTCTCTCTCCTCTCTCTCTCTCTCTCTCTCTCTCCTCTCTCTCTCTCTCTCTCTCTCTCTCTCTCTCTCTCTCTCTCTCTCTCTCTCAAACGTAGACTCAGACACTTGTGAGTTGAGCATGAAAGTGACTTGGTCGTGTTTACAAGTGTTGTGTGAGGATCAGGGGCAGTCACGTTGTAGGGTTCTCGAATTTCTTGGATGATGACTCACTTTGCATATTAATCTTTAACATTTTAGTTGAATTGGCACAAATTATGATACTTCATGTGAAATATAATTATGAATTTATTATTTAAATTGTCTTTAACTTTGTTCACTAGAGTTTTTGAATTGAGAGGAGACAGCCTCTGCGGTTACTGGTTTCATGATTTTAATGAGTACATGATACAGATGGAACATACTAATAATGACCTTGTTAACCTCTTTGAGAGTATGGTGATACAGACAAGTTCCATTCCTTGTCTTGTATGTAATGGTCTAGAATGGATGGTGGCAGCAATTTCTATTTCTACTATCTACTTTTCTACTTCTACCTATCTACCCTTCTACTTCTCCTACTCACTTCCTACTTACTCGTTTTATTATATTCCCCCCCCCCCATTACATCTGTAAAACCTCCATACAACCTCTTATAACGTGCCTGCACTTGCACCCCTTCAACATTATCACTCGACCCATTTAATTGAGCTTTGCACGGAGATCTCGCAGAGTGTATCCAATCTAGTATTTATAAGTGAATGCAGATGAATCAACGCATCCTGCGGTACTTTGAGGCCAAACGTCTCGGCCACCCACCTCATCTTCAGATATGGAAAACAATCTCGATCCCTCGTTACATCAATCTCATCACTTCATCATAACGAAAATTACCCGAAGTCGTAGAGTCACATCCTCACATTTCAACAAACTACAGTTCAGTTACAACTGCCCCTCCCCCGACTGAACTTGACTCCAAACCAGCACTTAAGCTACAATCATGCAATTGTTGGAGAAGCCATGACATTGAGACAAAGGAACCAGTACCACCGTGCAACCAATGAACGCAGTTTATCCAGCCAGGAACTGGCATCCTTGAACACAGACCAATTCAATATCTTTACAGGAGCACGAGAGACAGAGGTTCTTCTTTCACTGCTACAGTCCAACACAGCATGCACACAATTAAACTTAACCGCATTCCTAAGATCCTGACACTTATCATGCCTCATTTAGTTCATAACTTCACTGGAGAAAAACTCTTCCCTTCTATACACTTGGTAAACCCTGGAGGCGCACAGAACTTAATTTAGTAACGAATCAAAGATCCGCAAGACACACCTGAGTACAAATGTGACCCACACCATCCGGCTCCGTGTGTAAAACATGAACCGGAGCCAATTTTTCAGAGTCCAGGTGCCACGTTTCAAGAGCCTTTGTGATTAAACAATACCTGATGCTGTGATTTTCAACTTGATTTCTTAGATTGCTTAATCCCAGAGGCTTTCAATAGCCTTTGGGATTAAACAATACTGTGTGATTAAACAATACCCGATAACAGTCCACTAAAGGTGAACTGCGCCGCCCCCTGCACTTTGTGCTCCTGCACAAACACCACATCAGTCTTATGTCTGCTTTCGTTGCCACGATATCATAATTGCTTCGTCTAACAACACAGACCATTCACATTGAGAATGGCAAAAGAGAAAATAAGAAACCTTTTAACTCAAAAGGGTTGAGACTAAACAGTCTTTAACTATCACCCACCTCGCTAACAACTTCCCAAGGTGGGTACACATATCTCACCCCCTGGGCAGGGGGCCGCCAAGAGGTTCCAATCTTCCACCACTGTCATGATGAACGTCACGACCTACAGAACCACTAGCAGCTCACGTCCAAGGTAAGTGCAACCTCTGCACAACATCCTGCTATTACCTGCATGTCAGGAACATCGTCCACGATGCTTACACCACACCCACCCTCTGCATCCGTATCAGATTGCCTTTACACAAACTCGACGGCCCTTTGACTAGAGTTCGAAGATTGTCACGAGCACTAGCCGACGGCGAACTATGAACAGGGATGCGACCCACTGGAGTAGGTGGGATTGGAATACCCGCCAGTACCCACTGCACAATCAGATCACTATCACTGGTGTTACAAGGCTCCACTGCTCTACCTCTAGGACGCATCACCTCACACATGGAATTCACCCCACACATCACGTCGTCGATCACACCCTCACTTGCTGGTCGTCGGAGGAACCACAGCTTTCACACTCCACACCACCCAGAGGCAATGGGGTTGCAACAGCAGGAGCACGCACATGCTCAGGGACCCAGCCAGGAATACCATCACTACCTGCTGCATCACTGTTGACGCTGGAGCCCAATACACTAACATCACTAGTACTTATCCAGGGAGGAAAGGGAAGTAATATTCTCCATAAATGTTCCCCCCCTGTCCACAGGCCCCTCACGGCAAGTAGCGGTATGTTTACACTGGAATTTCAACTTAAAGCATGTACATGGTTGCCCAGCATAAATAAAGTGTAGGCTGTAACCCATCACCAACTTGGAAAAGGAAATATTTCTCACCAACTACACACGGATGGTTTGAGTACCATTTAATAAAACCCTGGCTAGTCCAGACATAAACTTGCTTTCCTGTACACCAACAACTTGGCCACATGGTTGACCCTGAGCAGCCGTGGAGTGCGGACGTGTCCCTCCGTGACTGCTGGGGTTGTTTTGCCGTTTGGTCGCCAGGTGGTGGGGCGTCACTGCCCTCCCAGTGTGGTTGCCAGCCTGGCTAAGTGCTGACGTGGCTGTTTTGAACATGGGGGGCCTTGCGATTCCTCCTGTTTTGCGAGTGAACTCGGTGGGGCTCGAGTTCTCGTGTAAGGCTGGTTATCCAGCCATTGAGCTGGTAATGTGCGACATGCTACGTGTCCCGGTGGAGGCAATATATGGAGTTGAACTTGTTACGGCCCACCGGGTGATTATCAAGTTCATGCAGGAGGAGGGGTATCGGGACTTCCTCCGGCGGTATGAAGGGCGTTCGATGCAGTTGCCGGATGGCGCCGGCTCTGTTGTGATCTCTGACAGAAGTGGTGCCCTGACGTATGTCAGTGTACACGGTGCGCCCCTGGAGTTCCCTGAAGATCTTCTTCGGCGCTTCTTCGGGAAGTATGGTGCAGTCATCAGTGTGAGGGTAAATACGCTTTCCTCGGGGAAGTATGCTGGGAAGCAGATGAACATCCGTACCTTAGGTATGCGCCTGCGATCGGATATCCCGTCTTCTGTCAGGCTGCTGGGTTACTACGTTCGGGTGTACTATGCCCGGCAGCCTCGTACCTGTTTCCGATGTGGCCAGTTAGGGCATCAGGCTGCCGGGTGCTCTGCGGCCCCTGCTGCACCTGTCAACTTGTTCCGGGAAGAGGATTTCCCACCGCTCCCTCAGGGCGTGGATTCCAGAGATGAAGAGGGGCAGGTCCCATTCGCTGCTGACGCGGCTCCCTTGCGTCACCCGACATGGCCCCGGTGGTTGCTGTCCCTCCTCCGGGGGTTCCAGTGGCTCCTGTCGCTGGTCAATTCGCTGTGCCAGTTGTTCCCGAGGATCTTCCGGATGGACTCTGCGAGTCGTCTTCATCTGCCTCGTCTCCAGCTGATGCGCCTGGTCCTGCACCCTCGCCTGGTGTTCCGGCTGTGCTGGGTGTTGGGAGGGCTGCGGAGCGTCCTGTTGTGAGCGGCCCGGTTCCCCTGTGGTTGAGGCTGCTGCCGTATTGCGACGGGCGTCGGTTCGCCCGGTTTGTGAGGCCCGTGGTTCTGGGTCCGCCTCCGGCTGTGAGGATGTGCGGCCAGTGCCCAAGCGTTCCAGGCGTTCCTCTACTGCTTGGGCTGATGTGGGGGACTTCGACGCAGGTGGTGCTTTGGGCGATAATGTGGCGGTTCCGGGTGCTTCGCGCTCTACGTCACTGGTGGTTGCTGACGTCCATGTGTCTGCTGTGGACGATGGTTGTGCGTCTGATTTACCCCATGTTATTTCTCCTGCAGAAGGTTCTCCGCAGTGGAAGGTGGTTGCTCCTACAGACGTGGGTGGTGAGGGTTCTGGTGCGAGCCGAGGCGTCAAGCTGGTGCTGAAGAAGGATGCCAAGCGTGAGGTGTCCCTGCAGGTTCAACGTCCGGTGGTTGGCGCGGGGCCCTGTGAGGCAGCCGAGGAGGCTCCCAGTGCGCTGCCCATTGCCCGGCCTCGTGGAAAGGTGCCTTTCCCTCTCATCTTGGCCTCCGGAGTGGCGTGTGATGATAAGAATCCTTTGCGGTTTGAAATTGTTGAACGCGTGCGTCCTGTTCCGTGGTGCCCTTCTTCCGTCTGGGTTCGGCGGGCTCGGTGTTTTATTGTGGGTGTGCCGGAGTTGATGCCTGATCCTCGTATGGTTCAAACTGAACCTGTTTCGGAGGACGTCATGTTACTTTGGGAGGCATATTGTGTTCGATTCCCGGCGGCGGAGTGGCCGGATAAGTATGAGAAACTTGAGTAGTCTGTGTGCTTGCTGTGTGCTTAGACATGTGGTTTGTTTTGCAATGTGTTGTACCCATTGTGCGCCCTTCAGGCCGGTGTTATGTTTGTTCTCATAACCGTTGTTTTGTTGTATTTCTTGTATTTCTGGTTTTGCTGTTTCCTTTTCCTGTGTTTCATTATGTTGTGTTCTTGTTGTCGGCCCTTCCGGCCGGTGTTTAGTGTCTTTGTATAAATTTGTGTTGATTTGTTTTGTGCTGATGTGTCTTGTTATGTTTCTTGATGTACTTTATGTTGTGTTTTATTCTCGGTCCTTCAGGCCAGTGCATGTGTGTTGTTACTTGTACCTGTTTTGTTTTCTGGTGTGCGTGTTTTGCTTGTTTATTATTATTGTTTATTTTGGCCTCGCCCTTTGTTACGGGGCGGTATGTGTGGTGTGTGTGTTTTTATTCCTGTATTGTGTCTGTGCTGTACGTTTGACCTGGTGTTTTCATATTGCTTTACCTGTTGTACGTGTTTGTTCTTTATGTTTTGTTTGGAATTTATTGTGTTTGTCCGGTTATGTTTCCTGTTATGCCTCTTGATGTATGTTTTGTTTTATGAAGGATGTGTTTTGTGAAGTTACTGTGATTGCTAGTTTGCCATTGTATTCTGTTTTGTGCCTTGGTGTATACTGTATTTTTCTATGCATTTATCGTGTTTGTTTTGTTGTGCTATGCTGTGCTATGCTGTCGGCCCTTCTGGCCGGTGGTCTATTGTTTTCTTTTGTTCTGTTATGTATTCTGTATTGTTTTTATTGTATTTAAATTGCATGCTTTGCATGTAAAAATAAAAAAAAAAAAAAAAAACTTGGCCACATAGACAGAATTACCTCTTTAGCCGTCTTGATAGCCGCATCATGTACCAACACGAGAACTTTTGCTAACATAATAGATCTTCGCCTCGTCCTGCCCATGAGGTAGAGGGAACGTGTGGTCCTCATACATGGTCATAAACAATACAAAAACGTCACTCAATTTAATTTTAAGCGCTACCCTGCCAGACATTACCCATTGTACTCCAAGCAGGTTTCCTAAACATATGTGCAGCACATCCACTAAATGTCGATCCCACAATAACATAATTCACTTGATTAGTGAACTTCAGGCCAGCAAACTCAGACCACCTCCATGGAGAAGAGTAAGCACTCATGATGGAATGCCCGGACCCTGACCCCTGAAGGGGACAGCAGCGAGGAGAGACAAAGCGAGGAGAGACAAAGCGAGGACAACCAATCCATGCAGTCAATCGCCAAATCAGGAGAACGATTATTCACATCCCCAGTTATTGCTGGCTGGTCACTCTGGTGTTGGTCCCCAGTTGACTACCAAGGCGTGGAGTCAGTGGTTGGGTGTCAGTCCTGTGGCCCGTGTGGTACCCCGCTGTACAGATTTCCTTTACGATGGGGTCGTTAAGACGTCTCTGAAACAGACGTCTTTGACTGGACTAAAGTTTTCAGTGCAACATGACCATACGACGCTTGGTATTGCGCTGGTGGAGGTGTTCCATGTGAAATTGACTGATCTAGTAGGAGTGGAGCTAGTTAAAGACCGACGTATGTTTGTGACATTTATTCGGCTAGATATGTTCCGGAAGTTTCTCGAGTGGTGTGAGGGTTGCACTTTCCGTATGTCAGATGGTGCTGGCACAGTACGAGTGGTAAACTTGAGGGTGACCTTTTATATATGTGGCAGTGAATGGTGCACTGTTTGAAATAACAGATGGGCTGTTGACCAGGATGTTTTGGTAGTTCGTGAAGGTGTGAAACGAGAGGTAGAATACAGTTTCAGCGGGCTATTGTAAGTGATTGCTTGCTGGCACCAGGACGCTGACAATGTCCCTGACTCGGGATATACCGTCTTCGTTTTCCCTGATGGGGTTTACGGTCCGAAGTATGTATTCGGGTCAGTCCTGTACCTGTTATCGGTGTGGTCTGCAGAGTTACCTGGTGGCAGCTTGCTCAGTGAAGGCGGCTGAACATGTTAATATCTTAAGGGAGGGTGATTTTTTGTTTCCGAACCCAGCGGGATTCTGCAGAAGTGTTGGCTGGTGGTGTTGTCCCGCCTCCCAGCTTGTTAGACGCCTGTCTGTTGCGAGGAGCCGGTGGAGTGCCCTGTGCAACCGGGAGCTGTCGAACGGCCAGTGTGTGTGCGGATGAGGCTCCACCTTCCGGGCTTTGTGTGGTGCAGACTACCTTGAGAATACCTTGAGGTGCTTCCGGGGCTTAGCGTCTCCGCGGCCCGATCATCGACCAGGCCTCCTGGTTGCTGGACTGATCAACCAGGCTGTTGGACCCGGCTGCTCGCAGCCTGATGTATGAGTCACAGCCTGGTTGATCAGGTATGATCAGGACTATGCCGATGGAGATTCACAGTGTACCGCCTCCTGTGGTGGAGGTACCGGCTCCCCAGGAGGCGTCCACATCTGCTTTGGAGAGCGGTTCTAGTGCACCTGCTTCACCTGTGGGATCTCGGGGCGTGGGGTTTTCCCCCTCATCTCGGGAGGCTTCTGCTGCTGCTTCTCCAATAGAGGGTGTGCATCCCTCTCGACTCGCCTACAGGACCTTTCGCATCCCGCTGAGCTGGTCACCCAGCAGAAACACAGGAAGGGCACTGACACGTCATGGTGCCTTGGTGGTAAGGACACAATGGAGACAAAGGGTGGGGTTGATGAGGCGGTAGTTGTCGAGGAGCGGGAGCGGAGTGAGATGGCTCCTTTGCCGGTGCCTGCCAGTGGGGGCCCCCAAAGTGCCAGTATAGAGGTGGGGATTAGTTGACTCTGGTGCCAGGGGGTGTGCAGGGCAGGATTTATGTCTGACATTGGAAAAGCGAAAAATTGAGTCTGGTATTGATGATGGGAATTCCCCGTTGTCAGACATCCCTGATCATTGGAAAGTCGTTCCCATAGGGGTTGATCAGATATTTGTGGACCTGCTGCCCCGAGCTTGTGGGTGTAAAAAAAAAGAAAAAAAAAGTGTGGGTGTGAGGGAGGGAGGGGGGGGGGTTCCTCTTGGATTTTGTGTTTTTTGCTTGTGTATTTTATTATTAAATATTTGTAAGAGTTTCTGACGCTACCGTAATCTGGTACGCTTCGTTACCGAGATCCCTTTTGGGCCTTAGTATTATATGCATTTTTTTTCTCTGTTAATGTTTTCTGTTTTTGTATTATTCCTATGGCTGTTTTACTTTGTATGCTGTTTTCATATTGTGCTGTTTTTCATAGTGCTGCTTCATATTGATATGCTCGGTACTTGTTCCTCATGTACGTATGTGTATTTTTGCTTTCCTGTTTACGCTTTGATGCAGGGTAACTTTAGTGTGAATTGTCCAGGTAATGTATGTATCCGTGATGTGTGTGATGTTCCATTTGGTATACTGTCCTTGTGTGGTTGTGCATTTGACATTATCCATAGAGCTATGATTTGATATCACTGTGTGTTATATTTTGTAGTGGTGTATTTTACGTTTTCTTCTGTCTTTACTTGTATTGTCATTGCTTTTGTGTGCATGGAGTTGTACCTGGTGAGTGTCTGGTATTGCACTGGTTTATAATTCTGTACTGGTGTGTGTGTGTGTGTGTGTGTATATATACTATATATAGACATATAATATTATATATATATATATATATATTATAATTATATATATATATATATATATATATATTATATATTATTATATATATATATATGCAATTGACGATCACAAAACACTGATCATTTTATGCGGAAAATCCACAGAGAAAATGAAAGGAGGTAACGTTTCGACTTTGTTAAGCCTTTGTCAAACCAGACTGACAAGAGGAGAAGGAAGGGGGAGGATATATAGGCCGACACCTGACCAACCCAACCCTAGGGAAAGAATTAACCAGAGACAGGTAAAGCTTAGCTTAGAATGGTCAAAGAGGATTAAGCGGTCAGAGAAAAAGGATGAAAGATTAAGAAAAGCCTCATGAACATGCAATAAATGAATATATAAATATAAAATTATAATGAGACATTGTAAGCCTCTCTAACAATTACAGTTTTTTCTTAAACTGTTGTGCAATATTATAACTTAAAAATGGATCAAGTTTGTACATTCCAGTACTAACATTAAGAAGATTTGGACACTGACTGATTAGAGCAGACTCAATCAAATTCCGTTCCACGAAATCCCCACAATTGGTAATGCTTTTTGCACCATTCCAGTTAATATGTGATCGATCGCATAAATTCGTATGTAGATACAATGCATTAGACGTTTGGGCAGTTCTAATACTATAAGCATGTTGTGACAACCGCAATTGTAAGGACTTTCCTGTTTGTCCAAGGTACACAGAATCACAATCATTGCAGGGAATTGAATACGCAACTGCTGTATCAGGGGAGTTTTTTATTAAATTGGATTTGATCGTACTATTAGTGAACACCAAATTTATATTAAGTTTCTTAAAAATCAAGACAATTTTTCAAGTCCACTCGCATAAGGTACAACCAATGAGTTAATAATTCTGGTTTCGCCTTAGGGATGTGATTATAAAACGTACGCTTGGCTTGTTCAAACGAGAAATCCAAAAACCTCTTAGGATATTGTAAACTCTTCCCGATTTCATATATTATAGCAATCTCTTCATCAAAAAACTCAGGGCTGCACACCCTCAAAGCTCGTAGAAACATTCCTGAAAATACTGCCGTTTAACTTTACTATGATGATTCGAATAAAAATGAACATACGACCCCACGTTGGTAGGTTTCCTATACACATTAAATTTGAACTTTCTAGTGACTCTATGATGAATCATATGTCCAAAAACGGAAGCATACCATTCACCTCAGTCTCACAAGTGAATTTTATTGAAGGTACCAAAGAATTGAGTTCATTAAGAAAACTATATGGTCTTTGTCACACGGCCATAAACACAAAATATCATCAACATACCTAAACCAAACTACATTAGCCGGGATAATACTGGATAAGATTTTGTTTCGAAGAATTCCATATACAAATTACTTAAAACGGGGAAAGAGGATTGCCCATCGCCATTCCAAATGTTTGTTTGAAAATTTTCCATTAAAACTAAAATAATTGTCTTTTATACACAATTTGATAAGTTCAA
>WNGS01163198.1:66531-97049 GCA_020271785.1 Procambarus virginalis | reverse complement strand
CCAATTATTCATTAATGGAATTGCATTACTCGTACAATACTTTGTCATTGCAACTATATTTAAATTCCTCTTGTTTCTAGCTCGGGAATATTGTTTACCGAGAAGCAGACAGTGGGCTTGATCATATTGTCCATTATTTCTTATTAACTTTATCCCTGTTTATATGCGGAGAATATACCCAAACACTTGCATTTGTAGAGCAGAAGGTTTTGCCTAACCAGCGCATGTGCCAAGATCCCATCACATATCCAGACTTTTGTTGTGATGCTCAGCTTGTCTGCTTAGTTACCGCACATGGTCTTATCCCATTCAACTCAAGTGGTTCTACGTTTTAACCAGTGTCTTGATTTTTTTTGACGTCCTTTGGCGCCTTAACTCAATTGATCCACCACTCGCCAGCTATCTCGACGGAGCTTCTCCTTTGGATCCCTGCGAGACACCTTGCCCTCCATTATGGTTTCACCTGCTTCATTAGCCTGTCAATATCTGCCCTAATCTCCAGGCAGTGCCCACAGGGCCATTGTGTGTGCCATTATTCCAAGAATAATTACTAGCCAGACAATGACACACGACTACATTTGACTAGAGCGTATTTACATAATCCTGAGCTTTTATTTATTTTAAAATTTAGTACTGACCTGGATGGCGTTCTGGAAGTTCTTCTACTCCCCAAGCCCGGCCGGAGGACCAGGCTTGACTCATTGAGTGCTTGGTTCAGCAGGCTATTGCTTGGAGCAGCCCGCAGGCCCACATATCCACCACAGCCCAATGGTTCTGCACTTCTTGAAGAAAACTGTAAAGTTTTATCTTGAAGACGTCCACGTTTGTTTTGGCAATATTTCTTATGCTCGCTGGGAGTATGTTGAACAACCGTGAACCTCTGATGTTTATACAGTGTTCTCTGATTGTGCCTTGGGCCTACTCTTCAATGATTCTAATCTGAATTTTACTTTCATATCGTTCACTCCAGTATGTTATTTTACTGGGATTTGGGAGCTGACCCTCCATATATTCGTTGTATATTATGATACCTCACTTATCTCCTTTCTAGGGAGAACATTTAAAGCTCTTAGAGACGATCCCAATAAATTAGTGCTTTATGCCGTTTGTTTTCTGTATTCCCTCTTTCAGCAGTCTCTCCTGCTCTTAAGGAGGAAGCGAGTATCGAACAGTACTAATGACGGACAGCAGAGTGATGTGAATAGTACAACCATTGTGAGTGGATCCCTGGAGTTGACGTTTCTCATAATCCTTCCTATCATTTTTTTGGATGATGCTAAATTTGCTTTGTTATGCTCCCTTAACGTTATGGGAATAATAATGACTGATGCCCTATCATTTACATTATGCTTTCCTACTATTGGCAGATTTGATTGTGTTTTGTACCCTATATTTTGTTTAATGTCCTCATTTTTACCGTACCAGAGTTCCTGGAATTTATCACTGATAACAACAGGCTATTTTCTGACGCTCAGTCGAAAATCTAATTGATATCCGTTTGTAGATTATCAATGTCTTCAACAAAATTCAGTTTCATACTGATTTTTGTCATCCGCAGAAGGTGATGCGACGCTGTGACTTGTATAAATGTCTATATGTAATATGAGGATAAGGGAAAAAAGTAGTGCAAGGACTGTACTCTGCGGTAGAGCTTTTAACTGTGCTTGAACTCTTTTCTTTGCTTGACAGTTGTTCTGTGTTCTGTTCCTCAGAAATTTTAATACCACCGACCTACTTTATCTGATATTCCCATTGACCTTTTTTGTGTTATCACTGGTCACATGTATCAAATGCCTTTGTGAAGTCTACATATACCAAACTGCATTGTTTTTCTTCTAATGCCTCAGTGATTTGGTCGTAGTGGTCAATAGCTGCGAGAGGCATGATCTTCCCACTCTAAATCCATGTTGACCTGGGTTGAGGTCGTCATGGGTCTCCATATAACTGAAAACCTGCCTCCTGATCCCTTTCTCAAAACTTTTATTATATGAGACGTTAGAGCGACTGGTCAATAATTCTTGGCCATTGCTTTGCTCCCTCCCTTGTAAAGAGGAGCAAAATATATGAAATCTATTGATTTAAGCGAATCTTGTATCTCCCCCGTGTGCAAGCTCTTTCTCCACACAATGCTACTGGCACTTGGCATTCCTTTATACATACTGAGTGCATGGGCATTTTGTCAATTTTTCCTTCAAAATCTGCAGAATTCGTGTCCGTATCAGTTATATTTTCAGGAGTTTGGATTACCGTGTTATCCTCTGTATGAACCTTCACTTGTAAGAATAGGTCAAATACTGACTGTGGCTTTTGCTTTTTTCGCATATGTGAAAGAATATTTTCTTTTCCTTCTCTTGAATGTCATATTTGTGTTTTAATTGTATTTCTAAAATTTGATGTGATTGCTTTAGTCATTGCTAGATTTTTAGAACCGTTTAACTTATTGTTTATATTGTTGAGATAGTTGTGTCTCCTTAGCAGTTTTTTTTCCTTCTTTTGTAGTCGCGTCTGATTGTTCTTTCTACGTTGGTCCTCATTCTGGCTTTCAAGAAAGGAACAAGTTTTAGAATGTATATTCTTTGGAAGTCAGTTGTTTTATGTCTTGTGTGGGATTATTATTTCTGAAAACATTCGTGGAATTATTTTTAAGTTCCCTGTCTATCTTTTCCCAGTCTATCCTTTTATTAAAATTGAATTTATTGAATAACCTCTCATACATGATCATTGTTTTAGGCTTATTACAGGTATTATGTTAGACCACAAGCTCATTTAAGAGCAAACTAAGTATGTGGTATGCGACTGTAATGTCCTTGATTGTCTCCTTTGTTTGTGAAGTTCAGATCTAGAAAATTGTCATAATTAGTTGACTATCTGCTGGTTGAGTGAAAATTCGTCACAGAATCTAAGTAGTTCTCTCATCTAATATGTGGTTGGTTATGTCCAGATAGATTTCCTGGTATAATAATCTTGGTCGCTAGTCTCCGTCTTAAACTGGGCAGGTTGATGTCACTTAGGAAGATTTCATTTATTGGGTTTGCCAGATTATCGAGACTATTCTCTCTGATTTGTGATTCCTCAGCCGTTGCATCTGGTGGTTTGAATATTAGAATTTATATATTTTTTTTTATTACCAGTAGAGTTAACTACCACCTCATTTCTAGAGTTAAGCTCAGAGCATACAAGGTCTTCTCTTGTATACATATTTACTCCTCCATGTGACCTAATTACCCTATCACATCAATATAGATTATATTCTGGTATTCAGATTTCACTGTCAAAGTTCACTTGCATGGATTTCTGTGAAGGTTCAAATACTGCATTTGGCTAAGCGAGGAGGTTATTTATGAACGGTACTTGGTTATTTTCTATTGTTTTCAGACCTTGTATGTTGGTAAAGATGAAGGTTACTCTATTTGGGGTTATTTGATGATGATTTTTCAGGCAGGTCCATTATGTGTGGGGAATGTCGGCTTTGGTCTGACCAGTACTGATTGTTGCAGGGTTGTTGCCTGTCGTAGCTGGAGCTTTGTTGTGGGGTGTAATTGCTTGTGTGATTCTGGTATGCAAGTGGGTCCTTCAGCCAGTTCCATACACACTGTTCAATCTATTGAAATCTCTTTCGACTGGGTATAAAATAAATTGAACTTTCTCCAAAGCCATTTTCGTGTTTGCCACTATTTAGCGTTCTGTACCTTCCACGTGAAGGTATGGACAGCTGAGGGCGTAGCATTTTCTCTCCTAGAGTGAGGTTTCGTACATGTCAGGATGGAGAAATCTACATGTTGATTCAAAGCGACATTTTCCTTTCTTTAGTATATTTAAACACTTTTTGGGGATGGTTATAACTGCATTCTAATCCTTTTATATTTCCTGAATGTCTGCAAATGTTCCTTACATATATGTACTTGTATAGATTTATATATACATTTTAAAAGTTATGCACTAGTTAATTTGCTCGAAACATACTTAAAAGAGCTTTTATATTGCAGGTGTGCTGGAGCTGCAGGTGTGTGCAAGGGCGCTTTAGGTGCATATAAGGGAGCTACAGGTAATGTCCACCGTCCCCTCCACATGGTCACTGTTGTTAAAACCACTTGTCGCAACACGTGGGGAAGCTCAGGTTACAATACATGAACACATTGCAGCTATCATATGTATACAGGTGTGTGAGGGAGCTCGGGTTACAATACATGAACACATTGCAGGTATACAGTTGATGTAGGTTTTAAATCATTGAGGACAACATTGGTTTTATTAACATCAATTCAGATGTTTCGTATCCTAGTGCATTAAACATCAGCAAAAGAACTCGGGGAGATTTTACTAGTCTTATATTAATGATGAAGATGCTGTTGATAATGTTCAAAGACTGACAACAAAAGTAGTATCTACTGAAAATGTTTAAAATATTAAACAAAATATTTTCACAAGCATAGTGAAGGTCAAGCGGACATAATATTCAATTAATAATATTCTTAGAAGTGAATGGTGGTACGATACGTTTTTAAAGCCGTGTGTGTATTATTCCAGTATGTATGACTCTCGTAATCATGGAATTATTTTGATAGAGCATGAACAAATCGACAACCAGAATAAAAACATAAGAACATTGGAATAAAGGAAACTGCAAATAGGTCTATTGGCCCATACGTAGCAGCTCCTATTTAAATCCACCCAAACTCAGAGATCCTACGTCTGTTATGTTACCCAGTAATTTGTTCTAAAAGTCAACAACGCTGTTACCAAACTAGTATTTACCCAGGTCTTTTCTAAATCTAAACTTGTTCAATTTATATCTATTATTTCGCGATCTATTCAGTGAAATATATAATACCTTATTAATATCTCCCTTATTATGCCTATTCATCCACCAGTACACTACAATCAACGCCTCACACGGAAGGTGTTATGGCCTCACTCAGCCAGTAACCGGGTTCTTTATCTCAGTCGCTGCTAATGGGTTTGATGCCTCTTCTTCATTCACCCCCCCCCCCAAGTCTATAGTAAGTTATAGAGAACTGGCAGTAGCAAGTAATCGTGAAAGGATAAGGGGGGGGGAGGTAGACAATACTAATCAGCATTTTCCCAAATATAATATATACTGTATAATCACTATATATTTATATATGAACATTGCGAGTGTCACTTTTGCACAGGACACTAATACGACAAATTCTGCAGTCTTCTATCGCTTAGAGTCCACTATCTTGTGTTATACGTCATCCACGATGAATGGTCCTCACACTGATGAGTTCACCCTACTCAACACAACATGGGCCAGGCCTACATCGTAACGTCACTGTGTCTAAGACACCCCACTTTCTCTCTCCAGCAACACCCTGGCAGAAGTATCCAGCAACACCCTGGCAGAAGTATCCAGCAACACCCTGGCAGAAGTATCCAGCAACACCCTGGCAGAAGTATCCAGCAACACTAAGCAAAACTTCTCAACAGACGGCCACTACTGCCGTCTCGTAATTGAACTTCGCCTATCCTGGGTACGTTAGTACAACCAATAACAATTCAAAGACAAAGCATTGTCTCTACACACAGCCACCACTTGTCCTTTGTTGTTGTTGTTGTTGTTTTAAGATTCGTTGCATGGATCAAAAAGTTCAAAGTAGCATGGACTATGGTGAGCCCGTAGTGGACACTTGTCCTTGCTGGAACAAGTCAGGAGTTTTCGATTGCCCAGATGAACTGAATTCTAGAGCACAAGACACCATCCTCATCACTTATGTGGACACAAGTCATTAGCAAGACAGTAAGTGCATAAGGATATATGATGGCGGCCTTTCACCAGGGAACCGAAAATATGATCGGGTGCACGCATTAGATTGACATTTCTGCCCGAAACGATATGTGTGCTAGTGGCTTTACGAGAATGTAAAGTCATCATTGCTATGTACCCTCTTAACCCCCAATGTATCTTCCTGTATATAAATAAAAGTGGCGTTGATATCACCACCTCCCTCACCAGTGAGCATTGTCATTGATCCATCTTTAAAATGAATATGATCAGGAGCATTCCACAGATGGGGCTGATCTTGCTACACCGTCACCAATAAATGATGTCCTCGTCACACCAACAAGAATTGGCGTTGGAGTGCATTCCCACAGATGGCGTCGATATTGCCACATCTCTCCTCAGATGGTTTTGATATCGTCACAGGAGGCTATTCTGAGCAATGTGCGAAGCAAAGCACAAGAAGTTCGAGCACCTCTCCTCCACTCCACACACACAAACCACTCCACCCCCAACCTCACATCCAGACTATATCAAAGACCTCAAATCCCTCAACCCAGACCTACAATCCCTCAACCCAAGATGGAGCTCTGGCTCCATCACTTACGGGCTATTCATGCCCGTGCCATCTCTTGGGTGGCTTAATCTTTATCAATCACCTCAACCCAGCGCCTCACTCCAGTCCACACCCACAATCGCATCTACCTGCCAACACCAACATTTAACGCCACACCCAGGTACAGTCCGAAGGTGGACGAGATGATGGCCCTTGCCGAAGCCTACGTAATGTCGGCAATCCACATGTCCGGTGATAAGATCTTTACATTCGGGGACACGCCTTCCCCCAATTACTAATAGCCAACTACTTGCTACCATTAAAATACCCCCTGAACTCCTTGGCACCACAATTAGAGCACTAGAGGTCCGTCTACCCCCATGTTATGCCAATATTACGGGGAACACACCAAGATCTACCAACCCTACCGAGAGAAGACACAAATGTGGTCCCCCCCTCCCGTGGGAAATCTACCAGTGAATAATTTATTTATATTGTTAATTAATTTAATGTGGACTGTATTGTAATCTTGTTTATAACTTGCTTATTACTTATTTATAACTTCGGAGTGAACTATGTTTAATTTAACGTCACCAGTAAAATTCCTTCCCCACATATTATAGGGGTTATTATTAATATATTTGGTTATACGATAATTAAACTGATTAACATTATTATTTCACTTAACCATAATCAATTGGTTAGTGTATATTGCTAGTATGAATGAATTATAGCCTTACCTGACTAGAAGGCTTCGACAATCATAATGGAACTAGACTACGTGAGTAGGCCAGCCAGACTTGGGGTCGCTTGGTTATGACCACGCATACACCAGTATGATCATACTGTGGCGTGAGCCACTGTGCCAGGATAGAGCCTGGTGTCAGCTAGTGGAGATTGTATCCAGTTTTCAGACCGGTTGTTGATCATGCCCAGTTGTTGAGAAGCTGGATAAAGTAATTGTGAGAGTTAGTAGATGGTATTATATGAAATATTATAATGTATATAATATATGTATGTTTGTAAGTGTACAGGTAAAGTGCCCATTTGGGCGAGCGGGAAATGGGGCCAGAGGGAAGGGTAGGTCAGAGAGGAAAGTTCGCATATCAGAGGGAATAGGTCCAGGGCTTAACCCACAAGCAGGCCTTGAATTATGGTATATATATTCTTCACCAAACAAGTTCACCCATGCATCAAGTTAAGTCCCAACAGCACTGGAAGTCCCAACCAACGCGCGCGCGCGCGTGTGCGTACTCACCTAGTTGTGCTTGCGGGGGTTGAGCTCTGGCTCTTTGGTCCCGCCTCTCAAGCGTCAATCAACAGGTGTACAGGTTCCTGAGCCTATTGGCCTCTATCATATCTACACTTGAAATTGTGTATGGAGTCAGCCTCCACCACATTACTTCCTAATGCATTCCATTTGTCAACCACTGACACTAAAAAAGTTTTCTAATATCTCTGTGGCTCATTTGGGCACTCAGTTTCCACCTGTGTCCCCTAGTGTGTGTGCCCCTTGTTAAATAGCCTGTCTTTATCACCCCGTCGATTCCCTTGAGAATCTTGAATGTAGTGATCGTGTGTGTGTGTGTATATATGTGTGTGTGTGTGTGTGTGTGTGTGTGTGTGTGTGTGTGTGTGTGTGTGTGTGTGTGTGTGTGTGTGTGTGTGTGTGTGTGTGTGTGTGTGTGTTTGTGTGTGTATATGTGTGTGTGTGTTTGTGTGTGTACACTCACCTATTTGTATTCACCTATTTGTGCTAGCAGGATCGATCATTGACTCCTGGATCCCGCCTTTCCAGCCATCGGTTGTTCACAGCAATGACTCCTGTCCCATTTCCCTATAATACCTAATTTTAAAAGCATGAATAGAATTTGCTTTCACAACCTGTTCCCCAAGTGCATTCCATTTTTCCACTACACTCACGCTAAAAGAAAACTTCCTAGCATCTCTGACTCATCGGAGTTTCCAGTTTCCACCCATGTCCCCTCGTTCTGTTATTATTACGTGTGAACATTTCATCTATTTCCACTTTGTCAATTCCCCTGAGTATTTTATGTCCCTATCATATCTCCTCTCTCCCTTCTTTTCTCTAGTGTCGTAAGGTTCAGTTCCCTCAGACGCTCTTCATATCCCATACCTCGTAACTCTGGGACAAGCCTCGTCACAAACCTCTGAACCTTTTCCAGTTTCCTTGTGTCTTTCTTCAGGTGGGGCTCCATGATGGCGCGGCATACTCTAAGACTGGTCTCATGTAGGCAGTGTAAAGCGCCCTAAAAGCCTCCTTACTTAGGTTTCTGAATGAAGTTCTCATTTTCACAAGTGTAGAGTACGCTTCTGTCGTTATCCTATTTTTTTGCGAGATCTATACAAGAGTTGTTACGTTCTTGTACAGCCACTAGTACGCGTAGCGTTTCGGGCAGGTCCCTGGAATACGATCCCCGCCGCGAAGAATCGTTGTTACAACCAAGTACACATTTTACTGTTGCGTTAAACAGAAGCTACAGTTAAGGATTTGCGCCCAGTAAATCCTCTCCGGCCAGGATACGAACCCATGACAAAGCGCTCGCGGAACGCCAGGCGAGTGTCTTACCACTACACCACGGAGACTGGAAAATATGTGCCTCAGGAGTTAGATTAGGTGTTACGCCCACTCCCAGGTCTTTCTCGAATCGTTACAGGTAGAAGGTTCCCCTTCATTGTGTAATGTTCCTTTGGTCGTCTATCACCTGATCCCATTTCCATAACTTTACATTTACTGGTGTTGAACTCCAGTAGCCATTTCCCTGACCATCTCTGCAACCTGTTTAAGTCCTCTTGGAGGATCCTACAATCCTCATCTGTCACAACTCTTCTCATTAATTTTACGTCATCTGCAAACATTGACATGTATGATTCCACTCCTGTAAACATATCATTTACGTAAATTAGAAAGAGGATTGGTCCCAGCACCGATCCTTGAGGTACTCCACTTGTTACTGTTCCCCAGTCCGACTTCTCGCCCCTTACCATTACCCTCTGGCTCCTTCCTGTTAGGTAGTTCCTCACCCATGCTAGGGCCTTTCTGCTTACTCCTGCCTGCCTCTCAAGTTTGTATAGCAGTCTCATGTGCGGTGCTGTATCAAAGACCTTTTAACAGTCAAGAAATATGCAGTCTGCCCAACCTTCTCTGTCCTACCTAATCCTTGTCACTTTATCGTAGTTCTAAAAGGTTTGTTAGGCATGATTTCCCTGTCCAGAACCCATGTTGGTGCTGGTTTACAAACCCAATGCTCTCCAGGTGCTCAACAAGTCTTAGCCTAATTATTCTTTCAAGTATTTTGCAGGGGATGCTTGTCAGTGATATGGGTCTGTAGTTAAGTGCCTCCTCCCTATCAACTTTCTTGAAAATTGGTACGACATTTGCCTCCTTCCAGCAACTGGGCAATTCTCCTGACATAAGTGACTCATTAAAAAATCAATGCCAGAGGCACGCTGAGAGCCTGCGCTGCCTCTTTTAGTATCCACGGTGATACTTTGTCTGGTCCAACCGCTTTAGTTGCATCCAGTGTTGTCAACTGTCATTACCTCCTCTGCTGTCACCTCTGTATGATAGTCTTTCATCTAGGGTAATCTCTTCTAACAATGGGAGCCACACAGGCTCGTTTGTGATCACTCCATGGAACTTGCATTCAGTACCTTGTAGATTTCCTTGTCGCTTTCTGTATATGCCCCCTCTGTTTTCCCCAGTCTTGTCACTTGGTCATTTACCGACATCTTCCTTCTTATATGGTTATGTAGTAATTTAGGTTGCTTTTTCACTTTGATCGCAATATCATTGTCATAATTTCTTTCCGACACTCGTCTTATGTTAATGTAACCGTTCCTAGCTCTGTTACATCTATTCCTGTTGTCCTCTGTGCTTTGTCTTCTGTACTTCCTCCACTCCCTCCTGCTTCTCACTTTTGCTTCCTGACACTGTCTATTAAACCATGGGTTATTATAATCCCTCCTGCTTTTTTCCTTTACTGTTGGAATAAATTTCTCTTCAGCCACCTTGCATTTGCTTATGACTTGGTTCATCATACCTTGCACTGTTTCCTCTAATTTCTTCCTCCCACTGCACTTCTCCCAGGTAGTCCCTTATCCTCCTGTAGTCCCCTCTTCTGTAATCGTCTCGTTTCCCAGACCTCTTGTCCTTTGGTCACAATTTTAAGCTCCATCATGTAGTCAAAGACTAGGACACAATGGTCACTGGCTCCTAGTGGTATTTCATGTTCCAAATTCTCGATGTCTTCTACATTCTGGGTGAAAATGAGGTCTAATAGGCTGGGCGTATTCCCTCCTCTTTCCCTAGTGTCTTCCTTCACATGCTGTGTTAGGATATTCCTGTCAATAACGTCTACCAGCTTCGCTCCCCAGGCCTCCTCCTCGCGTCTCCTCCCCGCCATGGGGATTCCTAGTTTCCCAATCCATCTCTCCGTGATTTAGGTCCCATGACCAGCAGCTTCGCTCTCATTCTATGCACTATTGTTGCTGCCCTCTGCAGTTCATCTATACATGCCTTGATGCTGTCCTCATACTCCTGCCTGGGCCTTCTACTGTTTGGTGGGGGATTGTAGAGTATCAAGATTACAATCTTCTTCCCATCCACTGTCAGAGTTCCATGTATGGACTTCGTGCTTTCATTGGTACCTGGATTTTCCACCTCCTCCAACTTCCATTTCTGTTTTATTTGGAGTGCCACTCTTCCTCCCTGCCTCTGTGTCCTTTCTTTTCTTATCACCTGGTACCCCCTCTGGAAAGATTGCATCCGAGATCATGCCATTTATTTTAGTTTCCACTATTGCCACTATGTCTGGGTCTGCCTCACTAACTTGAAACACCTGGATCGTCTCTCTTTTCCTGAAGCGAGACGCCACATTCGCCGTCTCGCCCTTCTCGCTGGCGTATCCTATGCTCGCGTGTTGTGTTCTACCTCTCCACATCCTTCCCACCCTACTCGGTCTTACAATCGTTTCCAGGTCTTGCACCCGGATATGCCCACCACTGCCACCCCTGTTCTTTTACGTTCTGTTCCGATGGGACTCCCCTTCCTGGTTCTCTATCTGGAGTTTTCCCCCTTCCTGCCCAGTCTGCCATGTCTCCTGTGTCTTCTTTCCCGTCTGTCCCCAATCCTTCTTCCCTCCCTCCGGTCTCTTGGCCCTCCATGCCACCTGTCAATACAGGCTGATATCCATCACCCTCCCAGCAATCTTCATGTTGTTCACTCCCGTTTATCTACTACTGTCGAGACAATTAAGTCTGTCGCCCAATACGTTGTTGCTGGAACAACTGCCTCTTTGAGTCAGAAACGTAAGCCTGGCTCCTCTACTTCATCCTTCCCGGCGGGTAAGAAGGCATTGCTTTCTTCCTCGCCCCCAACCTCTGACACTCTCGCTCCGTCCCCTTTCATTTCAGTGGTCGGGCCCCTGTCCCACCTATGGAGGCTTCTTTAGCCCCTGATTTCCTCTTGGTTGCTGCCCTTGCTGAGGTGCGCTCCCTGGTTTCTGACCCCCTCCCCCCTCCTCCTCCTGTCCTTGACCACCCCTCTCGGTTGTGTCGTCCTCCGGAGCCTACCCGTCCACCTCTGGTCTGTCCTCCCGTTCTCTTCACTCCATTCTTACTCAGTTTACCCATGCCCCCTAACCCTGATTTTACTGACCCTGATCATGAGCTTATTTAATATACTGTGTTCTTCTTTACCTTTGTTTCTTCATTGTTCTCTGTTGCTGTCCTTTCTCTTTTTGATAATGTCTATTCTTCAATGGAATATTCGTGGATTTTATGCCAACTTCCATGAACTCCAACTTCTAATTACACAGTTTACACAACTTTGTGTTTGTCTCCAGGAGACGATGCTTGGTGCTCGTCCTGGTCACTTTCGTGGTTATTCCTATCTCTTCACCCCCCAACCCCACACTAAGCTCTTGCTGGGACCCATAACGCTACTGCTCTCTTGATTCGTTCTGATATTCCCTTCGTCATCCTACTATTTCCATCCCCCTATCCATTGTTCTACTGCCCGTGTTTTTGTGATTACATGGTATACAGTCTGTTCCATTTATCTCCCCCCAAATGTCCCGCTTTCCCTTCCTGATCTTAATCACCACCTGGACTCCTTGCCAAAGCCGGTGATCGTTTTGAGTGATTGCACCTGTCGACATACCCTCTGGGGTGATGTTCTGACAAACACCCGAGGCCGCATTCTCGAACCGTTCGTCCTTTCTTCTTCCCTGTCTCTTCTGAATTCTTTTGAGCCCACCCATGAGGAATCTGGACCTCGCACCCTTTCCTGTCTTGATCTTTCTCTTTGCTCGTCGTCCCGTTACTTAGATCTCGTGTGGCGGGTTCTTGATGACCTCCATAATGGGGACCATTTCCTCATCCTTGTTTCCTTTTTCTCTTTCCACCCTCCCCTCTCCTTCCCTAGGTGGCAGTTTGCCAAAGCTGACTGGAACCTATTCACCCTCCGTGCTACTCTCTCTGACCTCTCCTCTCTGCCTCTTCCTCGTGCCCTCCTCCATTTTCATGACACTGTCTTCAACACTGTCCTCCGCTCTATTCCTCACTCTTCCTCTCTGGGCAGGCGGAAGTGCGTTCCCTGGTGGAATGCAGACTGTGCTCGGGCTTTCCGCTGTAAGCGTGCGGCCTGGAAGAAACACCGACTCCGGCAGACGGCTGATTCTGTTATTTTGTTTCGGAAAGCAAGTGCGGTGGCCTGTATGACCGTTCATTGAGCTAAGCGGGAGAGTTGAAAAGCTTGTTTCCTCCATTACGTCCGATACTCCTCTGCTGCTGAGCTGGAAGAAGATCCGCAAGATTATGGGTTAGTTCGTTGCAGATATCTCGCCGGTTCTTCACCTCCGTGGTGCTCTTGTGGCGGACCCAGTGCAGGTCGCGACCGAACTGGGTTTCCACTTCTTCTGTTAGCTCTGGTTCTCATCTTCCTCAATCCTTCCGTCCTTCATAAGCCCGTTCTTCAATCTCATCCCTTAGATTTCCGCACTGATCTCCGCCTTCCCTATTACGATCCCTTCCCTCTCTCTGAACTTCAGTCTGCCCTGGCCCTCTGTGCTTCTACCGCAGCGGGCTCGGATGACATTCATTATGAAATACTTTGCCATCTTCCTCCTTTCACTTCTCGGTATTTACCGAGTCTGTATAACCAGGTCTGTATAACCAGGTCTGTATAACCAGGTCTGTATAACCAGGTCTGTATAACCAGGTCTGTATAACTAGGTCTGTATAACCAGGTCTGGGAGAAGTCGTCAGGCCCTGAGGACTGGCTAGATGCCGTTGTACTTCCAATTTGGAAAACGGGGGAGGGGTCTCGGGACATCCCTTAAGGACTTCCGTCCTTTGGCCCTCACAATCTGTGTCTGCAAACACTCTTAGCGTTTGGTAAATGTTCGTCTGATGTGGTTTTTGGAACACAATCACCACCTCTCTCCTTCTCAATTTGGTTTTCGCAAGTGCCGCAGCACAACTGATATCCGGGTGAACTTGGAGGTCTATATTCGTGCTGTTTTTTGCGAAGACCTCCGTTGTTGCTGTCCTTTTTGAGCTGGAAAAGGCTTATGACACAACCTGGAGATACTGTATTCTGTCCCAACTTCGCTCTTTTGGCCTTCGTGTAATCTCCCTCTCTTCCTTCAAAGCTTCCTCTTTAGTCAGGCTTGGTACCACTCTCTCTCTGCCTCTTTTCGACAATACGAAGGTGTACCCCAAGGTAGTGTTCTGAGCACTACTATTTTTCTGGTTGCTCTCAATTGTCTTCTTTCCTCCATTCCTTCTGCCATCTTCTCCGCTCTTTATGTCGACGATCTTACTCTTTGCTGTCGACGTGATTATTCGCCTCTCCTTCAACGGCGGCTTCAACTTGCGATTGACGCCGTGTTGTCTTGGGCCACCAATTATGGCTTCAGGTTCTCTGCAACTAAGACTTGTGCTATGACTTTTACTCGAAAGTATGTCGTCCTTCGTTGCTTTATGGTCTTCCCCTTGTGTACAAAGTTTCTGCGAAGCTTTTGGGGTGAATCTTTGACACTCGCTTGTCTTGGTCGCCCCATATCCCTTACCTTAGTGTTGAAGGTTCTAAGGTCATTAACCTACTTAAGGTTCTGTCCAATAATTCTTAAGGAGCGGATAGACGTACGCTCCTCTTTGCATTCCTCTCTCATACTGTGTAAACTCGATTATGGTTGCCCTGTTTACTCCTCTGCTTCTCCTTCTCTTCGCAATCCTTTGCACCATACTGGGTGCTCCTCAGGTCTGGTGCCTTTCGTTCGACTCCTACCCTCAGCTTGTACGTTGACACTGGCTTCCTGTGTCTCCAGGACCGCCGAGATCTCTACTGTCTTCGCTATCTTGCGCGTTCTTTACAGCACCCTCCCTCTCGCCTGTGTCGTGCTTTGACTTTTCCCCTCACCTGTAGTTCCTGTTACCCTTCACCACCTCCCTCTTTCTGTTCGGTTTCTCGCCTGCAACATTCTCTTTCGATTAGTGTTACTAATATTTTTCCTCGTGTTGTTCATTCCTTGCCCCTGTGGAGGGTCCCCCTTCCTCAATATTGCAAATCCCTGACCCACATCACTAAAGCTTTTACCCCTCCTTCAGTTCTAAAACGCCTTTTTCTTAAACTTTTCTTAACATTACCGCTTAGTTTCCATCTTCACCGATGGTTCTAAATTTACAGACAACATAAGCTGCTACTGTTTTTCCAGACCCACACCTGTGTAGCCTGCCTCCGGAAACGAGAATCTTCACGGCAGAACTTTATGCTATTCTCTCTGCTCTTCGTCTCCTGCTTTCTCGCTGTCAATCCTCCTCTGGTTGTTGATGACTCTCGCAGTTTCCCCGCATGGCTCTGGAGTCATTTAATTCAGTCCATCCGGTGGTCATAGAGATTCAGCATTGGCTGTTTATCTCCAATAGATTTAAAACAGTTGAGTTTTGTACGGTTCCCAGCCATATTGGTGTCTCTTTAAATGAGTGGGACACTGCCGCTAAGGAAGCTATCTGCACTTGTCCCATTTCCTATAAATGTATTACTTTTCCGACTTTTACCCAGTTAATCATTACTGCATCCTTGCCTGTTGGCTGGGTTGTTGATCTTCTGTTACTGGTAACTAACTACTTACTCTTAAGCGTAGTGCGTCCCTATGGCCTTCCTCCTACCCCTGTAAATGACCATGGGAAACAGCTCTGGCAAGGCTTCATATTGGGCATACGTGCTTAACTCAGACACTTAATGGAGCGCCGCCCTGCTCCTTATTGTCCTAACTGCATTGTCCCTCTTAGTTGTGCATATCTTTGTTGAATGTCCTCACTTCCAGGACAAGCGTATGTCTTGCTTTCCGACCGTCCCCCATAGTCACTTATCCCTTGATAGAATTCTTGGTGAATCGGATTCTTTTGATATCGTTCGCCTGATGCGTTTCTGTTCTCATATTGACATCTTCAGTGATGTTTAGCGCCCTCTGATTATTCCGCACATTTGATGGTGCTACATAGCCTTCCCGGCTTGGTGCCTTCTTTGATAATTACTTACTTGTGTTGGCTGAGAGCATTAGGGACATTAGGGGCGAATGTTATGAGAGGACGAATTAGGGCTTTAGACAAGTGTAGCTTTTTTTTTGTGCGTTGGTGTTTGTGTCTGCGTAGTCGAAGGAGGGACTTTTTGCTTTGGCGTGTTTGTGTACAGTGTATTCGTAAGTTATTGTCAAGATTTAGGCAGAGTATTGTAGTGTTTTTGGTGACGGGAATATATGTCGGGGTTGGTGATTGCGAGCAGAGTTTGTCGAGTATTGTGTTAGCACGTTTCTTGTAGAAGTAGTATGTGATGGTGGATTTTGTGTGGTTCGACTGTATTTACCAGTCGCACGCCCATGTAATGTTGTATATTTCCCGTTGTGTTAGGCTTGAAAGGTCATCGATGTGTTGACTCGTCATTAGTTTTCATGTCGTATGCGTAGCATAGTGCGAGATATTTTTGAGTGTATATGGTCGCGAATGTCCTTTATGTAGTGCATGCAAGAATGGAGCCTTGTGGGACCCCTGAGTGATGAGGGAAGTAGTAGAGTGGAGGCTCGGAAAACGAATCCTCATCTGTCGGTCGTCCAAGTAATTGCAGAGTAGTTTCTTAGTGTTCAAGGGCAGGTCAGAGTTGTTAAACATCTTGTTAAAGTTCCTCGTGCCATACCCTGTCGAAGGCCTTTTCGACGTCGTTGGTCACTAGTGCTGTCTTGCAGTGTTCTTTCTGGTTGATTAGTATGTAGTTGAGCACAATTATAGGAGCATCATGCGTCTACCTGTGAGATAAGAAGCCGAACTGTCTTTCATTTAGTAGGTCAATGTCTTCAAGATGTTGTCTTAAGTCTGAGGTTTACTGGATGCTCGAAAACCTTCCCGAGCATTTCAAGTAGATTGATTGATAGGTAGTTTTTGGGGTCATTGTGGTTTTCCTGGTATTAGGATGAGAGTAGTAGTTGCTTTTTAACTGTTGGGAAAATTATCTGGAACGAAGCAAGGCATTATTGAGAGCAGTCAGGCCGTTGATAAGCCTCATAGGGAGGCGTCTAATGAGTTCATGCCTTATACCCGAGGCCTCTGGGGCTCTGTGGCTGGGGGGGGGGTGCTCAGTAGCATCATCTTGACCTCCTGGAGTCACCGGTTCTTAAGTGCAGTTGGCTGTGTGGGTGAAAGACTGTCTGCCAGTGTTGCCTGAAAACTTGTATGACCTCTGCCAGGTCCGTGATGTTTCTGTCGTTGAGTAAGTGATTTGTTTGAAAGTGATGTAGTTGTTTACCCTGATTTTTTTTAACGAAGTAACACATTTCTTGAGGGTTTGTATTTGTGATGTGTGTTTGTACATTTTGTGTGTATTTTATAAAAAAAAAAACTAGGCGTGTCTAGTGCTTGGCGTGATCATTGACCAGACTATTGAGTAAACGATTGCGGAGTATAGTGAGGCCCAAGAGTACTTGGCCATGTCTGTGCTGGTTTTGTATGAATCTGTTTTGGTAGTGTGTGATAAGTCTCTTGTATCGTATGGAAGGGGTAAACGAGTACCTTCTCCTGAGAGTGATGAGCGGTGTTGTTGCAGCCGCTGCTTGTGACTGTATTGTATAAGGTGTAGTTGGGTGTCAATGTCCTCGGGCGTCTTGCCATCATATATGAATGTTTGGTCTGTCTCTTGCATACTGTAAATACTGCCCAGTCAGCTATGTTGTATGCAAAACGTGGGAGAACGTGTATGAAGATTTTTTGTGAGAGATATGGAGGGTGACAGGAATGTGGTCCGAGCCTATGAGGGGGGTAGGGAGTTGTGGTGTAGGTAGGTGCCTGATCTGTGTGTGAATATGAAGTCAGGTCGCCCGAGGCCGTTGCTAGCATAGGACGTGTGGATGTCTGGTCCCAGGAACGTTAGTCGTTTTACAGGTATATTTGGTTGAGATTATGTCCGTGCTGGTTTGGAGTAGTTGTGGTAAAAAGTGGGATCTTTAGCGTTCAGGTCAGCCATCAGAATGACGAGGAAGTTGTAGCTGAAGAGTCTAGTCAAGTTATATTGTGGTATGTTGGTGTTGGGACGAGTGCACGTGGTACTAATAATGATTGATTCCGGATGTGAGTGAAGTTTTATGGCCTGAAGTGTCAGAATTGCCATAATTGGTCAATCATTTTTGTGTCTGTTTGATGAGTATGACAATTCCATCTTTTGTCTCATCCGTTGACTGGTTTGTTGTGAATACGTATTGGCGGATTATGTGACAGTTTATGACGCACGAGCTGTTTAATAGTTGCACGTCGGGTTGGTCAGTCTCAATGAAACCCGCCACAACATATCGAATGTTGTTGTATGTCCTGCCATTTAATTGTTATTTTACACATCTTTAGTGTTGTGTAAGCTCGTACAGTACCCGTGTGGTCCAAGCGCATGTCGGCTGTCGTGACGATGGGTAAGGAGACGGGCGAGGTGCAACATTGCCCTATTTGATGAGGGCTCTGAGAGGTGGATAAGGTTGGGCATGTGACGGACCTCGGCGCTATCTACGATTCAGATGGCGAACTATAGCAGTTGACCCTCCCATTAATCGTAGTTTCCCATCTTCTAGTCGGCTGGGCTGGAAGGTGACGACCAATCAGGGACCGGCAATGGAAATCAGTGATGCCGGGACATTGGAAGAGTACTTGGGTCGACCTGAAGGTCCTAGCCAAGTGGGGCTAATTGAGCGCTGTGGACTTTACTCCTGGAGGGACTAGCCAGTGAAGCTAGGTGAGCGCCGTGGTTTAGCGCTGTGGACTCCCGGAGGTACCAGCTAGTGGGGCTAGGTAAGCGCTGTGGTTGGGTGCTGTGGACTTCGCTCTTGATGGTACTAGCCAGTGGAGATAGGTGAGTGCTATGGTTGAACGGTGTGAACTTCACTGTTGAAAGGTGCTAGCCTGTGGGGCTAGGTGAGCGCTTTGGACATTGCCGGATGAGCGTACTATCAAGTGTGCAAAGGAAGGGGGGGCATTTGAAGACTGCTCCATAATGGCAGCTAGCGTTAGGGCTAGTGGTGCACTGAAGACCCCGTCAAAAGCATAGTGTCAGTCATCCGTGAAGCAGGTTAGCATGAGGGCTAGTAACGCCGCTCAGGAAGACCTCACATATAGACTTGTACATATTAAGGTGAAGGGTAAAATAACCCGTTATTTTAAGTGCTTTTATTTTCATTTACCTTCAACATTACACTATATTTCCATCAAGGTTAGTTATCTGAATTTGAGTAGGATCATAGTTTAAAAACAACCCGGTTACGAAGGGTTCGTAATAGGGCATCTCTCTCAGGAGTTTTTCCTGTGGTGTGTAGCAGCCCATCGTGTTCTTGGGTCCCTTTGGAGGATTAGCCTCGGGTTTGAGGGGAAGTGGAGGGTCTCTTGGTGTGGTTGGTGTGTTAGCTGTCTGTGGTTGTGTATTTTCCAACCAATCTGTCGGTGGTGGTGAGGAAGGGAGTGATAGGGACCTCATTTGTGTCTGTGTTCCTACTGGATGGGTAGATCTTGGCGTGTCCGAGTGATATTGGCATAACCTAGGGAGAGACGGACTTCGTCGATGTCAACTGAGAGGCAAAGCTCAAGGCATCCAATACTGTGGGGTTGCCGCTTCCTCTTGTGTTGTTGAACTGCCGCTGCTGCCATTGCACGTGCCTCAGCTCTACAACCTCCCTAGAGGCTAGACTGTGGACTCGCTCCTGCTTCACTACTAGACTGCTGCTGCTGTCAATACTGATCACGTGCCTTATGACCAGACACAATTTTGTTATGCATACCAAGAGAGGCAACTGAAGCATTCAGCAGGCACTTGGCGTAATAATTAATTCCTCTATAGAAACGGGAGAACTTCCTGACTGAAGGAAAATGGCTAATGTGGGTTCCAGTATACAAGAAATGGGTAAAACAGAAACCATTACACAGACCCACGTTACTAACAAGTATTGCCTGCAAGTTTCTAGATTGATAGTAAGAGAGGTTGGCGTAACAGAAAAAGTCCTAAGGTGGGTCAGAGAGAATCAAGAAGGAAGCAAAAGGGCTGAGACTTCAGAGTGGAGAGATGTTACAAGTGGAGCACCACAAGGTTCCGTTTTAGGTCCCATACTGTTTCTAATTTGTCAATCACCTGACAGGAAATTGGCTCCATATCAGTATTTCAGATGACTCAAAGCTGACGAGGAGGACAGTGATAGCTTGAGGTATTTAATCAGATTTGGACATCAGAAATGTTCTGAAAAAATGGCTGCCTAATTTTAACCCAACCAAATGCAAAGTTAAGAAAAATGAAACGGGCGCATTAACACCAGCAATATAGGAAAAGGGAAAAACAACTTCTTGCATCAGGAGGAAAGTCCTGGGAGTGAACATAACCCCATTTGTGATGCCAGAAGTCCACATTAGCAGAATAATAGCTGCATTATGTCATACTGAACAACTAGAGTGCATCCTTCAGACAATTTGACAAAGGGGGGGCTTTTTTAGGTCCTATATACAGCGAAGGCGAGACCTGCACTTCGATAGGCATTCACAACATGGAACTCTTATATAAAAAAAGACCATAATAAACTAGAAAAGGTTCAAAGATATGTAACGAGACTTGTTCTTGAGTTGAGGGGCGTAAATTATGAGGAAAGATTGGAACTCGACCTTACCATACTCGACGAAAGGAAATATAAGGGAATATAACAATATACAAGATTCTAAGGGAAATTGACAAGGTAGACAAAGCAGTATTTTTCAAACCTAGGAATAGCAAAACGAGGGTTTATAGATAAAAACTAGAGGCCAATGAGTCGCAAGGACGTCAGAGAGATCTTTTTCAATGATAGAGCTGTCAATAAGTTGTCAAATTACTGGTAAGATGTTAGTCGTTGAAGCTAGTTAGATTCAAAGTTTTAAATATAATATGATTAAAGGAGTGTGAAAGAAGACAGTGCAATAGTCTAAGAATGTTCAGAAGGCGAGGGGCTAGGAGCCTTGCTAGCACCCTTCCCTAGGGGGAGGTGTATATGTAGTGACATGACAAAGAAAAAATAGGTCTTGAATCGGTAAATTAGACGTCCGAAAATTAGAAAGGCGGAGTCAAAGAGCTAAAAGTTCTACCCTACAGCCACACAATAAATGCATATATACACACAGGAAGCTGAGCACCATAACCGGTTACTGTTATCCCTGCTATACCCTGTATAAGCATAACTTCGTCCAGGTCAATCTTCTTGACTTTGAACAACATACGAGAAGTCATCAAAGTTAGCGATGCACCAGTATCCCTGAAGAGCACTACAGGTACCCACTCATTTTCAACTCCTGCCATTTTAGCATGCATCATAAAAGGGTCAAAATCATAAAGCCATGTTGGCTTGCCCTTATCAAAAGTTTATGAATGATGACCCTGCCTTTGTTTATTCAAAATCAACGCATTTGGGCATAATTCCCCCTCCGTGGTGCCTCCTTGCCGTGGTGAGGGGCTCATGTACACCTCCCTGGGACCGGTGTGGGTTGCCTGTGCCCCCTCTCCTGCCCCCTCTTTGGGTGGTGTACGTGCTGAAGGGCACCATGTAGGGGCCTTGTGAGCCATCGGACCACCCGCTGGAGGGGTCGCCTGTGAGAGGCCGCCCTGAGTGGATGGTTGGGTGTCCAGGCTAGGGCGATAGGGGGACTGGGGTCTTTGCACCAGTGTGGGAGAATGCACGAAGTAGTAGGACTCCCCTGTTGAAAAGGGGGAGCACCACTGGGGACGACACACCCTTCCCGCGCTCGGCCTCCCTGGCTGCCCTGGTAGGTGGTATCCCTTGGTTCCGGGTCCCATCCCTTTTCTTAGTTTGCTATATGGATGACGACTTGACTACTTCTAACCAGGCTCATGGGGTGGGCGACCAGGCCCCCGAGTCGGACCGTCCTGGAAGACCGGGATCTGTAGCCTCCACTACAGAGCCCGGTTTAGGCCCAGACCGGACTCTTCCTCCCTGCTCCCCTCCCTCCTCTGTGGTTGGGTCGAGCTCCAAGCCTGCTGTGGTGACCGTCTCGTCCCCTTGCACGGCTCCATCTCTTGTTGCGACTACTGCGCCTTTCGACCCGTCTCTCTCTACGGGTTCTCATCGCCGTCCCCGCCACGGCCGCTCTCGTAGGCTTCCTTCCCATCCTACTTCGTTCCATGCTTTGTTTGGTCCTGCTACATGGACTAAGTATTTTGACCTCCAACCCTTGGACTCAACTCCTCCTGACGATTTTTCCCTTCATAGGCATCTTGTCGATTCCGTGGATGCCTCTGTCACCTTCAACCCCACTCGTCTTGGTACCCGTGTCGTTGCTGCTCCTTCTCAGGATGCGGCCACTCGCTTGGCCGCCTTATCCTGCCTTGGTGAAACCCCTGTTCGGGTCTCGAAGAACGCCCGGTTGAATGCCAGTGTGGGCACTGTTCTCCTCCCGCACCATGTTGCGACCGGTGTTAGGGATCTTAGGGACTGCCACGAGGATATCAAACATGTCCTCGAGGCCCAAGGTCATTCTGTCCTCCAAGTGGATACATTTACTCGTCCCCCTCGTGGTCATCGCCGTCTGCCTCTTCGGGTTGTGAAGGTTACCTTTGATGGTAGGACCCTTCCATCCTCTGTTATTCTCGCTGGTGCCAGGTGCTCCGTTCAGGAGTATATTCCATCTCCTCGGCTCTGCGGTAAGTGCTGGAAGTTTGGGCATGGCACCCTCAGGTGCTCTAGTCCTGTCTCTCTCTGTCCCCTGTGTGGAAGCGAGGGTCACTCTAAGTTGGAGTGCACTTCTCCCCAGGCCCGCTGCCTCAATTGCGGTGAGGCCCACCCTACCTTCTCCCGTGCGTGTGTTCGTTACAAACTTGAGGCGGCTGTCCTCAACTTGAAGCACCGGGACCGTTTGTCTTTTCCTGAGGCTCGGCGCCAAGTTCATCGTCTCCCCTCTTTCGCTGGTGTCTCCTATGCTCGAGTGGTGCGCTCTTCCTCTCCTCGTCCTTCCCGCCTTCCTCAGTCTCACAACCGTTTCCGAGCCTTAGACCCAGACACGCCCACCACCGCCTCCCCTGTTTCCCTCAGTTCTGTCCCGAAGGGTCCCCCTCCTGGTTCTCTGTCTAGGGCTCCCCTTCATTCTACCCAGTCTGTCACATCTCCTGTGTCTTCTATTTCCTCTCCTACTAGTCCTTCTCCTCCGTCTCTTGGCTCTCCACGCCGCCTGACTGTGCGGGCCGACGTCCATCGCTCTCCTGATGGTTGTGTTGTTCGCTCTCGCTCTTCTTCTCCTATCGAGACTCTGGAGTCTGTTGCCCAGTACGTTGCTGCTGGGACGCCTGTTTCTTTGAGTCAGAAGCGGAAACCTGGCTCCTCTCCTTCCTCCTCCCCTGTCGGTAAGAAAGCTTCGCTTTCTTCTTCGCCCCCTATCTCTGCTTCTATCGTTCCTTCCCCTCCCGCTTCGGTGGTGGTGCCCCCTGTTCCTACTGTGGGGGTTTCTTTAGCCCCCAGTTCCATCTCGGTTACTGCCCTTGCTGAGGTGCGCTCCCCTCTTTCTGCTCCCCCTCCTCCCCTTCCTTCTCCTCCAGGCCCTGCTCGTCCACCTCTGGTCCGTCCTTCCGCTTCTTGCCCTCCTTCTTTACTCAGTTTACCCATGCCCCCTAATCCTGACTTTGCTGACCCTGATCCTGACTCTGTGCTTTTTTAGCGTGCTGTGTTCCTTCTTCACCTTTGTTTCTTTGCTCTCTGTTGCTCTCCTCTCTCTCTTTGTGATGTCTTTTCTTCAGTGGAACATCCGTGGATTTTACGCCAATTTCCTTGACCTTCAACTTCTCATCTCACAGTTTTCGCCCCTTTGTGTCTGTCTCCAGGAGCCGATGCTTGGTTCTCGTTCTGGTCGCTTCCGTGGCTATTCTTTTCTCTCCCCTCCCCCAGCTGTCGCTGGGGTCCATAATTCTTCTGCTCTCTTGATTCGTTCCGATGTTCCCTTTGTCCCCTTACTTTTTTCCTCGCCTCTCCACTGTTCTGCCGCCCGTGTCTTTGTGCGTAGATGGTACACGGTTTGTTCCATTTATCTTCCCCCCACTGTCCCACTTTCTCTTCCCGATCTTAAACACCTCCTAGACTCCTTGCCGGAGCCTGTGCTCCTGCTGGGTGATTTCAATTGTCGTCATGCCCTTTGGGGTGATGTGCTGACAAACACCCGGGGTCGCCTACTTGAACCTTTCATCCTCTCTTCTTCCCTGTCCCTTCTTAATTCTGGTGAGCCCACTCATTTGGACTCTCGGACTCGCTCCCTTTCTTGTCTCGATCTTTCTCTGTGCTCGTCATCCCTTTCCTTAGATTTCGGGTGGCGAGTCCTTGATGACCTCCATGGCAGTGACCATTTTCCTATCCTTGTCACTTTTTTCTCCTTTCGCCCTCCTCTCTCCTTCCCTCGGTGGCGGTTTGCCGAGGCTGACTGGCGCCTTTTTACTCTCCGTGCTACTATTTCCGACCTCTCCGTTTTACCTCTCCCTCGCGCCCTCCTTCTTTTTCATGACACTGTCTTTGACGCTGCCCTGCACTCTATTCCTCGCTCTTCCTCTCGGGGAACGCGAAAGTGCGTTCCCTGGTGGAATTTGGACTGTGCTCGGGCTGTCCGCTGTAAGCGTGCAGCCTGGAAGAGACATCGCCGCCGGCAGACGGTTGAGTCTTTTCTTTTGTTTCGGAAGGCGAGTGCGGTGGCCCGTAGGACCATCCGTGCGGCTAAACGTGCTTGCTGGGCGACTTATGTCTCTACCGTTACTTCCGAAACTCCTCTTCCGCTGGTCTGGAAGCGTATCCGCAAGATTGCGGGTAAGTTCGTTCCCGATGTCTCCCCGGTCCTTCGCCTCCATGGTGCTCTTGTGGCGGACCCGTTGCAGGTTGCGACCGAACTGGGTTCCCATTTCTCCTCTGTTAGTTCTGGTTCTCATCTCCCCCAATCCTTCCTTCTTCGTAAGCCTCTCCTTGAGTCTCGTCCTTTAAATTTCTGTACTTTTCTTCACCTTCCCTATAATGATCCCTTCTCTCTCTCTGAACTTCAATCTGCCCTAGCCCTTTGTGGTTCTACGGCAGCGGGCTCTGATGGCATTCATTATGAAATGCTCCGCCATCTCCCTCCGTGCACGTCTCAGTATTTACTGAGTCTGTACAATCGGGTCTGGGAGTCGTCGTCAGTCCCTGAAGACTGGCTCGATGCTGTTGTCCTCCCTGTTCGGAAACCAGGGTCTCTCGGGTCATCCCCCAAGGACTTCCGCCCTATTGCCCTCACGAGTTGTGTCTGCAAGCTCTTTGAACGTATGGTTAACGTTCGTTTGATGTGGTTCTTAGAACACTATAACCACCTCTCTCCTTCTCAATTTGGTTTTCGCAAGTGCCGCAGCACAACGGATGTCCTGGTAAACTTGGAGGTCTATATTCGTACTGCTTTTGCTGCGAAGACTTCCGTTGTTGCCGTCCTTTTTGACCTAGAAAAGGCTTACGACACTACCTGGCGGTATCATATTCTGTCTCAACTTCATTCTTTTGGCCTTCGTGGGAACCTCCCTCTCTTCCTCCAGAGCTTCCTCTCTCGTCGTTCCTTTCGTGTGCGGCTTGGTACTGCTCTCTCTGCCCCTTTTCGGCAGTATGAGGGTGTACCCCAGGGTAGTGTTCTGAGCACTACTCTTTTTCTAGTTGCCCTCAACGGTCTTCTTTCTTCTCTTCCTTCTGGTGTCTTCTCTGCTCTGTATGTTGATGATCTTACCCTTTGCTGTCAGGGTGATGATTCACCTCTCCTTCAACGGCGGCTTCAACTTGCGATTGATGCCGTGTCGTCGTGGGCCACCGATCATGGCTTCAAGTTCTCTGCATCTAAGACTTGTGCTATGACCTTTACTCGGAAGCATGTTGTTCTTCGTCCCTCTTTGTCGCTTTATGGTCATCCCATTGTGTACAGGGATTCCGCAAAGCTCTTGGGGTTAGTCTTTGACACTCGTTTGTCTTGGTCAGCCCATATCTCTTGCCTCCGAGTTGAGTGCTCTAAGGCCCTTAACCTCCTTAAGGTTTTGTCCCATACTTCTTGGGGAGCGGATAGACGCACGCTCCTATATTTGCACTCCTCTCTCGTCATGTCTAAACTCGATTATGGTTGCCCTACTTACTCTTCTGCTTCTCCTTCTACTCTTCGCCGTCTTGATGCTTTGCACCATACTGGGTTGCGTCTCAGCTCTGGTGCCTTTCGTTCGACTCCCGCCCTCAGTTTGTATGTTGACACTGGCTTTCTCTCTCTCCAGGACCGCCGTGACCGCTACTGTCTTCGCTATCTTGCGCGGTCCTTACAGCATCCTTCCTCTCGCCTCTGTCGTGCTTTGACTTTTCCTCCTCCTGTAGCTCCTGTTCCTCTTCATTGTCTCCCACTTTCTGTCCGGTTATCTCGCTTGCAGGATTCTCTTTCTGTTCATCTTTCTAATGTTTCTCCTCGTATTGTTCCTTCCTTGCCTCCGTGGAGAGTCCCCCTTCCCAAGTTTTGTACGTCCTTGACTTGTATTACTAAAGCCTTTACCCCTCCTACAGTTCTGAAAAGCCTCTTCCTTGAGCACTTTTCTTCGCACTCCCACTCTATTTCCATCTTTACCGATGGGTCTAAGTCTGCGGACGGTGTGGGCTACTCTGTTGTTTTTCCTGACCGTACTTATGTGTCGCCTCCCTTCGGAGGCTAGCGTCTTTACGGCGGAACTTTATGCTATTCTCTATGCTCTCCGTCTCTTGCTTTCTCATTCTCATTCCTCCTTTGTGGTTGTAGTTGACTCTCGTAGTGCCCTAATGGCTCTTGGGTCCTTTAATCCTGTCCACCCAGTGGTCATCGAGATTCAGCAATGGCTGTTTCTTATTTCTAGTAAATTTAAATCGGTAGAGTTTTGCTGGGTTCCCAGCCATATTGGTGTTTCTTTGAATGAGCGTGCGGATGCTGCCGCTAAGGAAGCTATCCGTTCTTGTCCCATCTCCCGTAAGGGTCTTCCTTATTCTGACTTTTATCCTGTTATTCATTCCTCTATCCTTGCCCGTTGGCAGAGTTGTTGGTCCTCTGTGGTTAGTAACAAACTGCGTACTCTCAAACGTAGTGTGTCCCCGTGGCCTTCCTCCTACCACCGTAACCGGCGGTGGGAAACTGCTTTGGCACGGCTGCGGGTTGGCCATACTCGCTTAACCCACGGTCACTTAATGGAGCGCCGCCCTGCTCCTTATTGTCCGAATTGCGTTGTCCCTCTTACGGTTATGCATATCCTTGTTGAATGTCCTGCCTTCCAGGACGAGCGTGTGTCTTGCTTTCCGACCGTCCCTCGCGGTTACTTGTCCCTCGATAGAATTCTAGGTGAATCAGATACTTTTGATATCGTTCGCCTTATGCGTTTTTGTTCTCGTATTGGCTTTCTTGGTAATATTTAGCGCCCTCTGATTATTTCGCACTTTGATGGTGCTACATAGCCTTCCCGGTTTGGTGCCTTCTTTTGATAATTACCTTACCTTGGGCATAATTCTGGGTGTAATCTAAAGCAATTACGGACAACTTGTCCTTTTATATGACAAAATGTACATTGGTTTATACCAGTCGAACTGTTCGACTCGACGGTGGTTCTATTTGGGTTAGGGCTTACTTTAGATATACCAGATGCCTGGTCTGCCCTGGCTGTAAGAGCTGACTTAGCATTATAATGGACTACTCCCTGATTTCCTAAAAGTTTTTTTGTCTAGAAGCGAGACCTTTAGGTACCATACCCCCCTCCCCGTTCAGCTCGGTGATGCCGTGAGGGGGCCTTAGTGGGCGGCTGCCAGAGTGTGATGCTCCTTGGGACAGTCCTCTGTCCTTTTGTAGCCTTGTGCTTCTGCTACTGTCCTCTCCAATTGTGCTGAGCACCTTTTCCTTTTCCTTCTGTTTTCGTTTTTCTCCCCCCCCCCTCTTCTCCTATCTGCTTGTCGTTTCCTGCTGACCTTTTGCTTGTTTTGGTTTCTTTGGACTTCTTTCATTTGACGCCTGGGTGCTTGAGGAGGCATACTCTTGCACCCATAGAACTGTAGTACCCAACATCTCGAGCGAGGGGAACCTTTTATTGTCAATCCCCCTTTCGTCACTGAACCCGCTCTCGACGGACTCACGGTTCTTAAGGTGGCGTTTGTGGGACGTATACTCACAACGCACCCCTAGAGGGGCCCTGGCATGATCGGCGATAGCTTCTTGTTGGGTGTCCTGCCTCTAATTGTGGCTCCATGGTGGGTGTGGGGGCACATTCGTAAATGAATGTTTCTTTTTCGTACCTATGTTGTATTCTGTTCCTTCTTTACATTCTCAGGATCGTTGGGTGGGCGACCAAGCCCCCGAGTCAGTCCGTGTTGGAAGACCTGACTCTGCAGCCTCCGCTGCATTGGGCCCCGACCTTGCTCCTCCTTTGGCCTCTGACTACTCCCCTCGGCTCCCCTCCCTCCTCTGTGGTTGAGTCGAGCCCCAAGCCCCCGATGGTGACTACCTCGTCCCCTGGCACGGCTCAGTCTCTAGTTGTAACTACTGCACCTTTTAACCCCTCTCTCTGGGGGTTCTCAACGCCGTCCTCGTCACGGCCGCACTCGCTCGATTCCATCCCGTTCTGATGCCTATTAAGTCTTGTTTGGTCCCGCTTTGTGGCCCAAATACTTTGACCTCCTCCCTCTTGATTCTGCACCTCCTGACAATTTCTCCCTCCATCAACATCTTGTTGATTCCGTGGAGGCCTCTGTTACCTTCAACCCCACTCGCCTCGGTACACTTGTCGTTGCTGCTCCTTCTCAGGATGGAGCTTCCCACTTGGCTGCCTTATCCTGCCTTGGCGAGACCCCTGTTCGGGTCTCCAAGAACGCTCGGTTGAATTCCAGTGTTGGCACTGTTCTCCTCCTGCCCCATGTTGCTACTGGTGTTCGAAATCTGCAGGACTTCCACGATGATATTCAGCATATCCTTGAGGCCCAGGGCCATTCTGTCCTCCGGGTGGACACGTTTACTCGTCCTCCTCGTGGTCGTCGCCGTCAAGAGTAGAGAAAAAAACGGTTATCCAAGACTACACGAAGCACTTCTACCNTGTATAGCTTCCGTTAATCTCGACATATAGTGTATGTATATACTGTATACGTTGTATTTTAAAGTAAAAAAAAAAATTGTACGAAGGCCATATGCAAACTAACCGTAAAATTGTAAGTCAGTGTGTCATAAATGGCTGCACGTTAGTTACATTTTTTATTGAATATTTATATGCAAAATAGCTTTCAAATGCTTGAGCAAGCGTTACATCTCTATCTTCCTCTGGTCCATCACAGGCGCATTTCACAAGAATATTGCAGCACTCCACATTTTCAACCCGTCCTCACACAAGACAGCACATATATGACTTAATGCTTAAAGTCTATGTTGAATGTGATTTAGTACAGACACCACATTCGCCGTCTCGCCCTTCTCGCTGGCGTATCCTATGCGCGCGTGTTGCGTTCTACCTCTCACATCCTTCCCACCCTACTCGGTCTTACAAACGTTTCCAGGTCTTGCACCCGGATATGCCCACCACTGCCACCCCTGTTCTTTTACGTTCTCTCCCGATGGGACTCCCCTTCCTGGTTCTCTATCTGGAGTTTTCCCCCTTCCTGCCCAGTCTGCCATGTCTCCTGTGTCTTCTTTCCCGTCTGTCCCCAATCCTTCTTCCCTCCCTCCGGTCTCTTGGCCCTCCATGCCACCTGTCAGTACAGGCTGATATCCATCACCCTCCCAGCAATCTTTATGTTGTTCACTCCCGTTTATCTACTACTGTCGAGACAATTAAGTCTGTCGCCCAGTACGTTGTTGCTGGAACAACTGCCTCTTTCAGTCAGAAACGTAAGCCTGTCTCCTCTACTTCGTCCTTCCCGGCGGGTAAGAAGGCATCGCTTTCTTCCTCGCCCCCAACCTCCGACACTCTCGCTCCGTCCCCTTTCATTTCAGTGGTCGGGCCCCTGTCCCACCTATGAAGGCTTCTTTAGCCCCTGATTTCCTCTTGGTAGCTGCCCTTGCTGAGGTGCGCTCCCTGGTTTCTGACCCCCCCCCCTCCTGTCCTTGACCACCCCTCTCGGTTGTGTCGTCCTCCGGAGCCTACCCGTCCACCTCTGGTCTGTCCTCCCGTTCCCTTCACTCCATTCTTACTCAGTTTACCCATGCCCCTAACCCTGATTTTACTGACCCTGATCATGAGCTTATTTAATATACTGTGTTCTTCTTTACCTTTGTTTCTTCATTGTTCTCTGTTGCTGTCCTTTCTCTTTTTGATAATGTCTATTCTTCAATGGAATATTCGTGGATTTTATGCCAACTTCCATGAACTCCAATTACACAGTTTTCACCACTTTGTGTTTGTCTCCAGGAGACGATGCTTGGTGCTCGTCCCGGTCACTTTCGTGGTTATTCCTTTCTCTTCCCCCCCCCCCCACACCAAGCTCTTGCTGGGGCCCATAACGCTACTGCTCTCTTGATTCGTTCTGATATTCCCTTCGGCATCCTACTATTTCCATCTCCTATCCATTGTTCTGCTGCCCGTGTTTTTGTGATTACATGGTATACAGTCTGTTCCATTTATCTCCCCCCAAATGTCCCGCTTTCCCTTCCTGATCTTAATCACCACCTGGACTCCTTGCCAGAGCCGGT
>WNGS01163198.1:47815-65531 GCA_020271785.1 Procambarus virginalis | reverse complement strand
GGGGGCACCGGCATGATCGGCGATAGCTTCTTGTTGGGTGTCCTGCCTCTAATTGTGGCTCCATGGTGGGTGTGGGGGCACATTCGTAAATGAATGTTTCTTTTTCGTACCTATGTTGTATTCTGTTCCTTCTTTACATTCTCAGGATCGTTGGGTGGGCACCAAGCCCCCGAGTCAGTCCGGTGTTGGAAGACCGGACTCTGTGGCCTCCGCTGCATTGGGCCTCGACCTTGCTCCTCCTTTGGCCTCTGACTACTCCCTCGGCTCCCCTCCCTCCCCTGTGGTTGGGTCGAGCCCCCAAGCCCCCAATGGTGACTACCTCGTCCCCCTGGCACGGCTCAATCTCTAGTTGTAACTACTGCACCTTTTAACCCCCCCTTTCTGGGGGTTTTCAACGCCGTCCTCGTCACGGCCGCACTTGCTCGATTCCATCCCGTTCTGATGCCTATTAAATCTTGTTTGGTCCGCTTCATGCCCAAATACTTTGATCTCCTCCCTCTTGATTCTGCACCTCCTGACGATTTCTCCCTCCAACATCTTGTTGATTCCGTGGATGCATCCGTTACCTTCAACCCCACTCGTCTCAATACACGTGTCTTTGCTGCTCCTTCTCAGGATGCAGCTTCCCGCTTGGCTGCCTTATCCTGCCTTGGCGAGACCCCTGTTTGGGTCTCAAAGAACGCTCAGTTGAATGCCAGTGTTGGCACTATTCTCCTCCAGCCCCATGTTGCGACTGGTGTTCGGAATCTGCAGGACTTCCACGATGATATTCAGCATGTCCTTGAGGCCCAGGGCCATTCTGTCCTCCAGGTGGACACGTTTACTCGTCCCCCCTGGTGGTCGTCGCCGTCAAGAGTAGAGAAAAGAACTGTTATCAAGACTACACGAAGCACTTCTACCAGCAAGAAACCAGACATAATGTACCTAGAGGGGACAGCACCAGCCACACACAAGCCAGTGTCAGACTGCATCTTCCAAAATCACACTTAGAATGGCAAAATTTTAAAACCCATATCCTGCCACCGTAACCGGCGAGGTTGCGTATTGGCCATACTCACTTAACTCAAGATCACTTGATGGAGCGCTGTGCTGCTCCTTATTGTCCTAATTGCATTGTCTCTCTTAAGGTCATGCATATCCTTGTTGAATGTCCTGACTTCCGGGACGAGCGTGTGTCTTGTTTTTCGAGCGTCCCCTGCAGTCGCTTGTCCCTCGATAGTATCTTGGCGACTCGGATACTTTTGATATCGTTCGCCTTATTCGTTTCTGTTCTCGTATTGGCATCCTTGGTGATATTTAGCGTCCTCTGATTATCCCACACATTCGCTGGTGCTACATAGCCTTCTCGGTTTGGTGCATTCTTTTGATAATTACTTACTTTAAAACCCATAATGCAGACATAAGACTTTCCTACAGCATATGGCGTAGTAACTGAAATGGAAAAGAGGCAACCAGAGTTCAAACTTTCCACTACTGTCAAAGTGAAAGGAGAAATTATAATGACAAAACCAGACCAAACGACTTCAAATTACCTGAAAACGGTAACATTCCAGCAAAAAAAATACTGGATGCTTCGAAAAACTGAACCCTTCAGAAAGACGCACAAGAATCGTGCTGTTGGGATATCCAGTCGACTTTGCACTGGATCTAAAACTAGAATAAATGTAAATCTTGAATTCAAACGGTGCCGCACAAGAACAGACAAAGCGGTAACACGTCAGGTTCTGGTGACTGTTATGGGACATGCATCAGAAACAGTCTTGGAAATTGGGGAATATATTGACGAAGACCATAAGTCACGGAACCCCTGCGTTGCTTCAGGTGTCAGAAATACGGACACCATCAAACACGCTGCACCGGGCAGGAGAGATGCAGTGTACAACCTGAGGCATCCAATCAAAAACAGTACAGCCAAGCGCAAAGCAAATTAAACCACAACAGGCAAATGTCCAAGTTGAGAATATATCATTCCTGGAGAACAACCATACGGAAAGAAAAGGTGCAGACAGCTTAGGTCACGATAATTACAGACCAGCTGTACATGCACCAACATCGACTGAAACACTCGTGCACAGCCACAACAAATGCCAACGTTCATTGAACACAATTCATCACACAACTCAAGCAACTCCAAATGAGAACATGCACAGACCCACTGCAGAAATACAACATGGAAACCAAATACAATTACTTTCGGAGTCAATAAAACATTTAGTTTTACGGAGGTCCAGCTGAAAAAACATTGAAGATCATGTCAAAGACCATTACCAATTCATTACAAATGCCACGGAATGCCTCGCAACAAAGACTCGAGCAATCGCTTGTGTAATATTGAAGATCGTGCAGCAGACTAGTTACACAAACAGTACAAGACAAGACGGAGCACAAGAGGACAAACACACGGACATACCAACTACCAATAACAGTCGGGTAGTCATCAGACCATCAAGATCCACAAAAGCAACTCCTGGAAGCAGTGGCGAATCAAAATCAACGGAATCTTGTAATACAATATACACATGATAAATCAATTCAGTCCGATTTGCAGCGACACTGCAAGCGAAGTGGAGAATAAGGTTGTCGATTCCGAAGAGGAGTTCTACAAGGAAAGGCAACACCAACAGAAACCGTTATCTGTTTATTGCGAATTCTGCATAGAAGCAAACAAGGTCATGGGAAAAGAATCTACAGGAAGCTGTAATCGGCACAAAAGCAGAAGTCAAAGTTTGCAAGAAAATGTCTACCCAGCCACGAAACTCTTCAAATTAGCTAGATATCAGCAATAATTATACCTCATGAACAGGAGAGACGAAGGGTTAATGATCCTCGTCAATTAACACTATACCTAGTGAGAAAATAGTTTCGTGTGGGGATGAGGATGTGTATTAACAGTGAATATGGCTTATATTGAGCTCTTCTTATATAACGTCTACAAGCCGCTAGATGTGAACTAGAAGAGGAAGTGCTTGCCATGGACATACAGGATATAAATATTACCTAGGATTTTAATGCTTATGGTCAAGAGGTAGGTGTGACTGGGCCTGTCAATTCAGATGAGAGCCATTTAGCTAAAGTTCTGCGAGAAGTACCTGAGATTACACGTTTCAACATTGATGTCGACGATCTTACACATTGCTGTCAGGGTGATGATTCGCCTCTCCTTCAACGCCGGCTTCAAATTGCGATTGATGCCGTGTCGTCTTGGGCCACCGATCATGGCTTCAGGTTCTCTACGTCTAAGACTTGTGCTATGACTTACTGGAAGCGTGTCGTTCTTCGTCCCTCTTTGTCGCTTTATGGTCTCCCCGTTGTGTCTAAGGATTCTGCTAAGCTTTTCAGGTTGATTTTTGACACTGGTTTGTCTTGTTCGCCCCATATCCCTTAGCTCCGTGTTGAATGCTCTAAGGCCCTTACCCTCCTTCGAGTATTGTCCCATACTTCTTGGGGAGCGGATAGGCGCACTCTCCTTGCTTTACATTCCTCTCTCGTCCTGTCTAAGCTCGATTATGGTTGCCCTGCTTACTCGTCTGCTTTTCCAACTCTTCGCCGTCTTGATGCTTTGCACCATACTGGGTTGCGCCTCAGTTCTGGTGCCTTTCGTTCGACTCCCGTCCTCAGCTTGTATGTTGACACTGGCTTCCTATCTCTCCAGGACCGCCGTGATCGCTACTGTCTTCGCTATCTTGCGCGGTCCTTACAACATCCTTCCTCTCGCCTCTGTCGTGCTTTAACTTTTACCCCTCCTGTAGTTCTTGTTCCTCTTCACCACCTCCCTCTTTCTGTCCGGTTATCTCGCTTACAGGATTCTCTTTCCGTTTGTATTTCTAATGTTTTTCCTCGTGTTGTTCCTTATTTGCCCCCGTGGAGAGTCCCCCTTCCGCAGTTTTGTACGTCCTTGACCCGCATCACTAAAGCTTTTACCCCTCCTACGGTTCTCAAACGCCTTTTCCTTGAGCACTTTTCTTCTCACTCCCGCTCCGTTTCTGTCTTCACCGATGGGTCCAAGTCTGCGGACGGTGTTGGCTACTCTGTTGTTTTTCCTGATCGCACTTATATGTGTCGCTTACCTCCGAAGACTAGCATCTTTACAGCGGAGCTATATGCTATTCTCTATGCTCTTCGTCTCCTGCTTTCTCGTTGTCAGTCTTCTTTTGTGATTGTTGTTGACTCTCGTAGTGCCCTCATGGCTCTCGGGTCCTTTAATCCGGTTCATCCAGTAGTTGTCAAGATCCAGCATTGGCTGTTTCTTGTTCACAGTAAGTTTAAGTCTGTTGAGTTTTGTTGGGTTCCCAGCCATATTGGTGTGTCTTTAAATGAGCGTGTGGATGCTGCCGCCAAGGAAGCTGTCCGCTCTTGTCCCATCTCTCGTCAAGGTATTCCTTATTCCGACTTTTACCCTGTTATCCATTCCTCCATCCTTACCCGTTGGCAGGCTTCTTGGTCGTCTGTTACTGGTAACAAACTCCGTACTCTTAAATGTTGTGTTTCCTCATGGCCATCCTCCTACCACCGTAACCGGCGGTGGCAAACTGCTCTGGCGAGGTTGCATATTGGCCATATTCGCTTAACCCATGGTCACTTGATGGAGCGCCGCCCTGCTACTTATTGTCCTTATTGCATTGTCCCTCTTACGGTCGTGCATGTCCTTCTTGAATGTCCTAGCTGACTTCCGGGACGAGCGTATGTCTTGCTTTCCGACCGCCCCTCGCAGTCACTTGTCCCTCAATAGAATTCTTGGCGACTCGGATACTTTTGATATCGTTCGCCTTATGCGTTTTTGTTCTCGTATTGGCATCCTTGGTGATATTTAGCGCCCTCTGATTATTCCGCACATTTGATGGTGCTACATAGCCTTCCCGGTTTGGTGCCTTCTTTTGATAATTACTTGCTTCATTTCTTCCATAGAAGTGTTCCCAGTTATCAATGAAAGATATTGCATTTTATTTGCATTATTTTTCCAGCTGGCAATTGACTCCAAGTATCCTCGACAACCATTCATTTCCAACTCCTTTTCTTGGAAGAATGCCACATATGATCGGGATTCTTCCCTTGCTCCTTGTGGGAAAAACTGTCGGGATAGATATATAAGAACTACTAGGGACTTGTACTATACTAAATTAAAAATTACTGTATGCAAAATTATTCAATTAAAGTCCCTAGCTAGTGTCGCAAATCATAGCTCCTCTTTTCCTAATGACAGACTGCGGGCTGTAAGGGGCAGGTGGGGTCGCTAAGGATGAATCGAGATGTTGATTGAAGATCAACAATATACCTGCAACAATATTCACACATCAGCTTGTATTGTTAATACAATGATAAGATTTAATAATTCAGTTCTAAACTGAAAACTGGTTCTGTTTAAATCAGGGATCTAAACTTGTACACAGTCCAGACTAGCACCATAACTATAACAGCCAATATTCATATTCTAATAAAGACAACAATTAGTATTATTGATGTATGATATATATAAATATGCAATTAAATTGACTTAAGTGTGGTCTAAGTACTGTTAATTAAATGTAAGAGATTATATTCAATATGATAAAACTTATTTTATAAATTAAAGTTAACTAAATATGCAATTGTTAACTTAATGTATATTATCATTTATATTCAGATATATATTCAATTTATATGAAGAGATTCAGTTGGGCTTGACTTGACTCTTCTGACACAAGGACACTCATAAGGGTGTGTACCTCACGAGTGTCTGGTTACTTTGAAAAGATTCAGTCGCTGTAAGATTAATAAAAACTTACTGAAATATGAGGCATTGACTCACCCTGTAACGACAAACAGACTTATTGGATATATCAGGGTTACACAAGCATGCAATTGGCCAATCAACACACAATTACACTTAATAGGTGGTGTTTAAGCTTGCTGTCTGGTGGTAGTTATGGTTTGTGTCGTAATGATGTGTAGCTTTTGTTTTGGCCAACTACCGTTCACTAACAATCGAGGCCCATGAAACCAAATATCTGCTTAAACTGTTTAAACGTCATCCCTCTTGATAAGAGATCAGCTGGATTATCTTTTGTTGGTAGATGCAACAATTGAAAGCCTGCAGAAGTTTCTTTAATTTGAGACGCAATTCCTTACATATGGTGTCGGACAGTTGTCATTTCCCACCCATTGTAAGGCGGCTTCATTTTCAGACCATATAATAACATCTTTGATGTTCATCGACGACAAGACTTGTTTGATATGCACTGCTAAGCGTGTGCAAGTTAGCAATGCAGTTAGTTCCATCTGAGGCAATGTCCTCTTTTTTTAATGGAGCGACTCTGACCTCAGAGGTGATTAGATATGATTGATGGAAGTCACTAAGTAAGCAAAAGCTCCAAAAGCTCTGACTGACGAGTCAGCGAATACATGTAGTGTTACTTCATCATTTTCCTCGACTATGTGTCTCAGAAAGATTATCTGTTCGACTAAACTTTGTTCTTGAGGCATCTCCATCCAAGCTTTTTGTAACTGGAGTGGTAGTGGATCATCCCAACCAACTTTTGTCTTCCAAGCTTCTTGCACCAAAAAATGCCATTTGATTGTTAAAGGGTTTAATAGACCAAGTGGGTAAAATACTTTGCTAACCTGTGAAATCAAATCCGTTTTTTAACAATGCAATAGTTTACTGTTATGATTTGATTGATATGGTGTCTGAGATTAGGTCCCATTCTATACCAAACACTGTTTATTAATCTCGTAGCGTTGCTAATTGAATGTCCTTAATTGCATTTGCAGTCGGATAAGATAGGTGTTGATGGTGGCGTTACTTGGTGTGCCCCACTCTACACTCTTATTTAGATAAAGTACTAGGAATTTTTCCGTGTACATATTGTCCAGGTTCTTCCCCAGTTCTTGAGAGTAATCACTGGTGATAAAGATATGTTATTATGGTGTCCTTTACAAAATTAATTTCGCAAGGCACCGTCACACGTTGTCACTCTGTATGTAAACAAATGATTTCTCCCTTCGGGGCACTTCACTCTCGAGTTGGCTTCCCCTCTCCCTTAGAGTGGGTAGTTTTCAATTCATATTTATTGACTATTTTTACTGTCTAGACATATGATTGATATAAGATGTGATTATAATATAATTAGATATAAGATTTAAAGGTTATAAGTAGTAACGCTACACTACACTACACATTATTTGTTTATTATAAGTAGTACTTGCTAGTACTATTGATTCGTATTAAGGACTAGCTGTACCCGCCACGCGTTGCTGTGGCTCAGTCTGGTTAAATGGAAAAGAAAGAAAAGAGAAAATGCATGTTCCTAACATGTCTAATTTCACAATGCTTGTGGGTATACAATATTTTTTCTTGTTCCATTGTCTGTGAAGATATAGAGATTGTCTGATTGACGACTCTAGAACACGTAACATATAATTGTCCATGTGAGAAGCAATCCGTGTCTAGATCTAAACCGCACAATTCTAAAGATTGGCCCTGAGCTTTGTTGATGGTGATTGCAAACGTAAATCGAATTTTGAATTACAATCTCTTAAATTGAAATGGCAAATCCGTTGGAATCATAGAAATGTGAGGAATGAGGACATCTTCACCCTTGAAAGGTCCTGTCAAGATTGTTGCTTCTACGACGTTGCTGAATAATTTTTTACTGCAAACCGCGTGCCATTGCTAAGCTTTGGCTGGTTGATATTTCGTAACATGATAATTGGCACGCCGATTTTTAATTGCAATTCGTGTGGTGGTGGTATCCCTGGCAGATAGTGAATTAAAAAATTCTGTTGGATAATTAACCGCTTCATCTGCTTCCACCACAATGTCGACGGACTTGTGACTGGCCCGTTTCCGTTCCCAATTTCCAGAAATTGATGTGAGAATATCTAAGCTGATGAGTCGTTTTGCAGTTGGCACATATTGTAGTTAATTTTAACATCTTTACGTGGCACCACAAAGTAGAGTATTTCAGGCAAGCATTTATTTCGTCCGCTGGTGTCGATCGAGGAATTACAGTAATGACTGCATGAAATCTCCTGCAAGCAATATTAATGCGTTCCCAAATGGTCTGATGTTTCCACGCAAATCTTGCAATGATCGATCAAGAGCCTCGAGCGATATTTTGTGGGCCATTGTGCATTCATCCCAAACAATAAGTTTTACATTTCTGCAACACTTTTCCCGCCCGGATGCATTGGAAATGTTGCACGTGGGAGTTTCATGAATTGCATGTACAATGGCCATTTCAAAGCTGAAGTAGCAGTTCTTCCACCTGGTAGCAATGTCGCAGCTGTTAGACGATGCAAGAGCTANTTCATGACACTGTCTTCAACACTGTCCTCCGCTCTATTCCTCACTCTTCCCTCTGGGCAGGCGGAAGTGCGTTCCCTGGTGGAATGCAGACTGTGCTCGGGCTTTCCGCTGTAAGCGTGCGGCCTGGAAGGAGAAACACCGACTCCGGCAGACGGCTGTTTGTTATTTTGTTTCGGAAAGCAAGTGCAGTGGCCTGTATGACCATTCATTGAGCTAAGCGAGAGAGTTGAAAAGCTTTGTTTCCTCCATTACGTCCGATACTCCAATGCTGCTGAGCTGGAAGAAGATCCGCAAGATTATGGGTTAGTTCATTGCAGATATCTCGCCGGTTCTTCACCTCCGTGGTGCTCTTGTGGCGGACCCAGTGCAGGTCGCGACCGAACTGGGTTTCCACTTCTTCTGTTAGCTCTGGTTCTCATCTTCCTCAATCCTTCCGTCCTTCATAAGCCCGTTTTTTAATCTCATCCCTTAGATTTCCGCACTGATCTCTGCCTTCCTATTACGATCCCTTCACTCTCTCTGAACTTCAGTCTGCCCTGGCCCTCTGTGCTTCTACCGCAGCGGGCTCGGATGACATTCATTATGAAATACTTCGCTATCTTCCTCCTTTCACTTCTCGGTATTTACCGAGTCTGTATAACCAGGTCTGTATAACCAGGTCTGTGAGAAGTCGTCAGACCCTGAGGACTGGCTAGATGCCGTTGTACTTCCAATTTGGAAAACGGGGGAGGGGTCTCGGGACATCCCTTAAGAACTTCCGTCCTTTGACCCTCACAATCTGTGTCTGCAAACACTCTTAGCGTTTGGTAAATGTTCGTCTGATGTGGTTTTTGGAACACAATCACCATCTCTATCCTTCTCAATTTGGTTTTCGCAAGTGCCGCAGCACAACTGATATCCGGGTGAACTTGGTCTATATTCGTGCTGTTTTTTTGCGAAGACCTCCGTTGTTGCTGTCCTTTTTGAGCTGGAAAAGGCTTATGACACAACCTGGAGATACTATATTCTGTCTAAGCTTCGCTCTTTTGGCCTTCGTGGTAATCTTCCTCTTCCTCCAAAGCTTCCTCTTTGTCGTTCCTTTAGTCAGGCTTGGTACCACTCTCTCTGCCTCTTTTCGACAATACGAAGGTGTACCCCAAGGTAGTGTTCTGAGCACTACTATTTTTCTGGTTGCTCTCAATTGTCTTCTTTCCTCCATTCCTTCTGGCATCTTCTCCGCTCTTTATGTCGACGATCTTACTCTTTGCTGTCGACGTGATTCGCCTATCCTTCAACGGCGGCTTCAACTTGTGATTGATGCCGTGTTGTCTTGGGCCACCAATCATGGCTTCAGGTTCTCTGCAACTAAGACTTGTGCCATGACTTTTACTCGAAAGTATGTCGTCCTCGGTCGCTCTACGGTCTTCCCTTTGTGTACAAAGATTCTGCAAAGCTTTTTGGGTGAATCTTTGACACTCGTTTGTCTTGGTCGCCCCATATCTCTTACACCCGTGTTGAAGGTTTTAAGGTCATTAACCTACTTAAGGTTCTGTCCAATAATTCTTAAGGAGCGGATAGGCGTACGCTCCTCTTTGCATTCCTCTCTCATACTGTCTAAACTCGATTGTGGTTGCCCTGTTTACTCTTCTGCTTCTCCTTCTCTTCGCAATCCTTTGCACCATACTGGGTTGCTCCTCAGGTCTGGTGCCTTTCGTTCGACTCCTACCCTCAGCTTGTACGTTGACACTGGCTTCCTGTGTCTCCAGGACCGCCGAGATCGCTACAGTCTTCGCTATCTTGCGCGGTCTTTACAGCACCCTCCCTCTCGCCTATGTCGTGCTTTGACTTTTCCCCTCACCTGTAGTTCCTGTTACCCTTCACCACCTCCCTCTTTCTGTTCGGTTTCTCGCCTGCAACATTCTCTTTCGATTAGTATTACTAATATTTCTCCTCGTGTTGTTCATTCCTTGCCCCTGTGGAGGGTCCCCTTCCTCAATATTGCAAATCCCTGACCCACATCACTAAAGCTTTTACCCCTCCGTCAGTTCTAAAACGCCTTTTTCTTAAACTTTTCTTAACATTACTGCTTAGTTTCCATCTTCAACGATGGTTCTAAATTTACAGACAACGTAAGCTGCTACTGTTTTTCCTAACCCACACCTATGTGTCGCCTGCCTTCGGAAACTAGAATCTTCACGGCAGAACTTTATGCTATTCTCTCTGCTCTTCGTCTCCTGCTTTCTCGCTGTCAATCCTCCTCTGTGGTTGTTGATGACTCTCGCAGTTTCCCCGCATGGCTCTGGAGTCATTTAATTCAGTCCATCCGGTGGTCATAGAGATTCAGCATTGGCTGTTTCTTATCTCCAATAGATTTAAAACAGTTGAGTTTTGTAAGGTTCCCAGCCATATTGGTGTCTCTTTAAATGAGTGGGACACTGCCGCTAAGGAAGCTATCTGCACTTGTCCCATTTCCTATAAATGTATTACTTTTCGACTTTACCCAGTTAATCATTACTGCATCCTTGCCTGTTGGCTGGGTGTTGATCTTCTGTTACTGGTAACTAACTACTTACTCTTAAGCGTAGTGCGTCCCTATGGCCTTCCTCCTACCCCTGTAAATGACCATGGGAAACAGCTCTGGCAAGGCTTCGTATTGGGCATATGCGCTTAACTCAGACACTTAATGAAGCGCCGCCCTGCTCCTTATTGTCCTAACTGCATTGTCCCTCTTAGTTGTTCATATCTTTGTTGAATGTCCTTACTTCCAGGACAAGCGTATGTCTTGCTTTCCGACCGTCCCCCGTAGTCACTTATCCCTTGATAGAATTCTTGGTGAATCGGATTCTTTTGATATCGTTAGCCTGATGCGTTTGTTCTCATATTGGCATCTTCAGTGATGTTTAGCGCCCTCTGATTATTCCGCACATTTGATGGTGCTACATAGCCTTCCCGGCTTGGTGCCTTCTTTGATAATTACTTACTTGTGTTGGCTGAGAGCATTAGGGACATTGGGGGGCGAATGTTATGAGAGGACGAATTAGGGCTTTAGACAAGTGTAGTTTTTTTTTGTGCGTTGGTGTTTGTGTCTGCGTAGTCGAAGGAGGGACTTTTTGCTTTGGCGTGTTTGTGTACAGTGTATTCGTAAGTTATTGTCAAGATTTAGGCAGAGTATTGTAGTGTTTTTGGTGACGGGAATATATGTCGGGGTTGGTGATTGCGAGCAGAGTTTGTAGAGTATTGTGTTAGCACGTTTCTTGTAGTAGTAGTATGTGATGGTGGATTTTGTGTGGTTCGACTGAATTTACCAGTCGCACGCCCATGTAATGTTGTATATTTCCCGTTGTGTTAGGCTTGAAAGGTCATCGATGTGTTGACTCGTCATTAGTTTTCATGTGTTATGCGTAGCATAGCGCGAGATATTTTTGAGTGTATATGGTCGGGAATGTCCTTTATGTAGTGCATGCAAGAACGGAGCCTTGTGGGACCCCTGAGTGATGAGGGATGTAGTAGAGTGGAGGCTCAGAAAGCGAATCCTCATCTGTCGGTCGTCCAAGTAATTGCAGTAGTTTCTTAGTGTTCAAGGGCAGGTCAGAGTTGTTAAACATCTTGTTAAAGTTCCTCGTGCCATACCCTGTCGAAGGCCTTTTCGACGTCGTTGGTCACTAGTGCTGTCTTGTAGTGTTCTTTCTGGTTGATTAGTATGTAGTTCAGCACAATTATAGGAGCGTCATGCGTCGATCTGTGAGATAAGAAGCCGAACTGTCTTTCATTTAGTAGGTCAATGTCTTCAAGATGTTGTCTTAAGTCTGAGGTTTACTGGATGCTCGAAAACCTTCCCGAGCATTTCAAGTAGATTGATTGATCGGTAGTTTTTGGGGTCATTGTGGTTTTCCTGGTATTGGGATGAGATTAGTAGTTGCTTTTTAACAGTTGGGAAAATTATCTGGAACGAAGCAAGGCATTATTGAGAGCAGTCAGGCCGTTGATAAGCCTCATAGGGAGGCGTCTAATGAGTTCATGCCCTATACCCGAGGCCTCTGGGGCTCTGTGGCTTGTGGGGGGGGGGGCTGCCGAGTAGCATCATCTTAACTTTCCTGGTGTCACCGGTTCTTAAGTGCAGTTGGCTGTGTGGGTGAAAGACTGTCTGCCAGTGTTGCCGGAAAACTTGTATGACCTCTGCCAGGTCAGTGATGTTTCTGTCGTTGAGTGATTTGTTTGAAAGTGATGTAGTTGTTTACCCTGATATTTTTTTAACGAAGTAACACATTTCTTGAGGGTTTGTATTTGTGCTGTGTTTTTGTACATTGTGTTTATTTTATAAATAATAAAAAAACTAGGCGTGTCTAGTGCTTGGCGTGATCATTGACCAGACTATTGAGTAAACGATTGCAGAGTATCGTGAGGCCTGAGTACTTGGCCATGTCTGTGTTGGTTTTGTATGAATCTGTTTTGGTAGTGTGTGATAAGTCTCTTGTATCGTATTGAAGGGCTAAAAGAGTACCTTCTCCTGAGAGTGATGAGCGGTGTTGTTGCAGCCGCTGCTTGTGACTGTATTGTATAAGGTGTAGTTGGGTGTCAATGTCCTCGGGCGTCTTGCCATCATATGTGAATGTTTGGTCTGTCTCTTGCATACTGTAAATACTGCCCAGTCAGCTCTGTTGTATGCAAAACGTGGGAGAACGTGTATGAAGATTTTTTTTGAGATACGGAGGGTGACAGGAATGTGGTCCTAGCCTATGAGGGGGGTAGGGAGTTGTGTGGTGTAGGTGGGTGCGTGATCTGTGTGTGGATATGAAGTCAGGTCGCCCGAGGCCGTTGCTAGCATAGGACGTGTGGATGTCTGGTCCCAGGAACGTTAGTCGTTTTACAGGTATATTTGGTGGAGATTATGTCCGTGCTGGTTTGGAGTAGTTGTGGTAAAAAGTGGGGTCTTTAGCGTTCAGGTCAGCCATCAGAATGACGAGGAAGTTGTAGCTGAAGAGTCTAGTCAAGTTATATTGTGGTATGTTGGTGTTGGGACGATTGTAGGTGGTACTAATAATGATTGATTCCGGATGTGAGTGAAGTTTATGGCCTGAAGTGTCAGAATTGCCATAATGGGTCAATCATTTTTGTGTCTGTTTGATGAGTATGACAATTCCATCTTTTGTCTCATCCGCTGACTGGTTTGTTGTGAATCCGTATTGGCGGATTATGTGACAGTTTGTGACGCACGAGCTGTTTAATAGTTGTACGTCGGGTTGGTCAGTCTCAATGAAATCCGCCACAACATATTGAATGTTGTTGTATGTCCTGCCATTTAATTGTTATTTTACGCATCTTTAGTGTTGTGTAAGCTCGTACAGTACCCGTGTGGTCCAAGCGCATGTCGGCTGTCGTGACGATGGGTAAGGAGACGTGCGAGGTGCGACATTGCCCTATTTGATGAGGGCCCTGAGAGGTGGATAAGGTTGGGCATGTGACGGACCTCGGCGCTATCTAAGATTCAGATGGCGAACTATAGCAGTTGACCCTCCCATTAATCGTAGTTTCCCATCTTCTAGTCGGCTGGGCTGGAAGGTGACGACCAATCAGGGACCGGCAATGGAAATCAGTGGTGCCGGGACATGTGAAGAGTACTTGGGTCGACCTGAAGGTGCTAGCCAAGTGGGCTAGTTGAGCGCTGTGGACTTTACTCCTGGAGGGACTAGCCAGTGAAGCTAGGTGAGCGCCGTGGTTTAGCGCTGTGGACTCCCGGAGGTACCAGCTAGTGGGGCTAGGTAAGCGCTGTGGTTGGGTGCTGTGGACTTCGCTCCTGATGGTACTAGCCAGTGGAGATAGGCGAGTGCTATGGTTGATCGGTGTGAACTTCACTATTGAAAGGTGCTAGCCTGTGGGGCTAGGTGAGCGCTTTGGACATTGCCAGATGAGCGTACTATCAAGTGTGCAAAGGAAGGGGGGGCATTTGAAGACTGCTCCATAACGGCAGCTAGCATAAGGGCTAGTGGTGCACTGAAGACCTCGTCAGAAGCATAGTGTCAGTCATCCGTGAAGCAGGTTAGCATGAGGGCTAGTAACGCCGCTCAGGAAGACCTCACATATAGACTTGTACATATTAAGGTGAAGGGTAAAATAACCCGTTATTTTAAGTGCTTTTATTTTCATTTACCTTCAACATTACACTATATTTCCATCAAGGTTAGAGTCATCTGAATTTGAGTAGGATCATAGTTTAAAAACAATCCGGTTACGAAGGGTTCGTAACAGGGCATCTCTCTCAGGAGTTTTTCCTGTGGTGTGTAGCAGCCCATCGTGTTCTTGGGTCCCTTTGGAGGATTAGCCTCGGGTTTGTGGATGAAGTGGAGGGTCTCTTGGTGTGGTGGGTGTGTTGGCTGTCTGTGGTTGTGTATTTTCCAACCAATCTGTCGGTGGTGGTGAGGAAGGGAGTGATAGGGACCTCATTTGTGTCTGTGTTCCTGCTGGATGGGTAGATCTTGGCGTGTCCAGTGATATTGGCATAACCTAGGGAGAGACGGACTTCGTCGATGTCAACTGAGAGGCAAAGCTCAAGGCATCCAATACTGTGGGGTTGCCGCTTCCTCTTTTGTTGAACTGTCGCTGCTGCCATTGCACGTGCCTCGGCTCTACAACCTCCCTAGAGGCTAGACTGTAGACTTACCCCTGCTTCACTACTAGACTGCTGCTGCTGTCAATACTGATCACGTGCCTTATGACCAGACACAATTTTGTTATGCATACCAAGAGAGGCAACAGAAGCATTCAGCAGGCACTTGGCATAATAATTAATTCCTCTATAGAAACGGGAGAACTTCCTGACTGAAGGAAAATGGCTAATGTGGGTTCCAGTATACAAGAAATGGGGAAGACAGAGACCATTACACAGACCCACGTTACTAACAAGTATTGCCTGCAAGTTGCTAGACTTGCAGGCTGGCATAACAGTAAGAGAGGCTGGTATAACAGAAAAAGTCCTAAGGTGGGTCAGAGAGAATCAAGAAGGAAGCAAAAGGGCAGAGACATCAGAGTGGAGAGAGGTTACAAGTGGAGCACCACAAGGTTCCGTTTTAGGTCCCATACTGTTTCTAATTTGTCAATCACCTGACAGGAAATTGGCTCCTTCATACTAGTATTTCAGATGACTCAAAGCTGACAAGGACAGTGATAGCTTGTGAGGTATTTAATCAGATTTGGACATACTTCAGAAATGTTCTGAAAAAATGGCTGCCAAATTTTAACCCAGCCAAATGCAAAGTTACAAAAAAATGAAACGGGTGTATTAACACCAGCAATATAAGAAAAAGGGAAAACAATTTCTTGCGTCAGGAGAAAAGTCCTGGGAGTGAACATAACCCCATTTGTGATGCCAGAAGTCCACATTAGCAGAATAACAGCTGCATAATGTCATAACTTGTTCTTATATAACTGAACAACTAGTGTATCCTTCAGAAAATTTGAAAGGAGGCTATTTTAGGCCTTATATACAGCGAAGTTGAGACCTGCACTTCGATAGGCATTCACAACATGGAACTCTTACATAAAAGAAAGACCATAATAAACTAGAAAAGGTTCAAAGATATGTAACGAGACTCGTTCCTGAGTTGAAGGGCGTAAATTATGAGGAAAGATTGAAACTCGACCTTACCATACTCGAGGAAAGGAGATATAAGGGAATATAACAATATAAAAGATTCTAAGGGAAATTGACAAGGTAGACAAAGCAGTATTTTTCAAGCTAGGAAAAGCAAAACGAGGGTTTTTAGATAAAAACTAGAGGCCAATGAGTCACAAGGACGTCAGAGAGATCTTATTCAATGATAAAGCTGTCAATAAGTTGTCAAATTACTGGTAAGATGTTAGTCGTTGAAGCTAGTTAGATTCAAAGTTTTAAATATAAATATGATTAAAGGAGTGTGAAAGGAGACAGCGCAATAGTCTAAGAATGTTCAGAAGGCGAGGGGCTAGGAGCCTTGCCAGCAGTCTTCCCTAGGGGGAGGTGTATATGTAGTGACATGACAAAGAAAAAATAGGTTTTGAATCGGTAAATTAGACGTCCAAAATTAGAAATGCGGAGTCAAAGAGCTAAGAATTCGACCCTACAGCCACACAATAAATGCATATATACACACAGGATGCTGAGCACCGTAACCGGTTACTGTTACCCCTTCTATACCCTGTATAAGCATAACTTCGTCCAGGTCAGTCTTCTTGACTTTGGACAACATACGAGAAGTCATCAAAGTTAGCGATGCACCAGTATCCCTGAAGAGCACTACAGGTACCCACTCATTTTCAACTCCTACCATTTTAGCATGCATCATAAAAGGGTCAAAATCATAGCCATGTTGGCTTGCCCTTATCAAAAGTTTATGAATGATGACCCTGCCTTTGTTTATTCAAAATCAACGCATTTGGGCATAATTCTGGGTGTAATCTAAAGCAATTACGGACAACTTGTCCTTTTATATGACAAAATGTACATTGGCTTAGACCAGTCGAACTTTTCGACTCGGCGGTGGTTCTATTTGGGTTAGGGCTTACTTTAGATTTACCAGATGCCTGGTCTGCCCTGGCTGTAAGAGCTGACTTAGCATTATAATGACTACTCCCTGATTTCCTAGAAGTTTTTTGTCTAGAAGCGAGACCTTTAGGTACCATACCCCCCTCCCCGTTCAGCTCGGTGATGCCGGGAGGGGGGCTTAATGGGCGGCTGCCGGAGTGTGATGCTCCTTGGGACAGTCCTCTGTCTTTTTGTAGCCTTGTGCTCCTGCTGCTGTCCTCTCCAGTTGTGCTGAGCACCTTTTCCTTTTCCTTCTGTTTCGTTTTCCTCCCCCCTCTTCTCCTATCTGCTTGCTGTTTCCTGCCAACCTTTTGCTTGTTTTGGTTTTTCTTTGGACTTCTTCTATTTTGACGCCCGGGTGCTTGAGGAGGCATACTCTTGCACCCGTAGAACTGTAGTACCCAACGTAGAGAGCGAGGGGAACCTTTTATTGTCAATCTTCCTTTCGTCACTGAACCCGATCTCGACGGACTGACGGTTCTTAAGGTGGCGTTTATGGGGCGTATACTCACGACGAACCCCTAGGGGGCCCCGGCATGATCGGCGATAGCTTCTTGTTGGGTGTCCTGCCTCTAATTGTGGCTCCATGGGGGTGTGGGGGCACATTCGTAAATGAATGTTCTTTTTCGTACCTATGTTGTATTCTGTTCCTTCTTTACATTCTCAGGATCGTTGGGTGGGCTACCAAGCCCCCCGAGTCAGTCCGGGTTGGAAGACCGGGCTCTGTGGCCTCCGCTGCATTGGGCCTCGACCTTGCTCCTCCTTTGGCCTCTGACTACTCCCCTCGGCTCCCCTCCCTCCCCTGTGGTTGGGTCGAGCCCCAAGCCCCCAATGGTGACTACTCGTCCCCTGGCACGGCTCAATCTCTAGTTGTAACTACTGCACCTTTTAACCCC
>WNGS01163198.1:33169-43414 GCA_020271785.1 Procambarus virginalis | reverse complement strand
TTCTAAGGAGTTAAAGGAGGCAAGATGGTTTGAGTGGTGTCCCTCTAAATGAACATAGTAGTCTTTGAAAGAAAGATACTCTCCGTGGTGTAGTGATAAGACGCTCGCCTGGCGTTCTGTGAGCGCTTTGTCCTGGATTCGTATCCTGGCCGGGGAGGATTTACTGAACGCAAATCCTTAGCCTCTGTTTAACTCAACAGTAAAATGGGTACTTGGTTGTAAAAACGATTCTCGCGGGGTCGTATTCCAGGGAAACATAGGATTAAGGACATGCCCGAAACGCTACTCATACTAGTGACTGTTCATATCAATAAAAAAAATATGGGGACATTAAAACAACGTTAGGTCGACCACCTCGATAACATGCATGTATTTAACCATTGAAAGAGGCTGAGTGACTTGCTGTCCAGTTTACGGGAAAAGCTCATATTAGATCCTGCAATTGTCAGAAGGCAGACAAAACAAATGGTTGAGGTTAACGGCCATTCAAGAGAGCATTGCTACAAATGACGAATGTTAAACTTTACTAAACAAGAACTAATCAGAGCCAAAAAAGGTGGCAATGACACCACCAAGAGAATTACCACCAAGAACATTACATATTAATGATCGCACATTGTTGGGTATCTGGGGCTTGAACTCAGAAAAATAAATTGTTTAATTATTATATTAAAATTAATCGAAGGACCACCCGCTTTTGAGAAAAGAGGGAAAACAAATAAAATTGATCATTAGAATGACACCAGAGAACCAGTGTCTATGGAAAAACATTCAATGGATATTCACTTGAAAATAATGAAGACTGTAATTATTAATTAAAGTCAAAGCCTCAAATATCAACATTGGGGGGTTATTTCTAGAAATTCATATATATCTAGGAACCAGTGTGGTTCGTCACTAGTTCATTATATCATTGGTAATACGAAAATGACATCTCGAGCAAGGCAAAGACTCAGCCTAAATTGATGCATAGCCACATCAGGAGAAAAACAACAGTAAAGGAACAGGTTATGAAATTAAGGATAGGGGCAGAAGGATTCACTACAAACGACAAGGAAGTGTGTGAGGAACTGAAAAAGAAATTCCAGGAGGTCTTCACCTTAGAGCAAGGAGAAATCCCAGAGATAAGAGAGGGAATAGCTAACCAGGATCCACTGGAAGAGTTTGAGATTACCAGCGGGGAAGAAAGGAAGTGTTTACTAGAGTTGGATGTGACAAAGGCTATAGGCCCAAATGGAATCTCCCCTTGGATACGAAAGGAAGGAGCAGAAGAAATGTGCCTACCACTCTCCGTAGTGTATAACAAGTCACTGGGAACAGGGGAACTGCCAGAAATTTGGAAAGCAGCTAACGTAGTCCCGATATACAAGAAAGGGGATAGACAGGAGGCACTGAATTACAGGCCAGTGTCCCTAACCTGCATACCATGCAAGCTGATGGAGAAGATTGTGCGAAGAAAGCTAGTGGAGCACCTAGACCGAAGAACTTTGTAACACAGCATCAACATGGGTTCAGGGATGGCAGGACCTGCCTCACAGGGTTACTTGAATTCTACGACCAGGCAACAAAAATATGGCAAGAAAGAGAAGGGTGGGCAGACTGCATATTTTTGGATTATCAGAAAGCATTTGATACAGTGCCACACAAGAGGCTAGTAAAAAAGCTGGAGATACAGGCTGGAGTGAAAGGGAAGGTACTCCGTTGGATAAAGGAGTACCTAAGCAACAGGAGACAACGAGTCAGTGTGAGGGTTGAGGTCTCAGATTGGCGATACGTTACGAGTGGAGTCCCGCAGGGGTCAGTCCTTGGACCTATACTGTTTCTGATATATGTAAATGATCTCCCAGAGAGTATAGAATCGTTTCTCTCAATGTTTTCTGACGATACAAAAATTATGACGAGGACTGAAACTGAGGAAGATAGTAGGAGGCTACAAGATGACCTAGACAGACTGAGTGAATGGTCCAACAAATGGCTGTTGAAGTTCAACCCGAGTAAATGCAAAGTAATGAAACTAGGCAGTGGAAACAGGAAGCCAGACACAGGATACAAAATAGGAGATGAAGTACTTAATAAAACGGACAGAGAGAAAGATCTAGGAGTTGATATCACACCAAACCTGTCTCTTGAAGCCCACACAAAAAGAATAACGTCTGCGGCATATGCGAGGCTGGTTAACATGAGAACAGCGTTCAGGAACCTGTGTAAGGAATCATTCAGAATCTTGTACACAACATATGTAAGACCAATCCTGGAGTATGCGGCCCCAGCATGGAGCCCGTACCTTGTCAAGCACAAGACGAAGCTGGGAAAAAGTCCAAAGGTATGCTACTAGACTAGTCCCAGAACTAAGAGGCATGAGTTATGAGGAAAGGCTGCGGGAAATGCACCTTACGACACTGGAAGACAGAAGAGTAAGGGGGGACATGATCACAACCTTCAAAATCCTCAGGGGAATCGACCGGGTAAACAAGGATGCACTATTCAACACGGGAGGGACGCGAACAAGGGGACACAGGTGGAAGCTGAGTACCCAAATGAGCCACGGAGACATTAGAAAGAACTTTTTAAGTGTCAGAGTAGTTAGTAAATGGAATGCACTAGGAAGTGATGTGGTGGAGGCTGACTCCATACACAGTTTCAAATGTAGATATGATGGAGCCCAGTAGGCTCAGGAATCTGTACACCAGTTGATTGACGGTTTAGAGGCGGGACCAAAGAGCCAGAGCTCAACCCCCGCAAGCACAATTAGGTGAGTACAATTAGGTGAGTACACAGACACACAGACACACACACACACACACACACACACACACACACCACACACACACACACACACACACACACCACACACACACACACACAAACACTCACACACACACACACACACACACACTTTGGAAGACAGAAGAGTTAGGGGGACATGATCACCACATTCAAGATTCTCAGGGGAATCGACAGGGTTGATAGAGAAAGGCTGTTTAACACAAGGGGCACACGCACTAGGGGACACAGGTGGAAACTGAACTTTTTTAGTGTCAGAGTGGTTGACAAATGGAATGCATTAGGAAGCGATGTGGTGGAGGCTGACTCCATACACAGTTTCAAGTGTAAATATGATAGAGCCCATTAGGCTCAGGAAACTGTACACCTGTTGATTGACGGTTGAGAGGCGGGACCAAAGAGCCAGAGCTCAACCCCCGCAAGCACAACTAGGTGAGTACAATTAGGTGAGTACACACACACACACACACACACACACACACACACACACACACACACACACACACACACACACCACACACACACACACACACACACACACACACACACACACACACACTCACACACACACACACACACACACACACACACACACACACACACACACACACACACACACATTGGGTTGGAGAACTGGGTTAGGAAACAAACATAGCAGGGAGCAGACGTAACACAACAAGAGGAGGACAAGATGTCTCACTTCAGGATGTACTCTTTCAAATGTTGACAGAAATTAGGGTGGAACTACAGGTAATAGGGGAAAAGTTAGCCAACCTGCATGATAATCTGACTGAGGCAAGGGAGGAGATTAAAAGCCTGAAAGAGAATCCCCAATATCAGACACGATCTAGCCCTCTGGAAGATGGTAATGTATCTATAGAAGGGACTTCTACAATTCAACCCTCGTTTGCAGACATACTTAGAAGGACCCCGGAAGTTATCTCTGCAGTACAGGAAATTGCCATGAAACTTACTACTTCTCAAGAAGCAGCACGATGCACTAACCGACTGAAAGTGTGGAAAAGAGCAGTAGTCGTAGTAGGTATTAAGGAGCAAATGGGGGCCACTCCAAGGGTGAGGAGAGATATGGACAAAGTCACAGTCAAAGAGATCCTTAAAGGGTTACACATGGCGAGTGAAGAGCAAAATATAGAAAAGGTTTTCAGGCTTGGCAGGTACAACAAGGGCAGAGAACGATTGATAAAAGCGTTTTTCAAAAGCGAGAACACAAAAGAGAAAATTTTAGCAAAAACGAGCAGCCTACTCAATGTACTGAAGTTCAAAAAGGTATTCCTGCAGAGGAATATGGCAAGGGAGGAGGTATTGAGGGCAGCAGCAGGGAGGAAGGAGCACAAGGAGAGGGACAAGAATCAGGGAGTCACAGCCCAGAACCCTACCTTCCCATAAGGGAGTGGGGAATCCTCCACAGGCAGTTCAACAGCCCCAGAGGGAGGAGGTTCACACCCATCTCCCACCCAATAGAAGTCCTACCTGCCACAGCCCCTACACTCCTCCAACACCCTATGCCTTTCCTTATCCACCACCCCCATCCCCTCCCTCCTCCCCCACCCCTCTAAGCCTTCCCTTCTCCCCCACCCCCCGAATCCCTCCTTCCTCTCCTGCCTCGACATGCCCTCTTTCCTCCCCCTCCCCCAAACCCTCCTTTCTTCCTCACCCCCCACCCCTCCCCCCCCTGACCCCCCAAATCCCCCTCTTTTCCCAATCCCCCATGCTCTCCCTTCTCCCCCCACCCCTCCAAGCCCTCACTTCGCCCCTACCCTCTCCAAACCAGAACCTCACAGCCCCCACCCCCACAACCCAGGTCCCCCTCACTCTCAGCTCCCCTCACGACCCAGGGCCCCCCATTTCCCCTCCCTATCCCAGACCCTCCATGTTTACCTACTCCAGTGGAATCAACAGAAACTGAGGATGGACAGAAAAGAGTCAGCTTCAAGGTGATGTACTCGAACAAAGATGGGATTACAAGCAAGGCGAATGAACTTAGGGAGAGAGCAAAACAAGTAAAACCAAATGTAATTGGACTCACGAAAACAAAATCTCAGGAATGATAACGGATGTGGTGTTCCCCTAGGATTACACTGTAATAAGGAAAGAGAGGGAGGGTAGGGGGGGAGATGGAGTGGCCTTACTCATAAGAAAGGAATGGAGATTCAAGGAGATGGTTATCCCAGGCTGTGAAGGGTTTAGAGACTACATAACAGGCACCATGATGATGGGAGGACCAAGAGTAGAAGCATCAGAGATATATAACCCTCCACCAAATGACAGAAGACCCAGGCAAGAGTATGACAGAACCAACATGGCAGTTACTACCATAATTGAGAGGGCAGCCTCTGCTGCCTGTAGAAATCGATACCATCTGCTAATCATAGGGACTTCAATCACGAAAGGATAGACAGGGAGAACAAGGAACCGCACGGAGGAGAGGATACATGGAGAGCTAAACATGAAGGTAGCGACAAGAAACTTTATAAGCCAACATGTCAGGGAACCCACTGGGATGAGGGGGAAATGATGAACCAGTGAGATTCGACCTAGTCTTTACTCTGAATGACTCCAAAATAAGGGAAATTGACTTCGAGGCCCCAGTAGGAACGAGCGATCACAGTGTACCGACGTTTGAGTTTCTGGTCGAAGAAGGGCTAAAGTACTCGTGAAAGGAATCTGAAAGCAAAAGGCTATCATTCCGTAAGGAAAATTACGGGGAGATAAGAAAATTCCTAACAAATATAACATGGGAATCAGAGCTAAGGGAAAGACGGCCCAAGACATAATGGAATACATCACGCAAAAGTGAAAGGAGGCAGCAGAAAAGTTTACCAAAAGGTAAAAAATGAAATACAGATGAGAAACCCATGGTTTAATCAGAGATGTAAGCTAGCTAAGCAACAAAGTAAGAGAGCATGGAGAAACTATGGAAATAACAGGACACTTGAGAGCAGAGAAGGTTACCAGAGAGCCAGGAATGAATATGTCAGGGGTGAGAAGAGAGGCAGAAGGGCAATATGAAAATGACATAGCAAGCAAGGCTAAGACCCAACCCAAATTGTTGCACAGCCACATCAGGAGAAAGACAACAGTGAAGGAACAGGTAATGAAACTGAGAATAGGGCAGACAGATTCACTACAAACGACAAATAAGTGTGCGAGAAACTCAATAAGAAATTCCAGGAAGTCTTCACATAAGAGCAAGGAGAAGTTCCAGATAAAAGAGAAGGAATAGTTAACCAGGCACCACTAGATGAATTTGACATTACCAGTGGGGATGTAAGGAAGCTTTTGCTAGAGTTGGATGTGACAAAGGCTATTGGCCCGGATGGAATCTCACCATGGATACTAAAGAAAGGAGCAGAGGCACTGTGCTTGCCACTCTCCATGGTGTATAACAAATCACTAGTAAAAGGTGAACTGCCAAAATTTTGGAAGGCGGCACACGTAGCCCTGAAATACAAGAATGGGGGGATAGACAGGAGGCACTGAACAACAGGCCAGTGTACCAAACTTCCATACCATGCAAGCTAATGGAGAAAATTGTGCGAAAAAAGCTAGTGGAACATCTGGAGTGTAGAAACTTTGTGACACAACACCAACATGGTTTCAGGGATGGCAAGTCATGCCTCATTGGATTAATTGAATTCTACGATCAGGCAAGAAAGAGAGGGGTGGGAAGACTGCATATTTTTGGAATGCCAGAAAGCCTTTGACACAGTGCCACAACACAGACTGGTGCAAAAGCTGGAGATGCAGGCAGGAGTGAAAGGGAAGGTACTCCATAGGATAAGGGAGTATCTAAGTAACAGAAGGCAGCGAGTCACTTTGAGGGGTGAGGTCTTAGACTGGCGAGAAGTCACCAGTGTGGTCCCGCAGGGTTCAGTCCTTGGACCCATAATGTTTCTTATATATATAAATGACCATCAAGATGGTATAGAATCATTCTTCTCTTTGTTTTCTGACGATGCAAAAATTATGAGGAGGATTAAGACGGAGGAAGACAGTATTAGACTTTAAGATAACCTAGACAGACTGAATGAATGGTCAAACAAATGGCTATTAATGTTCAACCCGGGTAAATGGAAGGTAATGAAACTAGGCAGTGGAAACAGGAGGCAAGCACAGGATACAGAATGGGAGATAAAGTCCTTCATGAATATCACAGAGAGAAGGATCTAAGAGTTGATATCACTCCAAACCTGTCTCTTGAAGCCTACATCAAAAGAATAGTATCTGCGGCGTATGCGAGGCTGGCTAACATCAGAACTGCCTTCAGGAACCTGTCTAAGGAATCATTCAGAACCTTGTATACCACTTATCTAAGACCAATCCTGGAATATGTGGCCATAGCATGGAGCCTGTGCCTTGTCAAGCACAAGGCGAAGCTTGAAAAAGTTCAGACGTATGCCACTAGGCTAGTCGCAGAACTAAGAGGAATGAGTTACGAAGAAAGGCTGCGGGAAATGCACCTCACGACACTAGAAGACAGAAGAGTAAGGGGAGACATGATCCCTACCTACAAAATTCTCAGAGGCATTGACAGGGTAGATAAAGATGAACTGTTTAACACGGGTGGTACACAACAAGGAGACACAGGTGGAAATTGAGTGCCCAAATGAGCCATAGAGACGTTACAAAGAATTTTTTAGTGTCAGAGTAATAGACAAATGGAATGCTTTAGGAAGTGATGTGGTGGAGGCTGACTCCATACACAGCATCAAGTGTAGATGTGATAGAGCCTAGTAGGATCAGGAACCTGTAAATTAGTTGATTGACCGTTGAGAGGCGGGACCAAAGAGCCAGAGGTCATCCCCCGCAAGCACAACTAGGTAAGTACACACACACACACACACACACGGTGTGAGTGTGGGGGCCTGGTAGCGTGGTGGATAGCGTGCGGGACTCATAATTCTGTGGCGCGGGTTCGATTTTTGCACCAGGCAGAAACAAATGGGCAAAGTTTCTTTCACTTGAATGCCCTTCTTACCTAGCAGTAAATACCTGGGAGTTAGTCAGCTGTCACGGGCTGCTTCCTGGTGTGTGTGTGTGTGTGTGTGTGTGGTATGGAGAAAAACAAAGTAGTTATTAAACACTTGATTGGCAGTTGAGAGGCGGGCCAAAAGAGCAAAGCTCAACCCCCGCAAACACAACTAGGTGAATACACACACACACACACACAGGGTGCCAGTTGCCGAGCAGACAGCATGCTGGACACGTACAAAATTCTCAAAGGAATTGACAGGGTGGACAAAGACAAATTCTTCAGCACGGGTGGAACACGAACAAGGGAACACAGGTGGAAACTTGGTACCCAAATGAGCCACAGAGACGTTAGAAAGAATTTTTTCAGTGTCAGAGTAGTTAATAAATGGAATGCATTAGGAAGTGATGTGGTGGAGGCTGACTCCATACACAGTTTTAAATGTATATATGATTGAGCCCAGGAGGTTCAGGAATCTGTACACCACTTGATTGACAGTTGAGAGGCGGGACCAAAGAGCCAAAGCTCAACCCCCGCAAGCACAATTAGGTGAGTACACACGCATACACATTCGCTCACAGATAGGGTATATGGAGGGTATAGACTCGTTCCTCTCAATGTTTGCTCATGATGCAAAAATTTTGAGAAGAATCAAGACGGATGAAGATAGACAGAGACTACAGGATGACCTGGACAAACTGGAGGAATGGTCTAGAAAATGGCTGCTAAAGTTCAACACAGGAAAGTGCAAAGTAATGAAATTAGGAGAAGGGAGCAGCAGGCAGAACACAAGGTATCATCTGGGAGGTGAAATCCTGCAAGAGTCAAATAGAAAGAAAGATCTGGGGGTTGATATCATACCGAACCTGTCCCCATAGTCGCACATCAAGAGAATATCATCAGCGGCATATGCTACACTGGCCAACATAAATTTGTGTAAGGAATCGTTCAGGACCCTGTATACCACTTATGTACGACCAATCCAGGAGTATGCCAGTATGGACTCTAACATGGAGTCCAAACCTAGTTAAACACTATACAAAGTTTGAGAAGATCCAGCGGTATGCCACCCGGAACTGAGAGGAATGAGCTACGAGGAAAGGCTAAAGGAGCTGAACTTCACATCCCTGGAAAAAAGAAGAGTAAGGGGAGACATGATAACCACCAACAAAATTCTCAGGAGAATTGACAGGTTGGACAAAGACAAACTCTTCAGCACGGGAGGGACACGAACAAGGGGACACAGGTGGAAACTTAGTACCTAGATGAGCTACAGAGACGTTAGAAAGAATTTTTTCAGTGTCAGAGTAGTTAATAAATGGAATGCTCTAGGAAGTGATGTGGTGGAAGCTGACTCCACACACAGTTTCAAATGTAGATATGATAGAGCCCAATAGGCTCAGTAATCTGTACACCAGTTGATTGACGGTTGAGAGGCGGGACCAAAGAGCCAAAGCTCAACCCCCACAAGCACAATTAGGTGAGTACAATTAGGTGAGTACAGATGCACCCACACACAAACACACACACACACACGTAGCGACGGTAGGAGACACACGCGATTAGCGAGGTCCGCGGAAATTCGTCAATTTCTCGGGACATTGAAGGATTATTGAGGCTAGATCATAGTATTTGGTCTCTCGCAGTGTGTAGCTAGCAGGGTGCTACATAGCATAGTCATATCGCTAGCGATTGTGCGAAGAAATCAAAAGTGGAGCTAGTGCATCACCGGTGCATAGTGTGGAGGACAGCGTATGGTGACCTGACCTGACGGGCAGCTGGGCCGACCCGCCGTGGCCGTGGAACTGGTGATTGTGTTTGTTGGGTGGTGATTGTGATCAGTGATACAGTAAATTAGTGAACCGCAACACAACGATACAGTGACTGACTCCAGAGTTTTGTGTAGATAGAAGAACACCTTAGTGAATCACCTAGTGGAAGCCGACGACGGAGCATCATCATCGACCATATGTCATCACTCATCTAGTTGTGTGAGCGGGAAACAATCTGGTAGGTAACCGCCTTTCTGGTCAATTAATCAGGTGTACAGTGTGAGGTAAAATAGTATCAAATTCTTGTTCAGGATATTATATATCTTTAAAATCTCAGCGTGGCTCATTGGGTAGAAGTTACCGCTTACGGGAACTAGGGACACACTCACGCACGCACGCACGCGCTCACGCACCCCACACCCCACACACATGCGCCCCTGATTAACACATTTCGTGGAAAAAGGATAAAACATCCCATAATCCACCCTCACTCTTCCTGCCGTAAGCTGACCTCACTCACTCTCAACCCCATCCCACGGCACACACGCTCTCTCTCTCTCTCTCTCTCTCTCATCTCTCTCTCTCTCTCTCTCTCTCTCTCTCTCTCTTCTCTCTCTCTCTTCTCTCCTCCCTCTCTCTCTCTCTCTCTCATTCTTTCTCATTCTCACTCGCTCTCTCTCTCTCTCTCGCTCTCTC
>WNGS01163198.1:0-29064 GCA_020271785.1 Procambarus virginalis | reverse complement strand
CTTGCTTACAGGATTCTTTCAGTTCGTATTTCTAATATTTCTCCTCGTGTTGTTCCTTCTTTGCCCCCCTAGAGAGTCCCCCTTCCGCAGTTCTGTACATCCTTGACCTGCATCACTAAAGCTTTTACCCCTCCTACGGTTCTAAAACGCCTTTTCCTTGAGCACTTTTCTTCTCACTCCCGCTCCGTTTCCATCTTCACTGATGGGTCTAAGTCTGCGGATGGTGTTGGCTACTGTTGGTTTTCCTGATTGTACTTGTATGTGTCGCTTACCTCCGGAGACTAGCATCTTCACGGCGGAGCTTTATGCTATTCATCATGCTCTTCGTCTCCTGCTTTCTCGTTATCAATCTTCCTTTGTAGTTGTTGTTGACTCGTAGTGCCCTCATGGCTCTCGGGTCCTTTAGTCCGGTTCATCCAGTGGTTGTCGAGATCTAGCATTGGCTGTTTCTTATTCACAGAATTTTAAGTTGGTTGAGTTTTGTTGGGTTCCCAGCCATATTGGTGTCTTTAAATGAGCGTGCGGATGCTGCTGCCAGGGAAGCTGTCCGCTCTTGTCCCATCTCTCGTAAAGGTATTACTTATTCCGACTTTTACACGGTTATCCATTCCTCCATCCTTACCTGTTGGCAGGCTTCTTGGTCGTCTGTTACTGGTAACACACTGCGTACTCTTAAGAGTTGTGTGTCCTCGTGGCCGTCCTCCTACCACTGTAACCAGTGATGGGAAACGGCTCGGCGAGGTTGCGTATTGGCCATACTCACTTAACTCATGGTCACTTGGAGTGCCGCCCTGCTCCTTATTGCTCAAATTGCATTGTCCCTCTTACGGTCGTACATATCCTTGTTGAATGTCCTGACTTCCGGGACGAGCGTGTGTCTTGCTTTCCGACCATCCCCCACGATCGCTTGTCCCTCGATAGAATTCTTGGTGACTCGGATACTTTTGATATCGTTCTCCTTATGCGTTTCTGTTCTCGTATTGGCATCCTTGGTGATTATTAGCACCCTCTGATTATCCCTCACATTTCATTGTGTTACATAGCCTTCCTGGTTTGGTGCCTTCGTTAGATAACTACTTACTTGATTTTCAACATTGGAGAACCCCCCTCCCCCCCCCCACACACACACACTCACACATTCAAGGAGGTTCTCTTAAGTTAATCGCAACTGCACTCAAGCCTCGGGCGAAGTGTGAAGTAGACCCAGTGATCACCAGTGACCACTATGCTACTATTACAACACTAAAAATAGATCCCCCACACCACCTGCACAACCTACGTGGAATGTAATAAAGGCCAACTGGAATATATACTAGGACGAGCTTGAAAAATGGCATACTATATACTCGTCACCAAAGGACTCGGACATATGAGAACAGTCTCCAGTAAACAAAACGAAAGAACTATTGGTTCTACAGTAAAGAAGTTAAAGAACAAAACCAGAGTCAACATCTTCAGAAAACATCTGTAGAGAAACAGCACACCAGAAGAAACAACTTTGCTAAGAGAAGTGATATCTGAAGCTAGACGAGTTTCTAAGGAGTTAAAGGAGGGAAGATGGTTTGAGTGGTGTCCCTCTAAATGAACATAGTAGTCTTTGAAAGAAAGATACTCTCCGTGGTGTAGTGATAAGACGCTCGCCTGGCGTTCTGTGAGCGCTTTGTCCTGGATTCGTATCCTGGCCGGGGAGGATTTACTGAACGCAAATCCTTAGCCTCTGTTTAACTCAACAGTAAAATGGGTACTTGGTTGTAAAAACGATTCTTCGCGGGGTCGTATTCCAGGGAACATAGGATTAAGGACATGCCCGAAACGCTACTCATACTAGTGACTGTTCATATCAATAAAAAAAATATGGGGGACATTAAAACAACGTTAGGTCGACCACCTCGATAACATGCATGTATTTAACCATTGAAAGAGGCTGAGTGACTTGCTGTCCAGTTTACGGGAAAAGCTTCATATTAGATCCTGCAATTGTCAGAAGGCAGACAAAAAAAAATGGTTGAGGTTAACGGCCATTCAAGAGAGCATTGCTACAAATGACGAATGTTAAACTTTACTAAACAAGAACTAATCAGAGCCAAAAAAGATGGCAATGACACCACCAAGAGAATTACCACCAAGAACATTACATATTAATGATCGCACATGCTGGTCCTGCTTGAGAACAAGTGATATTGTACGTTATCAATGCATCTTGGGAGCTAGGCAAACTACAGACTTCTTGGAAGAAAGCAGACATCATTCCGATTACTAAATGGAAAGACCTTTGCAATTACAGGCCCTTTTCATTAACATAATGTATTAGTAAAATTGCAGAACTGATGGGTTTAGAGGCCACTGTGAAAGACTGGAGACCTGCCTGAAAATATATTTGGTTCTACTATAGTAGTTGGTACTGCAAACTGCATAGCAACGTTACTAGGAAGAGTCAACTCAGGTTAGGTTATAGTGATCTTCCCTGATCTAGAAAAAGCATTCGAACTTGCAAGCCAACAAGACTTTTTACACACGTTAATTATAAAATTGTCAAGAAGAAAAATGCTAGCATGGATTAAATTTTCTTGGTCACAGGTATGCCAGAGTAAAGCTGAAAAGCTAAGTGTCAGACTACACTTGTATGAGAATGAAACTCCACAAGGAGTCGTCCTCAGTCCTATTCTTGTTATTATCCATATAGAAGACATCGTTACCATGACATTTACAGGACTTAAGTTGCCTATCTCTGCCGTGATAGAGCAGTAGTCGTCAGAGGTCCTTCACCTTTGAATAAAGCACAAGTGGCGCTAGATAAAGTAACATCTGAATGAAGCATTTTGAAAAAAAATATCTGCACAGAAATCCAAGGCAATGAGAATAGGTGACCGCACTCAATACATGCCAAAAGACTCGAAAGCCCCATGTGTGGACAGAATCTAATCCAACGTTTTAACTGGCAGAAGAACTATGTCTACCACTGATACTACTTTACACAATCTCTGGACCAAGAGGTAGTCCCCCTAGATTGGAAATACGCAAATGTCACCCTTATTTTCAAAAACAAGCAGAAAGAAGCTCGGTATAAAATTACTAGCCGATCAGCTTGACGTCACACATCTGCAAGCTCCTGAAGTGAATCCACAGGGGAGGGAATCATTCACCATGTTTCAGTGTACAATCCAGTACAATCGGCATAACATGGATTGTTAAAAACATATTCTGTCTTACAAACTTGCTCACATTTTTGGAAACGGTAACCAGCTACTCATAGGCCTTCCAGTGAATGTAGTATACATGTATTTTGTTAAATATTTTGATAAGGAACCACATGAAACAGGCAAGAAAATTACAGGTCAATATAATAAATAAAAAAATATTAGAATGGATAAAACAATGGTTGAAGGAAAAAAACAAAGGATTTTCTAAGTGTGCTAAATGGAAACGAAACTGAATGGAGAAATGTAAGTGGGGTGCCATTCGTGTCCATTTTGGGACCTACTCTTTTTGTCATATACATCAATGAGACAGAGTAAAGTGAGAAATAATGATACCAAAGAGTAAGGAATTCCACAAATGGTCAAAAGACTGGCAAATGCCTTTTAATCTCGACAAATGCAAGACCATGGTGTGGGGCATAACAACCTACGCCACAAATAGCAAAAGAATAGCGTTACATTACAGCAGGTTGATGAAGAAAATGACTTGATACTTACCATGAACTTCGCAATTAGTTGACGAATGTCGACTGCAACATTCTCATCTGTCTGCTTACGCTTATCTACCTCGCTCCATCTTTCTGAAATTACAAAATAAGAAATTTATAATTTAATATTTAACCTGTTATGTATATAAGCATATTCGGAAAAAAATATTTAATTTTAAAAACAATAAACATAGTTTTTCCGATACATGTATACTGTCGCTGATGTTGGTACCTTCCAAACTTCAAGTAACTATACAAGAGATTTTCTTTAGTCATGGTTCAACTGGTAGTACGAGTCAAAGGACGCGAGTTCAATCCCATTGCAGTCCCACCATATTTTGGTGCAGATAAATCACACACTTGTGAATTCATTATATACAATATATTAAAATCCAAGAACCTTACGTTGCTGCTTTCACCACAAGCTAATAAACAAGCAGCTTAGTTTGGATAACAATCTATTGATCCTCGAATGACTGTAAACTTCCCAGTGACCAATTCTTTTAACTCTCATCTTCACTACTTATTTCTGCAACATATTTGAGTCGGCTGCAACATGTTTGAGCTCCTTGGCTTTGCTCCAGAGAGAATATGGCAGTTTCTTCATGCTGAGTTTCACGCTATCTGGCAGGTCCAAGTAGGCGTAGTGGGTAGCTTCCCTCCTGGCAGGCATTTCGGATGCGATCTGCAATGAAAATAACGCAAGTTTAATATGTCTGGCAAGTTTAATATATAAATGTTTATTTAATCTATAACTTGTACATGTACATGATTGATTAACTTATACATGTACTATAACTTGATTGTACATGATTCTAGCTATTTTTTTTACTTCATGAAAGCATTTGTGATGCGATCTGCAATAAAAATAACACAAGTTTATTATATATCACACCCGTGGTAATCAATAATTGGTACGTTTGAGTTGTGCACAAAATAATTTGAACTAACTAAAAAATAATTTGTTGGCAAACAGTAATAACATTAATACGAGGTCTTGAACTAGATACTGAAAGGGGAAACAACAAGAAGCCATGATATTGAAAAAACTGAACTGCAGTTGTAAAGAATTTGAAAGCTAATTAATATCAGCAGAAGCAGTGTTTTGTGAAGCGATGCTGATGGAAACAGTAAGTAAACTTTATTTAAAAAAGAATACAAGACTGAAAAGCAAGACACAGAAATCAGTAAAAATAAGAAGCAGTGATCTTCATAAAGCTTAACCACGACCATAATAATTCATTGTGAACTCTCTTAAAACTGTGCACACTGAGAAATCTTGTCACCACCAGTCCACTAGTTCGTGGACTAGTGGTACACCTTTGTTTAAAACTAAATCTAAACACGCAATACGAAATGTGGAAAACTAAATCTACACTCATTACGGTAGAAATGAATGAAAGCCTGATCTGTCTGTATAAATGGTTGAGGGCCAGAAATAATGGTGTGATTTATAAATGGAGTTGGGTGGTGACCGCCAGCCGGGTCAGACGTTCCTGAGGTCTCTCCGCTCCTGGCTAGTGTTTACGTTGGGTGATTGCTGGTTTGCCCTGCTGGTGGTGGTTTGCCACTGACAGGGTGACGTTTGGCTTAGCCATGGGGACTTCTCGCCCCCCAGTGAAGAGGACGTTGTCGGCTGGTCTGGCATTTACGGTGCCGGTGGACCATCCATTGGTTGGTGTCGCCCTGGTGGACGTGCTGCATGTGCAGCTGTCGAACCTGGTGGGCATCCAGCTGCTTCAGGGCAACCGTGCTGTGGTAAAGTTCCGCCTCCAGGCTGCCTTTCAGGCGTTTCTCGAGCGGTGTGAGGGGCGTGTTTACCCTCTCCCTGATACTGTTGGATCTGTTAAGGTGGTGAATCTTAGTGTTACCTTGACGTCTGTGACGGTGCATGGTGCCCCCTTCGAATTTCAGGACGACTTTTTCCTCCTGTTTTGAACGATTTGGGACAGTGTTAAGTGTTCGTTGGAACAAGGTCGTTGCCGGGCACTGTGTTGTTATGCTTGACGGCTCCCGCACCCTGACGATGTCACTGAAGTGTAGTGTCTCGTCGTCGATGTCCGTGTTGGGTTATATGCTCCGCTGCCTGTACCGGGGTCAACCGCGCACCTGTTATCGGTGTGGTCATGAGGGTCATCTGGCTGCGGCGTGCGACGTGGGAGCAACTGGTCGGGTGCATGTTCTTCGTGGGGAGGATTTTCCGCCCCTGTTGCATTCGGACGATTCTGAGGATGGTGTGGGTGCTGTGCCTGAGGCGCCTGATTGCCTGTCTGCTGCTCCGCCTGTTGAGGCGAGTTCTCCGGCCCGTGTGCCTCATCCTGTGACTGCTGTGGCCCCTGGGGTTGTTGAGCCGGTGTGTGTGGGTGTCGGGCCGTCGCGTGAGCTGCTTGTAGTGAAGGGTGTCCCGTGGAGGTCCATGTCCCGCCCTCGCCTGTGGATGTGATACCGGCTCCCGGGGATGCGGGTTCTGCTGTTTTGACGGAGGTGCTTCAGCAAGGTGAGGTGCCTGCCATGCCTGTGTGTGTTGGCGACTGTAGTTCTGCTCTTTCCATCCCTTTGCAGAAGCGTGCTCGTCGGTGTTCTGAGGCTGTTTCCGTGGATGAAGTAGAGAGTGTGGGTGATGTGGCCTCAGTGGACTCTTCGGACGGTGCGGGTGTGACCTGTGTGGATGTGAAGATGGTGGCTGTGTCTGCGGCAGGGCCTGCTGGGCGTGGTGTGGTGCGGCCTGTCTCGAAGCGTTCGCGGCGGGCTCGGAGTGTCTCCCCCCTTCGTGGTGTGCCTTGGGAGGAGGTAGGGGAGTATGGTGATCTGGCGCCCCCCGCCGTGGATGATGGTGCTGTGCGAGGCTCCGAAGTTGCTACCTGTGTCCCCCCTCCTGCGTCACCTGCTGTTGGATCTCCGCAGTGGGGGGTTGTCCCTGATGTTCGAGACCTCGTCGTGAAGTTGCGGAAAGATGTGCGCCAGGGGGGCTCGGCTCCTGTGCCCGGTGGTGGGGTCGATGCCGCGCCTGCATCCCCTGCTGTATCCCCTCCTTCCTTGCCCCGGTCTGGGGGTTCCCTAGTCCCGTCTGCTGGGGTCGTGCCCTGTGAGGGTCCGGAGTTGGGCCCTTATCGGGATGCCCGGGTGCTTCCGATCCCGTGGTGCTCGTCCACTGTCTGGGTGTCGCGGGTGAAGGAGTTTGTGTATCGGGTGCCGGATAGGATGTCTCAGCCGAGGGCGCCGCATGGTGGCCGGCTGCCAGCTGACAGCGGGTGATTTGGGAAGCGTACTGCTTGCGCTTTCCGATATACAAGTTTCCGGAGAAGTATTAGTTCCCGTCTTGTGCACACTGCTACGCCGTGCATGGATCAGCTGCCGCCGTGACCACGACGCCCCACCCCCCGGTGCGGGGTGTCTCCCTCTAAAGTCCGCCTCTGTTTTCGTCGCCACTCCTCGCTCTACGGCCCATCACATCTACCGCTTTTGACTTTCTTCTCCTCTTGACCGTCAATGCGTCTCCTTACATCTGTCCTGGTGCAGTCATCGGGAGGGTTAACCCTTCATGCAAACTGCACCTATTCTCAAGAAGAAGAAGAAGAAGATTTATAAATATCACAAAATACAAATAAAAAACTCTGGAGGGCTGATCGTCATTTACCAGTTTCTTAAAGGAATTGATAGGGAATGCAAAGACTGCTTATTTAATACAAAGGGTAGAGAAATGATGTAACGATGCAGTACTTAATTATTTGAAAGTCGAATGAAATTTACTGTAGTTAAGAAACGTTGAACGAATGTAAACTTGACTATTTTTACCCGATTGACGAATAATTTTAGTTAAGGAACGATGAAAGCATGCTGGCAGGTGACTGGTAAAAGTTAGCAACGTTATGAAACAGAACAAATGTTTGAAGTTTTGAACTGCTTAAAGAAGCCTTATTTGCTAGAAGAAAAAACTAGTAATACGTAAAAACCTGTGAAATAATACATGTTATATGTTTTGACTATCTAATAGCATATTGCTACAATTTATCTTGTGTATTGCCTTGCTTTGCTAATAGTGTAATGCCGCAATTTTGTCTGGCTCACTTAGCACAAGTGAAGAGAAAACGTTGAAAAACTTAAAATAGATCAAAACCTGTGAAATATTACCGGTTATGTTTTTGACTGCCAGCTAATAGCGTATTTCTACATTTTGTCTTTGTTATGTTTTGCCTTGCTAACAGTGTCATTAATGGAATTTGTATGTAGTGATGACACCCCCTTTTACTGCTCACAGATATTGGTTGATGTAAAGTATTTTTATGGAATATGACTCCTCTTATTCAAACCTTTTTAAAACTAGATACAATATTCATGTTATGGTTCACCTTCTCTCTCAATATAGATGTAGGATGGCGGAAGTATATTTTTAAACTAAAATCACCTCCCACGGTATAAAACTGAGAATGAAATGAATGTTACATGTTTTGACTAGTCAGGTATTTGCTATTGCTACATTTTGTCTTTTTGTTATGTTTTACATTGAATAAAAAAACACATCAACAATGTTTTACCTTGGTATATTTTGGCTTTTATACAAAGTAAAAAAAAATAGGGGATTGTGGTGAACATATCCCCTCATTTCATGAATTTAACCTACATAAAGTGAAAAGCTGCTGCATTTACGTTTACAATGGATAAAAAACACATCGACAACCTTGGATTGAGATTTTAGGAGTTGGTTGTCTGATTGGCGACAATGTTTTTGTTTTACTTTCGCGGAATAAACAGATTGATGTGAGCCCTCCTTAATCTGGACAATGTTACTTGGATTTCTCTGCTTATATAACTTTGGTTTTCCAAATTACCTAGGAAAAGTACAGACACTCGGATGAGGCTATGACTTAAGAAATTGACAGGTAATGGATGAGAGGGCAGGTGAATGAGGGGGGGGGGGGGTGTGAATGTTTACGGGGACTGTCCCGTAAACGAGCCAGTATAGGCTGGTCCTTTGATGCGGTCCTACTGATGGGGTTACCACCTGGAGGAGGCCTGCTGCAGGATTAGTGCACCTCCTGCAGTTAGCATGTGTTGTTGTGAGTATAGTCAACCTGAAAGTCCTCCGTGGAGCTGCCTACCGAAAGTAAACCACGGAGCTGCCTACCGAAAGTAACCCATGGAGCAGCCTACCCGAAAGTAACCCATGGAGCAGCCTACCCGAACGTAAACCATGGAGCAGCCTACCCGATAACCTCACAGCATTTTTAATACATTATTCCATCTATCTATAAATCATGCTGAAAATGAGGGGAGGGGGCGTGGGAGGGCATGGCTAACCCATTAAATTAATGAGACTTAACCACGCTGATCTCGTGTTCAAACTCAGGACAGTGATAAATATTTGTTTCATTATTCTGCCTTCATAAGGATCTAGTGCTTCATTTTGTCTTTACATCAAGTAAAAAATGAAAAGATGTGGGGAACATGTCCCCTCATTTTATCTGTACAACGAATAAAACACATAACATTTTAAGAATGAATGGCTCATTTATGGAAGCGGGAGAGGACCCGACTAACTGCAAGAAGGGAGAAGGCGGACACTGGTATTGATGTTGTCCAGCCTCGGCTTGAGATAGTTCATCCCAGTTGAGAATCTTTTAAACTACAATTATTTGTTAATTATGAACTCAAAGTATGATAAAATGAGTGGGTGTTACTAGCTTGAAATTGTGGTGGGGTAGTCCCTACACGTTTGACGTCAAAGAGGGAGGGAGGGAACTCCTGGAGCAAGAGGGGGGTGGCAGCGGATGTGGCTGCGATGGTAAGGGGGTATGAGCTACGTGTGCGGCCTTAAATGTCACTACCCTCAAATCTACAGGTTGACGAGGGTGTAGTGGTGCGGGGGCCCGCATTTGATCTGATGTAGTGGTGAGAGATCCTAGACTCGTGTGTACTTAATGTGTGTGTGTCCAGGTCCTGGTCTATAAATGAACCAGAAATATTATGTTTTTACTCAAAGCGTTTGAAATGTGACGGTGGTGGTAGCACCGGCATTAGATACACATTTTGTTTTTATACAAAGTAAAAATGAAAAGATGTAGGGAACATGTCCTCTCATTTTATCAGTACAAAGAATTAAACATTTTAAGACTGAATGGCGTGTTGTTGATGTCCAGCCCCAGCTCAACAGTTAATTCTAATTGTTGATGTGAGACGACCTCGGTTAAAGGCTAGCAAATGAGGGATGAGTGAGGGCGATGCGGTCTGACAGCTCAACGATAAGGTGCGACAGGGACAATCGACCGTTCGTTATATTGTTCCTCTGATTTTTGCCGAGTCGAGATGTAGAATCTTTTGAAACCACAGTTACTTGGAAAGTAAAAACTCAAACTACGATGAGGTGAGTGGAAGAAAACACTAATATTATTTGGAGACTGTTATAATGAAGACGCTCTAAGGCTAACTTTACATTTAAAAAGTTCTATTTGGGGCTAGGAAATAGATGTTTTCATGTTATGTTAAAAGAATAACAGCGGATGATGTGCAGGATTGACGAATGTATAGCTATGACCCTGGTACACTCTTCTCTCAACAAGATAAAAAAAACTATGGATTGAGACTTTTTTTAGGAGTTGGCTGTCTGATTGGTGACGATTTTTTTTTTTTAACTTTTGCGGAATAAACAGATTGATGTGAGCCTTCCTTAAACTAGACAATGTTATGCAGATTTCTCTGCTTATATAACTCATGTTTTCCAAGTTTCCCAAGGAAAAATACACACACTGTGATTGATGACTGGCAGGTGTGGGAGAGGGGGAGGCAGGTGTGGGGAAGGGGGAGGCAGGTGTGGGGAAGGGGGAGTGCTCAGGAGCGCCGGTGGTAGTAATAGACACCCTCTTAGCATAAAGACCTGTAAGGGGCAGAGGGAACATGTCCCAGACGCTTCCACTGACTTTAAATGATTAGGGGTGATGGGCAGTATCAGAGTGCTGGAGTGTTTTTACTTCTACTGCCGAAATTGGATATTAGGCTGACATATTGTTCAAGTTCTGTGTCACTGTGTGAGAAAACCCACTTCATGTGTTGTTGATGTACTGCCACTATGGAGGCTAGAAACAACACCATCAGATTGTCGACATAGGACAGACTACCCTTTTCCTTAATGTCTTCTTTTTTCAAACACGAGAGAGAGAGCGAGGGGCTGTCTTGCTGCTGGTGGAGGACAGCTGGGTACCCCGTCCGGCCCATCACCTCCCTGCTTCCTTTCACATTACCACTAATGTCCTCGCATGCCACTTCTCTTATTTATTTATTTATTTATATACAAGAAGGCACATTGGGTTAGAGAGAATAAATAGTATAGTATTTAAAATCTTGTAAAGCCACTAGTACTCGCAGCGTTTCGGACAGGTCCTTAATCTAACAGATAATTTTAAGTAGGTAAATTCTAGCAGAATAAATAAAATGGTAACAGATACATTGCAAGAAAAAAATGAGATGAGAGAGATTAGTAAGTATAGTAAAGCACATTGGTATATTAAAGCTCTGATTGATTACATTGACAACTTGATTGGTAATTTAAACAAGATTAATAGACACCATATAGCAGATTGATAGCACATATAAGAAGACAGCAATGATCACAATGGTAAAGATGTTCAGATTGAGTACATAAGGATTGGGAGATTGGGTAGCAATAGATACAGTGCAATTTTAAAGCAAAAGGTAAAAAACTATGAAGATGAAATTAAGTACTTTTTAGTTGTGTTTTTGAATGACGCAAAAGTTGGACTTTCTCTTCTGCTTCCCACGCCTTTCCTAACCTAACCTTACAACATAATATACCCGGTCTCTTAGGCATGTGTTGTCACGTGGGGGGTGTTACGAAATACCGTATCGTGTTACTTCGTCGCATAAAGGCACGGTGATTTAATAGTAATACGTTCATTATTACAGGAAGAACAAGGTTAACGACCTTGGAGGTCGTTAACGGTCAGCACGATGTGCCTCGTCCGGTGGCGGGAATTTGTTAGCCAATCAGAAGCACCGGGCGAGGTAATGAGGGCTGATCGGAGCAGGTGAAGAGACAGACATCTACTCCCCTCCATTCAGTCAACATGCTGTCGTTGCTTTCGGAGGTGTGACCAACTGACCCATCTGTTAGTGTGCTCCACCCTCATGAAGGAAGAGGACTCGTTGCATGGTTGTAGTATCCCTCTCAATAAATATATATATATATATATATATATATATATATATATATATATTATATATATATATATATATATAGGGGGGGTACCACCTCTGGTGCAATTATAGGGACCCACAGCCTCAGAGAAGGGAACACAGAGCATTCAGGGAAAAACTTGTCATTTAACTCTGAATACATAAGGGTGTTCGCTTCTCCTACCACCCCCCTTTTTTATGGTGTACACTTTATTAAGCATGGTTATACAGTTACATATCTGATTGTATACAAAAAATGAACATTAAGAGGACACAAAAATAGTTCGCTTCCTAGAGGCTGTAGATTTCCTCGAACTCCTCCGACGTTGGGCAGAAACCGAGGATGCAGCGAGCGTTGCGACACTGAGGCGCTGAAAGAGAAAACTTGCCGCTCTAGGGTCTCTTGTGGTGTCAATGAGCTTGGAATAAAGATCCTTTAGAAACCTTCTTGCACTCTCTCCCCATGGGCCTAGGGTCTCAGACCCTATTGGAACGAAGTTGTACCGATGATCTAATTGCCTGTACTTGGCTGACTTGTCTCTTTCTCTGTGTGTCGCCGCGGCTCCTATATATATATATATATATATATATATATATATATATGCAAACAAGCCTGAATGGTCCCCAGGACTAGATACAACTGAAAACTCACACCCCAGAAGTGACTCGAACCCATACTCCCAGGAGCAACGCAACTGGTATGTACAGGGATGCCTTAAACCACTTGACCATCACGACCGGAATAAGGAAGTGATAGCCTGAGCTATTTGAACCACTTCCCCGCCGGCACCTGGATGGTTATCTTGGGCATAGCATTTTATCAAATCACCTCATTTTTTGGGGCAACACGTGAGGAACACAAATGCAAACAAGCCTGAATGGTCCCCAGGACTAGATACAACTGAAAACTCACACCCCAGAAGTGACTCGAACCCATACTCCCAGGAGCAATGCAACTGGTATGTACAGGGATGCCTTAAACCACTTGACCATCACGACCGGAATAAGGAAGTGATAGCCTGAGCTATTTGAACCACTTCCCCACTTGGAACCACCACTCTATTGGAAGTGGTTCAAATAGCTGAGGCTATCACTTCCTTATTCCGGTCGTGATGGTCAAGTGGTTTAAGGCATCCCTGTACATACCAGTTGCGTTGCTGGTATGAATAAAATGAGAGCCATGAATAAAATCCTACAAGGAATGGTAGGTTGTACAGTTTATATTGATGACATCATAGTGTATTCACACTCGTGTGGAGAACACCTTCATCAACTAAAAGAGTTGCTTGATAAATTGGAAGAGGTAAATCTGACTGTTAATCTCCCAAAAAGTGAATTTGGTAAAGCAAAATTAAAATATTTTGGATACATCGTAGGACAAGGGGAAGTTGCCCCGGTCAGACAAAAAGTTGAAGCCATAGATAAGTACCCTGTGCCTAGAGGGAGAAGAGATTTACTCAGGTACTTAGGCATGGTTGGGTACTATAGAAAATTCTGCAGAAATTTTGCAACCATTGCAGCACCATTAACAGGACAAGTGGCAGTGGGACGAAGCCTGTCAAGAATCGTTTAATAAAACGAAATCATTGCTAACAGAAGCACCTGTATTGGTTTCACCCGATTTTCCGAAGCCATTTTCCCTCTTTGTCGATGCAAGTGATGTAGGTGCTGGCGCTGTTTTGACGCAGGACCATAATGGAACTTGTAAACCAGTGTCCTATTTCTCTAGGAAATTTTTACCAAGTCAACGAGCGTATAGTACCGTAGAAAAGGAAACCTTAGCCTTGGTAATGGCGCTACAGTATTTTGAGGTATACGTGGGGGCGGGCATAGGACCTGTTACGGTCTTCACAGATCATAACCCCCTCGTATTTCTAAATAAAATGAAGAATACCAATCAGCGCCTAACCAGGTGGGCTCTGATATTACAAGACTATAATTTAAATATAGTACACATTAAAGGAAAGGAAAACGTAATGGCTGACGCATTATCCCGCAGTATGGTATAAAGAAAACAGTAGACAGTGTGAATTAAGACGTTTTAGAAAAGGAACTAAGAAAATAGTGAAGTGATGAAAGACGGTAGACCTCAGGAAAGTACTTGTGCATCAGTCACACCGCCCAAACCGGTGTGTTCAGAAAACGTACCTATGTAATTTTTTGTATATGCTTATAAAGATAATTTGTTGTTAAAACAGATTTCGTGTGCGGTTGGAGGCAAAAGAGATCCTGTACGCCAAAGATCAGTGGTCAGTAGGTACGGCACCATGTCTACAAAATAAGGTATGTCGGATAAGACATGTCATTATTATAATGAGTTAAATCTTTGTAGGAGGGACGAAAAGGAATAGTGCTACATTCGGTAGAGAAAATTAGTTTGGATGCTCGGAAATAACACTCTTTTAAGGGGGGAGGAGTGTTACGAAATACCGTATCGTGTTACTTCGTCGCATAAAGGCACGGTGATTTAATAGTAATACGTTCATTATTACAGGAAGGACAAGGTTCGCGACCATGGAGGTCGTTAACGGTCAGCACGATGTGCCTCGTCCGGTGGCGGGAATTTCTGTTAGCCAATCAGAAGCACCGGGCGAGGTAATGAGGGCTGATCGGAGCAGGTGAAGAGACAGACATCTACTCCCCTCCATTCCGTCAACATGCTGTCGTTGCTTTCGGAGGTGTGACCAACTGACCCATCTGTTAGTGTGCTCCACCCTCACGAAGGAAGAGGACCGACCCATCTGTTAGTGTGCTCCACCCTCACGAAGGAAGAGGACTGACCCATCTGTTAGTGTGCTCCACCCTCACGAAGGAAGAGGACCGACCCATCTGTTAGTGTGCTCCACCCTCACGAAGGAAGAAGACTGACCCATCTGTTAGTGTGCTCCACCCTCACGAAGGAAGAGGACCTCGTTGCATGGTCGTAGTATCTCTCTCTCAATATATATAAATATATATATATATGCGAACAAGCCTGAATGGTCCCCAGGACTATATGCGAATGAAAACTCACACCCCAGAAGTGACTCGAACCCATACTCCCAGGAGCAACGCAACTGGTATGTACAGGGATGCCTTAAACCGCTTGACCATCACGACCGGACATAAGGAAGTGATAGCCTGAGCTATATGAACCACGGTCAAGCGGTTTAAGGCATCCCTGTACATACCAGTTGCGTTGCTCCTGGGAGTATGGGTTCGAGTCACTTCTGGGGTGTGAGTTTTCATTCGCATATAGTCCTGGGGACCATTCAGGCTTGTTCGCATTTGTGTTCCTCACGTGTTGCCCCAAAAAATAAGGTGATTTGATAAAATGCTATGCCCAAGATAACCATCCAAGTGCCGGCGGGGAAGTGGTTCATATAGCTCAGGCTATCACTTCCTTATGTCCGGTCGTGATGGTCAAGCGGTTTAAGGCATCCCTGTACATACCAGTTGTGTTGCTCCTGGGAGTATGGGTTCGAGTCACTTCTGGGGTGTGAGTTTTCATTCGCATATAGTCCTGGGGACCATTCAGGCTTGTTCGCATTTGTGTTCCTCACGTGTTGCCCCAAAAAAATGAGGTGATTTGATAAAATGCTATGCCCAAGATAACCATCCAAGTGCCGGCGGGGAAGTGGTTCATATAGCTCAGGCTATCACTTCCTTATGTCCGGTCGTGATGGTCAAGCGGTTTAAGGCATCCCTGTACATACCAGTTGCGTTGCTCCTGGGAGTATGGGTTAGAGTCACTTCTGGGGTGTGAATTTTCATATATATATATATATATATATATATATATATATATATATATATATATATATATATATATATATATATATATATACACAATTGTACTTATGTACAATGCCTCTCTATATATATACATGTCATATATTGTATATAATGTACACTCTTATGTGTTTGCGATATAGCTGAATATATCCATGATGAAGTTTTTAGATAAACTTATTTATTGTCCTTTGTCAGACCTCAGCACCAAGTGTGTCGCACCTGACAATAGGTCTGGCTGAGGCTGACACCTGATCAAATCAATATACCCCGTCATATTACAAAGAAACTTAAGAAAAACGCTCAAAACAAACCTATTTTAAATGTGTTGGATTTTCGACAGTTCGATCCCAACAACTCGCCAACATAGTCATCATGACTATTACACTCCCAGCATAGTCATCATGACTATTACACTCCCAACAGTCATCATGACTATTACACTCCCAGCATAGTCATCATGACTATTACACTCCCAGCATAGTCATCATGACTATTACACTCCCAGCATAGTCATCATGACTATTACACTCCCAACATAGTCATCATGACTATTACACTCCCAACATAGCCATCATGACTATTACACTCCCAACATAGCCATCATGACTATTACACTCTCAACATTACTCTCTCAATTAATACATACTTTTAAACACACACACACACACACACACACACACACAATGTCAGTTAGCCTAAATTCTCCAATATTCATTCATAAAACTGCCTCACGGGACTGCAACCTCATCAAACAAAGCTGTCAGGTATTTCTAACTGTCAACACAAATTAACAACTTCACATGTCAATCATTGCAACAGTTGATAAATAGACACTAACTAACCTTGCTATGAGAGATAAATACAAGTGCCAAATTTGTTTCAGAAGGCAACTCCAGCGTGGCCTAGTCTGATAGAACATGTTCTTAATCCGGATAGACCTGCGTTCGAGCTTGTCGGAACGGTTGCAAGTACAGGGCACAGATTTCTCTGTGTGTCCCCTCCTGTAGGAGCATCAGTTTCGATAGACTCTCTGGATAGCCGAAGATTGATTGACTGATCCCTTGGAATGTGGGGAAGGGTTGAAGTCCGGGGGCCCACGGACGGATACCTGGATCCACTGACCTCGGGCAGGTCTTTCAATCTACCTGGATTTCAGGTGGGGAGAAGGGAGGCAATTTGGGTCGACACAAATAGCTTCCTGGACCCAAAACCCCAAAGACACCCGGACAATCAAGACGCGCACGGTAGATATATAAGAATACTTAGCAAGAGGGTAAATATAAAAATGTTGTGGATTCCTTCTCACATTGGCCTGCAGGAACATGACAAAGTTGACGCCCTTGCTAAGGCTGCAGTAAATAAAGACAGTATTGAACGGAATCTTGAATTATATAGTCGGATTATCTAGTCGGATAGAACATGTTCTTAATCCGGATAATCCTGCGTTCGAGCCTGTCGGAACGGTTGCAAGTACAGGGCACAGATTTCTCTGTGTGTCCCCTCCTGTAGGAGCATCAGTTTCGATAGACTCTCTGGATAGCCGAAGATTGATTGACTGACCCCTTGGAGGTCAGGTCAATCTTGACCTTGGAGGTCAGGTCATTTAAGGTCCCTTAAAAATGTCATAGACGAGAACTCCTGGATGAATTTGAAGAAAGTAGAACTGTGCAAACTGGAATTAGCAGGTCCATTGATTTCACAATGAAATGTGTGAAGTAAAACATGTGTATGGAGCAAGTAACAAAGTCAGTAGACTAACAGATGTTGTCACAGCTCGTATAAGACTTGGCTACAAGTATCTCTGGCAGTTCGGCTTGTATAGGGATCTAGATGAAGTAATAAAAGTAAAGTGTAAAAGTAAAGTGTGTGGACAAAGACAGGACAAGAACAAGACAGAACAAGACACACACTATATCTTGGATTGTAGTAAAATTGAGCCATTTAGAGATAAATCTAAGCTCACTCTGTATGATATGGCAATTATCTTATTACTTATTAATTATCTCAATTTATCTTATTACCATGGATAAATTACCTGAAATCCTTGCACTGTATCGCAACATTTCGCTTCCAGTAGATATATGAGATTCAGAAACAAGTAGTGTACTGTGAGGACTAATAATATCTATACACTATATATCAACTATATATAAATTATATATTATATATTATTATATATTATATATTATATTACACTATATATAAACACTATATCTTGGATTGTAGTAAAATTGAGCCATTTAGAGATAAATCTAAGCTCACTCTGTATGATATGGCAATTATCTTATTACTTATTAATTATCTCAATTTATCTTATTACCATGGATAAATTACCTGAAATCCTTGCACTGTATCGCAACATTTCGCTTCCAGTAGATAAACGACATATGAGATTCAGAAACAAGTAGTGTACTGTGAGGACTAATAATAAACAGAAGCTCCCCTATGACTCTGTAATATCCCCATTGGTCAAACTATTATGTATTAGCGATAAAACCTACCATTAATGTATGATGACTTACTGTAAATAAAGCTCTTGAAATAGCTCTGTAACTAGCTGACATTGTAACTATAAGGTGTAAATGATAGATGTTAATGTAATATATGTTAATGTAATAAATGTAATTTTGTTAATGTAATAATCTAAGATGAGGTCTGATAAAGACCTTTTGTGCCCTCTGTAATGCTTTTGCGCTACCGCTCACAGGATGAGTATGGGGTGCACAATAAACTAGCCGCCTTCGGCGGCGACAATCGAATCACACGGACTCAAGACGCACACGGATTCAAGACACACACACGGACTCAAGACACACACACGGACTCGAGACACACACGGACTCAAGACACACACGGACTCAGACACACACACGGACTCGAGACACACACGGACTCGAGACACACGTTGAATCAAGACATACACGGAATCAAAACACACACGCGGACTTAAGACACACACGGAATCAAGACACACATGGACACTGACACGATCCCAAGGTGGAGATAAGGGAGGCAATTTGAGGGGACACAAATGGCATCCTGGACTCAAAACCCCAGGGAAACGGACACGGACACAAGACACATACACGGAATCAAGACACACTCATAGACTCACACGGACACATACGGAATCAATACACATTCACACGGACATAGTGAAGACACGGACATAGTGAAGAATCACTATAGCATGGAATAGCACGGAATCAAGACACATTGACACGATCCCAGACAAGGGACAGATAAGATAGGTGGAGATAAGGGAGGCAATTTGAGGGGGGACAAATGACATCCTGGACTCAAACCCCAGGGAAACGGACAAGGACACCCATAGACTCTGACGGACACGGACACATACGGAATCAAGACTCACACGGAATCAAGACACACACGGAATCAAGGCTCACACGGAATCAAGGCTCACACGGAATCAAGACACACGGAATCAAGACTCGCAAGGAATCAAGACTCACAAGGAATCAAGACTCACAAGGAATCAAGACTCACAAGGAATCAAGACTCACACGGAATCAAGACACACACGGAATCAAGACACACACGGAATCAAGACACACACGGAATCAAGACACACACGGAATCAAGACACACACACTGACAGATAAAAATTTTAAACATCAAAGGAATGTGGCACTTCTTGTTTGTTTTACTATTTTAAATACTTATATGTTTAATATGTATAATATTATATTATAATATTTTATTATATTTATTATAATATTATAATTATATGTATAATAATGTTTAAAATACTGTTTTAAATTTGTTAAGGTGAGAACTGCCAGAAGGAGAACATCCAGAGAATCTATCGAAAGTGATGCTGCTACAGGAGAGGGAACCCTGTAATTGCAACCGTTTAGACAGGCTCGAACGCAGCCTGATCATCCGGATTAAGCATGATCATCCGGATCATCGGCCTATCCGACTAGGCCGACTAGACTTGCTTTAGGTTGCTAGACTAGGTTGCTTTAAACAACCGGCGGCTATAATGTGAACGTTCAAAAACTGTTGCTCGGTCCTGCAAGTACAAATAGGCGAGTACACAGAGTAACATGTATGTGTTCCTTCTAGACTAACAATCGGCGATTCCTGGATCGAAACCCGGACAGGCAGGAATGAAATTATTGGTGGCGTTTCCTATCACCTAATGCCTCTGTTCTCCGAGCAGTAAACAGGTATCCAGGAGTTGTGAGCTTCTATTTATTCCAGGTATGTTATTTATTAATAACAGGTGGTGAGGGTTAGATCAGGGTCAGTTTAGGTGTTTGATCTTGCGAGGTAGGTGTTGGTTAGGTTAGGATAGGTTAGGTTAAGTTTGGTTAGGTTTAAGTTTAGGTTAGGTTAGTTAGGTTAGGATAGGTTAGGTTAAGTTTGGTTAGGTTAAGTTTGGTTAGGTTAAGTTTGGTTAGGTTAAGTTTGGTTAGGTTAAGTTTGGTTAGGTTAAGTTTGGTTAGGTTAAGTTTGGTTAGGTTAAGTTTGGTTAGGTTAAGTTTGGTTAGGTTAGGTTAGGTTAGGTTTAGGTTAGGTTAGTTAGGTTAGGTTAAGTTAGGTTAGTTAGGTTAGTCTTCTTCTCTTGAATGTCCTGACTTCCAGGACGAGCGCGTGTCTTGCTTTCCGACCGTCCCTCGCGGTCCCTCGATAGAATTCTTGGTGACTCGGATACTTTTGATATCGTTCGCCTTATGCGTTTTTGTTCTCGTATTGGCATTCTTGGTGATATTTAGCGCCCTCTGATTATTTCGCACTTTGATGGTGCTACATAGCCTTCCCGGTTTGGTGCCTTCTTTTGATAATTACCTTACCTTATAACTAGACATCTAATATATATCCACAATTACATGGCATACAACTTTGATACAGAATTAATATAGACTTGGAAATGTGTGTCATACATTGACAATACATAAAAATAAGAATAATATATGGTAACATAAGATTATATCATATACACAATATTCTTGATACGAGGCTATCAACCAAGATATCACTGTATAGTTTGAGCACACTCGTACACCAATCTCAGTAAAATCATACTGGTGTGTGCATGGTCATAACATCCCTCCATCGTAAGAAATGAGTACGTGAAACACAGGGTACACTCTCCTACAGACATGGACAGCAAAACGCATGAATAATACATATATATACCCAATAATCTTCATAAGCTGCAACCCCTTACCTGTCCAGCTCGTTGCTGCCGTGAGGGGGCTTGGTGAGCGGCTGCCGGCGTGTGATGCTCCTTGGGGCGCTCCCCCTGTCCTTTTGTAGCCTTGTACTCGCCTAATTGTACTCTCCTAATTGTGCTTGCGGGGGTTGAGCTTTGTCTCTTTGGTCTCGCCTCTCAACTATCAATCAACTGATGTACAGATTCCTGAGCCTACTGGGCTCTATCATATCTACATTTGAAACTGTGTATGGAGTCAGCCTCCACTACATCACTTCCTAGAACTTTCCATTTATTAACTACTCTGACACTGAAAAAAATTCTAACGTCTCTGTGGCTCATCTGGGTACTAAGTTTCCACCTGTGTCCCCTTGTTCGTGTCCCACTCGTGCTCAAGAGTTTGTCTTTGTCCACCCTGTCAATTCCCCTGAGAATTTTGAAGGTGGTTATCATGTCTCCCCGAGCTCTTCTGTTTTCCAGGGACGTGAGGTTCAGCCCCTTTAGCCTTTCCTCGTAGCTCATTCCTCTCGGTTCCGGGACGAGCCTGGTGGCATACCGCTGAATCTTCTCTAACTTTGTCTTACGTTTAACTAGGTATGGACTCCAGGGTCGCGCTGCATATTCCAAGATTGGTCTGACGTAAGTGGTATACAGGGTCCTGAACGATTCCTTACACATGTTTCTAAAGGCAGTTCTTATGTTGGCCGGTCTAGCATATGCCGCTGATGATATCATTTTGATGTGGGCTTCTGGGGACAGGTTTCGTGTGATATCAACCCCCAGATCTTTCTCTGTAATTGACTTTTGCAGGACTTCACCTCCCAGGTGGTACCTTGTGTTCAGCCTCCTGCTCACTTTGCCTAATTTCATTACTTTACACTTTCCTGAGTTGAACTTTAGCAGCCATTTTCTAGTGATCCTGCTACTGTCGTCACAAATTTTGCTGGATGCCTTTTCCTTTTCCCTTTGTTTCGTTTCTCTCCCCCCCCCTTCTCCTTTCTCGTTATCATTTCCTGCTGACCTTGTGCCTGTTTTGATCATTCCTTTGGCCTCCTTTTGTTTTGACGCCCGGGTGTTTGAGGAGGCATACTCTTTCACCCGTAGAACTGTAGTACCCAACATCTCGAGTGAGCGGAACCTTTTATTGTCAATCCCCCTTTCGTCGCTGACCCTGATCTCGACAGACTGACGGTTCTTAAGGTGGCGTTTGTGGGGCGTTTACTCACGACGCACCCCTAGGGGGACCCGGCTTGATCGGCGATAGCTTCTTGTTGGGTGTCCTGCCTCTAATTGTGGCTCCATGGGTGTGGGGGCACATTCGTGAATGAATGTTTCTTTTCGTATCTGTGTTGATGAATGTTCGTCATGTACCCTCTCAGGCTCGTGGGGTGGGCGACCAAGCCCCCGAGTTGGACTGTATTGGAAGACCGGGCTCTGTAGCCCCCGCTGCGTTGAGCCCTGACCTTGCTCCTCCTTTGACCCTCCTGACTACTCCCCTCGGCTTCCCTCCCTCCCTCCCTCTGTGGTTGGGTCGAGCCCCAAGCCCCCAGTATTGACTACCTTGTCCCCTGGCACGGTTCAGTCTCTCATTGTGACTAGTAGTAGTAGTAGTAGTAGTAGGCATCCATCAGTCTCGGGAGACTATGGAGTTGCGCTCTGGTTGTCGGTTTGGAGTGGCCTCACCAGGGCGCAAAGACAGGGTAGGTTGAATCGGAGGAGAAGCTGTTACCCAGGCAGCAGGTCCCCCCTCTCCATGGCGCTGAAAGTCATCAATGGAAAGGCATACGCCAATACGATTGGTTCCAGCGCCGTCGCAGGAACTGTGAGTTCCGGGGTTGACCTCGAAGGTGGTGAAGAAGGGCACAAGGACCTCCAACCCCGGAGACCGCCGTGGTCAGGGCCGGAGAAGAACCACCCCATCAAGGGTATGAACGACCCCAGCCTCCTGAAGCAGAGCCTGGGGGCCGCACGAGCCCCGGGAGGTGGACGTCCCGGTCCCGCACCTACGGGTCCCAGACAGAGATCGTCACAGCCCCCCTTCACCCGAGGCCGGCCTCCTTCAAGACCAAGTAGAAGGAAGAGCCTTTTTACTGCGCCTTTTAACCCCCCTCTCTGGGGGTTCTCAACGCAGCACTCGACACGGCCGCACTTGCCCGATTCCTTTCCGTGCTGATGCGTATCAGGCCTTGTTTGGTCTCGCTTCGTGAGCCAAATACTTTGATCTCCTCCCACTTGATTCTGCGCCTCCTGACTATTTCTACCTTCATAGGCACCTTGTTGATTCCGTAGATGCCTCTGTTACTTTCCATCCTACCCATTTCGGTGCATGAGTCGTTGCTGCTGCTCCTCAGGATGCAGCCTCCCGCTTGGCTGCCTTTTCCTGCCTTGGCGAGACCTCTATTCGCGTCTCCAAGAACGCTCGGTTGAATGCCAGTGTTGGCACTATTCTCCTCCCACCCCATGTTGCTACCGGTGTTCGGAATCTCCAGGACTGTCACGAGGATACTCGTCATATCCTCGATGCCCAGGGCCATTCTGTTCTCCAGGTAGACTCGTTTACTTGTCCCCCTCGTCGTTGTCACCGTCAACCCCTTCGGGTTGTGAAGATTACCTTTGATGGTATGACCCTTCCGCCGTCTGTCATTCTTGCTGGTGCCAGGTGCTCCATCCAGGAGTACATTCCCTCTCCTTGACTCTGTAGTAAGTGCTGGAGGTTTGGGTATGGTGCCCTCTGCTGCTCTGGAACTGTTTCTGTCCTTTATGTGGGGTGGGGGTGGAGGGGGAGGGCGAAGGTCACTCAAAGTTGGAGTGCACTTCTCCCCAGGTTCGCTGCCTCAATTGTGGTGAGGCCCACCCTACCTTCTCCCGTGCGTGTATACATTACAAGCTTGAGGCAGCCGTCCTCAACTTGAAGCAACGGGAGCATTCATCTTTTCCTGAGGCGAGGCACCAGGTTCGCCGGCTCCAACCTTATGCTCGCGTGTTGCGCTCTTCCTCTCCTCGTCCATCCCACCTTCCTCAGACTCGAAACCGTTTCCAGGCATTGGACCCTGATACGCCCACCGCTCCTTCCTCTTCTATTGAGTGTCCCGAAGGGTCCCCCTCCAGGTACTGTCTGGGGTTCCCCTTTTTCTTGCCCGGTCTGTCATGTCTCCTGTGTCTTCTTCCTTGTCTCCCTCCGATCTTCCTTCCCATCCTTTTCCTCTGTCTATTGGCTCTCCAAGCCACCTGTTGGTACGGGCTGGTGTCCATCGTTCTCCCAACGGCCGTCGTGTATGCTCTCGTTCAGCTTCTCTTGTTGAGATGCTGGAATCCATTGCCCAGTATGTAGTTGCTGGAACACCTGTCTCTTTGAGTCAGAAGCGTAAGCCTGGCTCCTCTCCTTCCTCCTCCCCGGTGAGTAAAAAGGCTTCACTTTCTTCCTCGCCCCCTACTTCTGACTCTCTCGCTTCGCTCCCTCCCGTTTCGGTGGTTACGCCCCCTGTTCCTGCTATGGAGGTCTCTTTAGCCCCCGCTTCCCTCTTGGTTGGTGCCTTTGCTGAAGTGCATCCCCTTGTTTCTGTCTCTCCTGCTGCGGTCCTTGACCCTCGGTTATCCTCCCCCCCCCCCTTCCGGACCCTGCTCGTCCGCCCGTGGTCGGTCCTCTAGCTACCTTCCCTCCTTCTTTACTCAGTTTACCCATGCCCCCTAACCCTGACTTCGCTGACCCTGACGCTGATCCTGCGCTTCTTTAACGTGCTGTGTTCCCTTTTCGCCTGTGTTTCTTTGTTGTTCTGTTGCTGTCCTTCCTCTTCTCGTCGATGTCTATTCTTCAATGGAACATTCGTGGTTATTACGCCAATTTCCTCGAACTCCAGCTTCTGATTTTGCGTGTTTCGCCCCTTTGTGTCTGTCTCCAGGAGATGAAGCTTGGTGCTCGTCCTGGTCGCTTTCGTAGCTATTCCTTTCTCTCCCCCCCCCCCAGCTGTTGCTGGGGCTCCTAATTCTTCTGCTCTCTTGATTCGCGCTGAAGTTCCCTTTGTCCCCTTACTTTTTCCTTCGCCTCTCCATTGTTCTGCTGCTCGTATCTTTGTGGGGAAATGGTACAGTTTGTTCCATTTATCTCCCCCCGAGTGTCCCGCTTTCTCTTCCTGATCTGAAACACCTACTGAACTCCTTGCCAGAGCCTGTGCTCCTGCTGGGTGATTTCAATTGTCGTCATTCCCTTTGGCGTGATGTTCTGACGAACACCCGAGGTCGCCTTCTTGAGCCGTTTCTCCTCTCTTCTTCCCTGTCTCTTCTGAATTCTGGTGAGCCCACACATTTGGACTCTCGGACTCGCACCCTTTCCTGTCTTGATCTTTCTCTTTGCTCGTTGTCTCTTTACTTAGATTTCACAGGCAAGTTCTTGATGACCTCAATGACAGTAACCATTTCCCCATCCTTGTTACCTTTTTCTCTTTTCGCCCTCCCCTCTCCTTCCCTAGGTGGCAGTTTGCTAAAGCGGACTGGAACCTAATTACCCGCAGTGCGGCTCTCTGACCTCTCCCTTCTGCCTCTCCCTCGCGCTCTCCTCCTTTTTCATGACACAGTCTTCGACGCTGCCCTCCGCTCTATTCCTCGCCCTTCCTCTCGGGGTCCACGGAAGTGCGTTCCCTGGTGGAATGCAGACTGTGCTCAGGGTGTCCGCTATAAGCGTGCAGCCTGGAAGAGACACCGCCGTCGGTAGACGGCCGATTCTTTTCTTTTCTTTCGGAAGGCAAGTGCGGTGGCCCGTAGGGCCATCCGTACAGCTAAACGTGAATGTTGGGCATCTTATGTCTCCACCATTACGTCCAAAACTCCTCTGCCACAGATCTGGAAGCGTATCCGCAAGATAGCGGGTAAGTTCGTTCCCGATGTTTCACTGGTCCTTCACCTCTGTGGTACTCTTATGGCGGACCCATTGCAGGTCGCTACCGAACTGGGTTCCCACTTTTCTTCTGTTAGCTCTGGTCTTCATCTTCCCCAATCTTCCCTTCTTCGTAAACCTGTCCTTGAATCTCGTCCTTTCGATTTCTGCACTCGTCTTCGATTTCCCTATAACAATCCCTTCTCTCTCTCTGAACTTCGTTCTGCCCTGGCCCTCTGCGGTTCAACGGCAGCGGCCTCCGATGGCATTCATTGAGATGCTTCGCCATCTCCCTCCGTGCACGTCTCAGTATTTACAGAGTCTGTATAATCGGATCTGGGAGTCGTCGTCAGTCCTCGAGGACTGGCTCGATGCTGTTGTACTTCCTATTCGGAAACCAGGGTCTCTCGGGACATCCCCTAAAGACTTTCGCCCTATTGCGCTCATGAGTTGTCTGCAAGCTATTTGAACGTATGGTTAACGTTCGTCTGATGTGGTTCCTGGAACACCATCACCTCCTCTCCCCTTCTGAATTTGGTTTCCGCAAGTGCCGTAGCAAAACAGATGTCCTGGTGAGCTTGGAGATGTATATTTGTACTGCTTTTGCTCTGAAGACCTCCTTTTTGACCTGGAAAAGGCTTATGACACCACTTGGCGCTATCATATTCTATCCCAGCTTCATTCTTTTGGCCTTCGTGGTCATCTCTCTCTCTTTCTCCGCAGCTTCCTCTCTCGTCGTTCATTTCGGGTGAGGCTTGGTACCGCTCTCTCTGTCTCTTGTCAGCAATACGAAGTTGTGCCTCATGGTAGTTTTCTGAGCACTACTCTTTTTCTGGTTGCCCTCAATGGTCTTCTTTCCTTTCTTCCTTCAGGCGTCTTCTCTGCTCTCTATGTCGATGATCTTACCCTTTGCTGCCAGGGTGATGATTCGCCTCTCCTTTAACGTTGGCTTCAACTTGCGATTGATGCCGTGTCGTCTTGGGCCACCTTCAAGTTCTCTACTACTAAGACTTGTGCCATGACTTTTATTCGGAAACGGGTCGTTCTTCGTCCCTCTGTCACTTTATGGTAATCCCATTGAGTACAAAGATTCTGCGAAGCTTTTGGGGTTATTCTTTGACACTCGTTTGTCTTGGTCTCCCCATATCTCTTACCTCCGTGTTGAGTGCTCTAAGGCCCTTACCCTCCTTCGGGTATTGTCCTATACTTCTTGGGGAGCGGATAGGTGCACTCTCCTTGCTTTACATTCCTCTCTCGTCCTGTCTAAGCTCGATTATGGTTGCCCTGCTTACTCGTCTGCTTCTCCTTCTACTCCTCAGCGTGTACGCTGACACTGGCTTTGTCTCGCCAGGATCGCCGTGATCGCTACAGTCTTCGCTATCTTGCGCGATCCTTACAGCATCCTCACTCGCTTCTATCGTGCTTTGACTTTTACCCCTCCCCTCTAGATATAGCTGAAGAACCACACCAGGTGTCTTATTACTAACGCTTCGATTAATACATCCCAGTGTCCTATTTGCCTTATTACGAACATTCATGCATTGATCCTTTTGTTTAAATTCTTACTAAGTTCCTGTTCCTCTTCACCTCCTTCCTCTTTCTGTCCGTTTGTCTCGCTTACAGGATTCTCTTTCAGCTCATATTACCAATGTTTCTCCTTGTATTGTTCATCCTTGCCCCCGTGGAGGGTCCCCCTTCCCAAATTTTGTACTTCTGACCCGCATCACTAAAGCTTTTACCCCTCCTACAGTTCTGAAACGCCTCTTCCTTGAGCACTTTTCTTCTCACTCCCACTCCGTTTCCATCTTCACCGATGGGTCTAAGTCTGCTGACTGTGTGGGCTACTCTGTTGTTTTTCCTGACCACACTTATGTGTCGCCTTCCTCCGGAGGCTAGCATCTTCACAGCAGAACTTTGTTATTCTCTATGCTCTTCGTCTCCTGCTTTCCTGGTGTCAATCCTCCTTTGTGGTGGTAGTTGACTCTCGTAGTGCCCTCATGGCGTTAGGGTCCTTTAATCCGGTCCACCCGGTGGTTGTCGTGATTCATCATTGGCTGTTTCTTATCTCCAGCAAATTTAAGTCAGTTGCATTTTGCTGGGTTCCCAGCCATGTTGGTGTCTCTTTAAATGAGCGTGCGGATGCTGCCGCTAAGGAAGCTATCCGCGCTTGTCCCATCTCCCGTAAAAGTATTCCTTATTCCGACTTTTACCCAGTTATTCATGCCTCCATCCTTGCCCGCTGGCGGAGTTGTTGGTCTTCTGTTATTGGTAACAAACTGCGTACTCTTCAGAGTCGTGTGTCCCAGTGGCCTTCCTCCTGCCACCGTAACCGGCGGTGGGAAACGGCTCTGACTAGATTACGTATTGGCCATACCCGTTTAACTCGTGGTTACTTAATGGAGAGCGGTCCTGCTCCTTATTGTCCACATTGCATTATCCCTCTTACGGTCGTGCATATCCTTGTTGAATGTTCTGACTTCCAGGACGAGCATGTGTCTTGTTTTCCGACTGTCCCCCACGGTCGCTTGTCCCTCGATAGAATTCTTCCCGACTCGGATACTTTTGATATCGTTCGCCTTATGCGTTTCTGTTCTCGTATTGGCATCCTTGGTGATATTTAGCGCCCTCTGATTATCCTGCACATTTGATGGTGCTACATAGCCTTCCCGGTTTGGTGTCTTCTTTTGATAATTACTTCTCCTTCTACTCTTCGATGTCTTGATGCTTTGCACCATACTGGGTTGCGCCTCAGTTCTGGTGCCTTTCGTTCGACTTCGACTTTCGTGTGCTAAAGACATGTTGACACTGGCTTCCTGTCTCTCCAGGACCGCCGTGACCGCTACTGTCTTCGCTATCTTGCGCGGTCCGTGCAACATCCTTCCTCTCGCCTCTGTCATGCTTTATCTTTTACCCCTCCTGCGGTTCCTGTTCCTCTTCATCACCTCCCTCTTCCTGTCCGGTTATCTCGCTTACAGGATTCTCTTTCCGTTCGTATTTCTAATGTTTCTCCTCGTATTGTTCCTTCTTTGCCCCCATTGAGAGTCCCCCTTCCGCAGTTTTGTACATCCTTGACCCGCATCACTAAAGCTTTTACCCCTCCTATGGTTCTAAAACGCCTTTTCCTTGAGCACTTTTCTTCTCACTCTCGCTCCGTTTCTGTCTTCACCAATGGGTCTAAGTCTGTGGATGGTGTTGGCTACTCTGTTGTTTTTTCTGATCACACTTATATGTGTCGCTTACCTTCTGAGACTAGCCTCTTCAAAGCGGAGCTTTATGTTATTCTCTATGCTCTTCGTCTCCTGCTTTCTCGTTGTCAGTCTTCCTTTGTAGTTGTTGTTGACTCTCATAGTGCCCTCATGGCTCTCG
>WNGS01163197.1:4739-17013 GCA_020271785.1 Procambarus virginalis | reverse complement strand
ATAACAAATGAAGAACGATGAGAAATAACAAGAAACTATGGGAAGCAATAACAATAAATAGAAAAGAATCAATAACAATAGATAAGAAGCGATAACAAGACATGGATAAGAAGCGATAACAGAAATATATGTGAAGCAATGGCGATTAGAAACGATAGCAGCAAGTAACATAGGGTCACTACTATTTTTAATTGGACAATTCATATATATATGGAAATCGAGATTGGGAGTGATAAGAACGAAGTGTAATGCGATAGCTACAAGAAGTTCTATCGTGTGTTACAGTGACGATAAGTGAGGCTTATCGTCCATCTCTCTCTCTCTCTCTCTCTCTCTCTCTCTCTCTCTCTCTCTCTCTCTCTCATCTAATTTATGTGTACTAACTTATAGAGAATGGCTGGAAGGAAAAGGAAATGCAAAGTTAGATTATGAGATTCTGGCAAGTTAAGAAAATCAAATCTAATCCAAAAGATTTGTATAATATCAGACAAGAGTTCAGTAAGTGACGGGGGAGTTGAAATAAAGTTTAGGTCAGTTGAAGGAAGTTGTAGATGTAATTAGGAACATTCTGAATACCTATTTCATATCGATCTTTACTGGTGAAAAACTAGAAACTATTCCTTGTACAGATGCTGTTTATAAAGGAAATGTATAAAATAATTAATGCAAAATACATGTTACAGAATCTGAACTTTGCAAGTAAATATTTAAAACATCACAGAGACTAAACTCATTGCCACTAGAATACACTTATTAGTCTTGAAAAACTGCGAATAAAATCTCCACAATATGTCAGTAGCATGGAGGGTTGCTAACTCAGTACAGATTCATCAAATTGGGAGAGATCTTCTGCCTCTAACGACCTGCCAATTATATTTGAACAAAAAATCAGTACAAATAATTTAATAAATAGCTTACACCACAGAATAACCCCTAAGAGTTCGTGCCCAATAATTTTACTCTCGTTCTTTTAAAATTGATTTAAAACAGCTGTATAAATAATGAAACATAATATGTTGATAGCTTATTTTAGGGCAGGTGTTCACGATAATAATAACAACATTTAAAAATATGACATTGAAAAGTAAACAGTAATTTGTATTAGAGTAAGAGGAACATACAGCATTGTATTAGAGAATGAGAAACATGCAGTATTGTATGACGTGTTGTAGGAGGCGCAGCAACTACCTGGCCGCTGTAGCTTGCCTAACACACATTAAAAACAAAAAGGGTAAAACAAAGTAACTAAAACTGCTAAAGTCCTTTGCGGTGTGCCAGTTGCAGGAGTAAACAACCATAAATAATTAAATTCTTTACTAATAATAAATATAATAAAATAATAAATCCTCAAAACTTGGCTTACAAAGATAAATAACATATATTTACGTTACGTTAGAAAAGCAACAAGGGTGACTACACACTGCACGTCCTCCGTCATGCACTGTAGCAAGACCACAGCTAGTGACGGAGGAGACGTGTAGAGCCTAATAGCAACCCGTCCTCGCAAATTCGTATAGTCAATATTGACTTATTAAATACGTGCATAGGTGACATACTAAACATAATAGTTTACCTTGAAAAGCTTCATAGAAAACACCGACCTTACCTAACCTTGTTTGTATGTTAAGATAAGCATCTTATAGCTTCGTAATTACAAATGTACTTAACCTATTATAGGTATAGGTTAAGTAATAATTGTAATTACGAAGCAATAAGATGCTTATCTTAACATACTAACAAGGTTAGGTAAGGTCGGTTTTTTTATGAAGCTTTTCAAGGTAAATTATTATATTTAGTATATCACCTATGTACGTATTTAATAAGTCAATATTGACTATACGAATTTGCGAGGACGGGTGCTGATAGAGCATATATACGCCTATGAGTGACGTCACAAGTTACAGCCCCGTTCCTGTACCAAGTAAGTCCACTACGGGCTCACCATAGCCCGTGCTACCTGGAACTTTTGTTCCCACTAGCTGAATCTTAAACAACCACACTAACAACGACGTTACGCTGGAGGCAAAGTGAGGTGTAAGTGCGAGCCTGCGAAGTAATAGGTCTTTTGTGTATAGGTCACTTGTAATAGGACAAGTGACAGATGAACACCTGTCGTGTGGGGGTCACGGGCCAGGGTAAGGGGGGTGTCCGTGGTGGAGCTCTCAGACGTGTTGCTGGAGGTTGTGATGCTGTAGAGGAGGTACCGTAGCATGGTGGTGCTGACGGCGGGTGGAAGAGGCAGCTTTCCACTGTTATTCAGGGGAATTATGTAACACGTGTATTAGTGTATGATAAAAGTATTGTATTAGTGTATGATAAAAATTGTATTAGAGCAAGATAATGAGTATGTAAAACACTGTCCATAAATGTGGTTGACCTAGATGGAAAACAGCCAAGTGCCGCACTTAAGGACTCTCTGAGCAGATATTGCTTTTTTTTTTATTTTTTCCCCAAGGGGCGAGTTTATTGGGCAGCGCCACTCATCCTGTGAGTGGACACACCACCATAGTAACAGTATTGGGCAGCGCCACTCATCCTGTGAGTGGACACACCGCCATAGTGACAGTATTGGGCAGCGCCACTCATCCTGTGAGTGGACACACCGCCATAGTAACAGTATTGGGCAGCGCCACTCATCCTGTGAGTGGACACACCACCATAGTGACAGTATTGGGCAGCGCCACTCATCCTGTGAGTGGACACACCACCATAGTGACAGTATTGGGCAGCGCCACTCATCCTGTGAGTGGACACACCGCCATAGTGACAGTATTGGGCAGCGCCACTCATCCTGTGAGTGGACACACCGCCATAGTAACAGTATTGGGCAGCGCCACTCATCCTGTGAGTGGACACACCACCATAGTGACAGTATTGGGCAGCGTCACTCATCCTGTGAGTTGACACACCGCCATAGTGACAGTATTGGGCAGCGCCACTCATCCTGTGAGTGGACACACCGCCATACCAGCATATACAACACTCCCCAATAGGAAGAAAACCGCTGGGTTGTTCATTCTGTCACTTGTACCCAGACACAGCTGGGACTTGCTTAACTGTCTCAAGTGAACAGCTTATGAAACAAGAAGGTTATCATTTATCAACCCTTAAAACCTTACATTATCTTACGGATGCAAAATGGGGGAATCTTTTTAAGAACAGTATCTATATATAACAAATAGTGTTTTCCTAACTCAATGTGGGGTTTATTATTCTACCCATATTTCTAATGTCTCTCACGTGTTCACATTCTCCCAGGTAGTGGTCAAGGCGGTGTCCATCACTCTCACCGCAGATTCTGCAAATCCTTTGCTCAGCTGTTTCCATTTCGAATCTCCATTGATATTTGTCTCCAAGACGAATTCTTGTTTTTACTGATTCGCTCCCGCGGCCACCTCCTCTTCGTCCATAATGATTGGGATTGCCAGCTTCAACCACATTGTACCAGCGTACAGATTCACTGATTGATTTGTTCCTCTGTCATCCTTTCCTCAGCAACCTTGTCACAGTGATATTGCCTGACAATACCTCTAATTTTTAGAAGAGTCTTGGGTATGAAGTATTCAATATGGTCTCCTTCAGCGCCTTCAGTAGCCAGCACATGCTCGTTCATTTCCACATATTCCAACATGTTGGAATCCCAACATGGGATTCCAACATCAACAAATGACAGATCCACAGAAATTGACGATTCTTCGTTGATTGGTTAGTACTCTCACCGCTCTCTTGATCTCAGCGACTATCGCAAGATTTTCTTCCCGATTTTTGTACGGCTTTATAGCGCTGCTTTAGAGTCAGTGCAGATCACTACTACACCGTTAATGCTTCGTTAAAGGAATCTTAACGTCATAACAATGGCAGTTAGCTCCGATTACCTAGTTGTATTTGCAGGGGTTGAGCCTTGCTCTTTCGGCCCACCTCTCAACTGTCAATCACTTGTTTACTAACTACTTTTTTTTCACACCACACACACATACACCAGGAAGCAGCCCGTGACAGCTGACTAACTCCCAGGTACCTATTTACTGCTAGATAACAGGGGCATTCAGGGTGAAAGAAACTTTGCCCATTTGTTTGTGCCTGGTGCGGGAATCGAACCCGCGGCACAGAATTACGAGTCCTGCGCGCTATCCACCAGGCTACTGGTGGCCAATAGTAGGTGTGTGTGTGTGTGTGTGTGGTGTGTGTGTGTGTGTGGTGTGTGTGTGTGTGTGTGTGTGTGTGTGTGTGGTGTGTGTGTGTGAAGGTGTGTGGTGTGTGTATAGGTGTCTGGTAGGTGTGTGTATGAAGGGTGTCTGGTAGGTGTGTGTGTGTAGGTGTCTGGTAGGTGTGTATGTGTGTGTGTGGTGTGGAGAAAAAAACACAGTAGTAGTAGAAACACTTGATTGACAGTTGAGAGGCGGACCGAAAGACCAGAGCTCAACCCCCGCAAGCACAACAAGGTGAAAACAGGTCTTCAACACACCAACGTTCATCACAGTTGTCTGAAAAGTGAGCAGTAAATACTGACTCGATTATTACACACGAAAACGAGAAAGCGTCGTAATCCACAATATGATTTCTTCGTTGTTCACAATGCTGTGAGCCGAGACAGGCGCCACAGAGACAGGCTCCACAGAGGCAGGCTCCCAGTGGCAGGCTCCGCAGAGACAGGCTCCGCAGAGACAGGCTCCCAGAGGCAGGCTCCGCAGAGACAGGCTCCCAGAGGCAGGCTCCGCAGAGACAGGCTCCCAGAGGCAGGCTCCGCAGAGACAGGCTCCGCAGAGACAGGCTCCACAGAGGCAGGCTCCGCAGAGACAGGCTCCGCAGAGACAGGCTCCACAGAGGCAGGCTCCGCAGAGACAGGCTCCGCAGAGACAGGCTCCAGAGGCAGGCTCCGCAGAGACAGGCTCCGCAGAGACAGGCTCCACAGAGGCAGGCTCCGCAGAGACAGGCTCCACAGAGGCAGGCTCCGCAGAGACAGGCTCCACAGAGGCAGGCTCCGCAGAGACAGGCTCCACAGAGGCAGGCTCCGCAGAGACAGGCTCCGCAGAGGCAGGCTCCGCAGAGACAGGCTCCACAGAGGCAGGCTCCGCAGAGACAGGCTCCGCAGAGACAGGCTCCGCAGAGACAGGCTCCGCAGAGGCAGGCTCCACAGAGACAGGCTCCACAGAGGCAGGCTCCACAGAGGCAGGCTCCACAGAGACAGGCTCCGCAGTGGCACAATTAGAGAGAATGCGGGATAAAAGTTAACAGGAAGAGTTTCGAGATCCGCGAGTCAGTGAAAAGTTTTGAGAAATTGTTTGAATTTGTTGACGTCGAAGAGGAGTCAAGAGAATGAAGTTGACCAGAAGAGTTAGACTATGTAGTAGAGGAGCACTGGTGAGGGGGGGGGGGGGGGATGAACGACGACAACTAATGAGGACGACGACAACTACACATGAAGAAGGACGTTCTTGTTGATGTTATAGACTCAGCTACTGGGAACAACATCCCCATGTAGCACGGGGCTACAGTGAAGTGGGACGGGACTCTCTACTTTATTTTTTTTTAATTTTGCCCCGAGAGGCGAGTTTATTAGACGCCACTCATCCTGTGAGTGGACACACCGCCATAGTGACAGTATTGGGCAGCGCCGCTCATCCTGTGATGGGACACACATCCATAGTGACAGTATTGGGCAGCGTCACTCATCCTGTGAGTGGACACACTGCCATAGTGACAGTATGGGCAGCGCCACTCATCCTGTGAGTGGACACACCGCCATAGTGACAGTATTGGGCAGCGTCACTCATCCTGTGAGTGGACACACTGCCATAGTGACAGTATTGGGCAGCGTCACTCATCCTGTGAGTGGACACACTGCCATAGTGACAGTATTGGGCAGCGCCACTCATCCTGTGAGTGGACACACCGCCATAGTGACAGTATTGGGCAGCGCCACTCATCCTGTGAGTGGACACACCGCCATAGTGACAGTATTGGGCAGCGTCACTCATCCTGTGAGTGGACACACCGCCATAGTGACAGTATTGGGCAGCGCCACTCATCCTGTGAGTGGACACCCGCCATAGTGACAGTATTGGGCAGCGCCACTCATCCTGTGAGTGGACACGCCGCCATAGTGACAGTATTGGGCAGCGCCACTCATCCTGTGAGTGGACACGCCGCCATAGTGACAGTATTGGGCAGCGTCACTCATCCTGTGAGTGGACACACTGCCATAGTGACAGTATTGGGCAGCGACACTCATCCTGTGAGTGGACCACTGCCATAGTGACAGTATTGGCAGCGTCACTCATCCTGTGAGTGGACACACTGCCATAGTGACAGTACTGGGCAGCGCCACTCATCCTGTGAGTAGATACACCGCCATAGTGACAGTATTGGGCAGCGCCACTCATCTTGTGAGTAGATACACCGCCATAGTGACAGTACTGGGCAGCGCCACTCATCCTGTGAGTGGATACACCGCCATAGTGACAGTACTGGGCAGCGCCACTCATCCTGTGAGTAGATACACCGCCATAGTAGCAGGGACTGGTGGCGTGGGGACTGGTGTCCAGGGTATGGTGGACGCCATCGTGCTATGCCTACTCAGCACCTCTCAGAAAAAGGGCTCCTTGTGTGCTCGCACGAGATGCAACGAGTACCTCTCACGAGTACCTCTCACGAGTACCTCTCACGAGTACCTCTCACGAGTACCTCTCACGAGTACCTCTCACGAGTACCTCTCACGAGTACCTCTCACGAGTACCTCTCACGAGTACCTCACACGAGTACCTCACTCGAGTACCTCTCACGAGTACCTCTCACGAGTACCTCTCACGAGTACCTCTCACGAGTACCTCTCACGAGTACCTCTCACGAGTACCTCTCACGAGTACCTCACTCGAGTACCTCTCACGAGTACCTCACTCGAGTACCTCACACGAGTACCTCTCACGAGTACCTCTCACGAGTACCTCACACGAGTACCTCTCACGAGTACCTCTCACGAGTACCTCACTCGAGTACCTCTCACGAGTACTCTCACGAGTACCTCTCACGAGTACCTCACTCGAGTACCTCTCACGAGTACCTCTCACGAGTACCTCACTCTGCACGATAGACACTTGTGGGTAGTTAACAGTGTTATTGACTGTACCAGTAAGCCGGGAGGATTGATCTTAATCCAGTAGAGGTTGTGGCTCAGTGCTTAGTAACCCCGGACTCCCTGCCTCTCATCCCCCGGGGGCGGGAGACTGGTTGGACGACCCAGCCCCTCCCTATGTGACCCCAGCCCCTCCCTGTGTGACCCCAGCCCCTCCCTGTGTGACCCCAACCCCTCCCTGTGTGTACCCCAGCCCCCTCCTGTGTGAACCCCCCAGCCCCTCCCTGTGTGACCCCAGCCCCTCCCTGTGTGACCCCAACCCCTCCCTATGTGACCCCAGCCCCTCCCTATGTGACCCCAGCCCCTCCCTGTGTGACCCCAACACCTCCCTGTGTGACCAAGGAAGTAGCCCGTAGCAGCTGGTCTAACACCCAGGTATGTACTTATTTTACTGCTAGGTACCATGGGCATCAGGGTGAAAGACACATTTTGCACATTTGTCCTCTTCTGCCACTACCGGGGATCGAACCCGGAAACCTCAGGGACTACGAATCCGAAGCGCGTTCCACTCAGCTGTCCAGGCGACCAACAAGATAAAGAGGTTCATCTACACACCCTCGGTGAGGACGGGGGGAAGTAGTGAGGATAGCTTGCCCGTGGTGGAGCAACCTTTCTGGGTGTGGAGTGGAGGGATAGTTGGGTGGGGGGTTGAGGGTAGTGGTGTGTTGTGTGAGCAACCTTCTGGGTGTGGAGTGATGGAATCGTGGGGGTGTGGAGGTGAGGGATAGTGGGGTGTGGATGTGAGGGATAGTGGGTGTGGAGTGAGGGGATAGTGGCGTGTGGGGTGAGGAATAGTGTGGGTGTGGGGTGAGGAAAATAGTGGGTGTGGGGGGCGGGGCCATAGTGGGTGTTGGAGGTGGAGGGATAGTGTGGGGTGTGGGGTGAGAGAAATAGTGGGTGTGGGGGGGTGAGGGGATAGTGAGAGGATAGTGAGGGGATAGTGTGGTGTGCTGTGAGGTGAGGGCTTAGTGGGTTGTGGGGGTGAGGAATTAGTGGGTGTGGAGTGAGGATTAGTGTGGTGCTTGCGGGGCGGGATAGTGCGGGGTGTGGGGTGTGAGTGAATATGGGGTGGCTGGGGTGAGGAATAGTGGGGGGTGGGGGGATGGAAATATGGGTTTGGTGCCTGGGCTCGTGGGAGGCCGGGCATTTGGGTCCCGTGGCTGGTTGGGAATAGTGGGTGGGGTTGAGGGATGAGTGTGGGTGGATCAATGTGGGTGTAGGGGATGAGCGAATAGTGGGTGTTGGGGTGAGGAATAGTGGGTGTGGGGTGAGGAATAGTGGATTGTGGGGTAGGGGGATCGTGGGTGTTGGGTAGAGGACATAGTGGGTGTGGGGGCGGGATATGTGGGTGGGGGTGAGGAATAGTGGTTGTGGGTGTGAGAGAATAGTGGTGGTGGGGGGCGGGATAGTGGGGTGTGGGGTGAGGGAATAGTGGGAGTGGGGGGAGAATAGTGGGTGTGGGGGAGGGATAGTGGGCTTATATGGGGTGAGGGATCGGTGGTGTGGGGTGAGAAATCAGTGGGTGTGGGTGACGGGATAGTGGTGTGTGGCGTGAGGCATAGTGTGGTGTGCGTGAGGGATAGTGGGTTTGTTGGGGTGAGCTGGAATAGTGGGTGTGGGTGAGGAATTAGTGGGTGGTAGGTGAGGGACTAGTGGGGTGTGGGGTTGAGGAATAGTGTGGTGTGGAGTGAGTATAGGGTGTGGGGTGTGGGGTGAGGGCCTAGTGGGTTTGGGGTGAGGGAATAGTGGGTGCTGGGAGTGAGGATAGTGGGTGTGGGGTGAGGAATAGTGGGCTGTGGGGGGTGAGGAATAGGGGGCTGGAGTGAGGATAGTGGGTGTGGGTGAGGAATAGTGGGTGTGGGGTGAGGCATAGTGGGTGTGGGTGAGGGCTAGTGGGGTAGTGGGGTGGAGTGAATAGTGGGTGTGCCGTGAGGGATAGTGGGTGTGGGGTGAGCAGACATAGTGGGTGTCGCGCATAGTGAGGGATAGTGGGTGTGGGGTGAGGAATAGGGGTGTGGGGGGAGGAATAGTGGGTGTGGAGTGAGGATAGTGGGTGTGGGGTGCGGGATAGTTGGGTGTGGGGTGAGGAATAGTGGGTGTGGGGTGAGGATAGTGTGGGTGGGTGTGAGGGATAGTGAGATATTTTAAAGGGGTGCTAGATAGTGGATGAAAGCACGTGGCTATAGCCCGGAACAGTGTTTGGGGGGTGCGGGGGGGGCGACTGAGGGGGTGAGAATGACGACCCAATCATAACACTAAGCCAGACCACCTAACAAGTGAGGGACGCTACTGAGACACACCCGGCAGGGTACACGAGTGACCGAGAGGGGCCGGAACGCTTCAGGTAATCCTCATTACACACCTGATTCCTTTGACAGGTTTCTCCCTCGTTAATGTCGCCAGAAGAGCACGGGCGAGTGACGCTAACAGCCAGACCCGTCCTGACTGGAGGGCCATGAACAGCTGCAGCAGTCACTGTGTCAGGAGGACGCGCATGCACGCCAGCACCACACACCCACGCAAACTCATACAGACCATTCAGGCGGTCATGTACAACCACACACACACACAACACCACACACACTACACACACCACACACAACACACACACCACACACACACACACACACAGGCGGTCATCGTACACACACACAGGCCGGTCATGTACAACCACACACACACACACAGGCGGTCATGTACAACCACACACACACACACACACTACACACACACACACACACAAGCACACCCACACAGGCGGTCATGTACACACACAAGGCGGTCAGTACAACCCACACACAACAACACAAGCGGTCATGTACCACACACACAAAGGGCGGCTATGTACAACCACACCACACGACCACACAGGCGGTCATGTACACACACACACAGGCGGTCATGTACAACCACACACACACACACACACACAAGCGGTCATGTACACACACACAGGCGGTCAGGTAAGCCACACCAGTCGGTCATGTAGCAACCCACACACACACCACAACACACAGGCGACACCACACACACCAGGCGGTCATGATACAACCAACACACACACACACACACACCACACACGGGCTAAGTCATGTACACACACACAAAGGCGGTCATGTACAACCACACACACACCACACACACACACAGGCGTTCATGTACAGCACAGGCGGTCATGGTACAACCGACACACACACACACCCACAACACTTCCCACACAAGGCGGTCATGTACACACCACAAGGCCGGTCATGTACACCACACACACACACACACACACACAGGCGGTCATGTACAACACCAGGCCTGCTGGCAGGGTCCTCTGTTTACATCTGTCAAAGGGTCGTTGTACACTTCCGTAAATGTTTATTGCATTCATCACCCTCAATTGCAAGTAAATTGCATGAGCTTTCCAAGTAATATGTCCTGTTACTAACAGAAGTATTAAGGAAATTGAATCATGCCTATTGGTTATACTAGGCAGCTCCTATTGACCTATACTAGGCAGCTCCTATTGGCCTGTACTACGTAAGCTACTAAGTTGCCCTACGACTCGAAGCTCTTATGCCCGTAACGGACGTAGCTACTATTGCCCGTACTGCGACGCAGCTCTTATTGGCCCGTCCTACGACGCAGCTCTATTGACTTGCAGTGCTTCATGTTGTACTCCTTATGTATACTGTGTCTGTCAGTGTTGCGGCCTCGCAGGCTCCCAGTACCTGGCCCGAGGCTCCAGTACCCGGCCAGAGGCCCCAGTACCTGGCCCGAGGCTCCAGTACCTGGCCCGAGGCTCCAGTACCTGGCCCGAGGCTCCAGTACCTGGCCCGAGGCTCCAGTACTTGGCCCGAGGCTCCAGTACCTGGCCCGCAGGTTCTCGCCTCTTGTGATAGCAAACCATTACCCAATTTTGGTTCGCTAATTATTAAAGTTCGCGCTACGTCGCTTATTAAGCGTAGTTATTAAGCCGGTGCCCCCCCCCAAGCCGTGCCAGCGTATATATTAGTCCCAAATCACTGTGTAAGCAGATTACTCTTTATAGAGGCTCTCTTTAGGTAAACCTTAAATAATAGGCTTTTCTCTAATATGGAATTTTTAAGAGTAAACATCAGGTAAATTAATCATCAAAGTTCTGCAAGGCAGCCCAAACCACACACCGAAACCTACGACGTTGGTACAAAGTTCGAACAGTTTTAACTCCTCTTAACCAGTTATAACAACAAAAAAAATAATAGCAAGGTTGTAACAATCGTTTCTATACGTCATAAACACGTTAAGCCAAAGATGTAACAACTTTATGACCAGTATGTAACAAGCAGAAAATAGAGACCGTTTTCCGGTTTGTGTTTCCAGGCAGGCGAGCCCAAACACTTTGCTCACGGGCCCTGACAATCTCCTTCCCTTGATTTGCCTCTACGTACAAAATTCAATCTTTTATCGAGAAAATCACCAACCCAAGCAACCTACCAACCTTACTGAGTCCGATGCGTAGAAAACGGGGCATGTTTGTCAGCTGTTATTCTCATGGTAGGGTACATTTTTAACGTTGGTTCGCTTAATTGCACAACACGTTTAGTTGAGAGGGTGTCGTCGGGAGATTGTCCTGGTGTGTTATCACCTGAGCTACGATCCGTCTTGTGTTATCACCATGAGCTACGACCCGTCCTTGTGTTATCACCTTGAGCTACGATTGCCGTCTTTTGTTATCACCTGAGCTACGATCCGTCTTGTGTGTTATCACCTGAGCTACGACCCGTCTGTGTTATCACCTGAGCTACGACCCGTCTTGTGTTATCACCTTGAGATTTTATTTTTTTTTTTTTTTCTACGACCCGTCCTCTGTGTTATCACCTGAGCTACGACCCGTCTTCTGTTATCACCTGAGCTTACGACCCGTCTACAGTTGATCACCTGTGCTGTTACCTATCTGTGTGTATTGTGTGGTAGTTGGTGTATTGTGTGAGTGTGGTGTGTGTGTGTGTGTTCGCGCGCGAGCATGCTAGTGTGTGTGTGTGTTGTTAGCCATCCGTCCTGCACCAGTAACCTAACATAAAAGGTCGTGTTAGACTGGGACGGCAACTCCATAAAGCAGAACCCCAAAAGTGGCCAACCATCTTCCTCTGGAGATCACACGATGCAAGTTCT